>CM058170.1:7706623-8191850 GCA_030254885.1 Vitis rotundifolia
CCCTCAATTTTGTCCTCTTGGCACATGCCCTGATTAAATACTGCTTCAATACTCCACGATAGTTCTAGGTGACCCGTTGCTACTCATACAGCTTACCTCTTTAAGCCATTCTGGATATTAGATACACTTTTATGACAGTTTGCTTAGACATATTTGAACACACTTAAAAGTGAAATTTGGTTTTAACCAAACATTAAGTTAAAAGCATGAAAAATATTCTTAAAACACAAAGTCATTTAGATCAATCAAAATATGTCTCAAGAATTGCAACTTTTCTTCAAAACTAGTATTAGCACTCTTATGCAGAAATAAGTTATGATGAAATTATGGTATTTTAAAATGTGAAATTAAATTTTTTTTTACAAAGTCTCCAAGTTATAAAATATTCTGAAATAAGAATAGGGGGCATACTTATAAAGACAACATACAAAATATTTAAAGAGCAAATTGAATCTAGTAGATAGTTAAATAAAAAATAAAAGACTTATTTGATAAGGCATGTGCCCACTGTCTTTATGAATAGATCCATCTCTTTGATACATTTGTCATATATTAATATAATTGAAGGAATGGGAAAATTCAATTAATTGGAGAATATAGGTATTCTCTAAAACGTACCTCCATAGAAGCTAAGACATGTCTTTTTTGGTTGAGTAGCACAACTTGTGTACTAGAATTGTTCTAGTCCCAATGTCTTTACCTACCACTTCCTCCAATCACATAATGGGAGAGGGAGAGAACAACTTGAGTTTAGGTAGTGGAACACTTGAAAAGGAAGTGTTAATTATTTAGTATATGAACAAAGAAAGATATATAATTGAGAACCCATAATTTGATGGGAAAAATTATGTCATGTCATGTCATAGCTTATATATAGAACTAAATTCCTACTTTCTATAACTTTCTTATATTAGTGCTTAATGAATCTTTGCAGATGATTCTTTGACAACCTTTCGAGGTTGGAACAAATGAAGGAGCTTTATAATGAAGACTTGAATACCTCGGCCTTTTGCATGTCCTCATCTACATAAACCAACTAAATTAAAACCCTAAGGTTATTTTATGTTCCCAGAAAGTACCAAAGAAAGACACAAATGCTAGGGAAAATGATTTTCTCATGTTTGGTTGACATATGAAAAATAAAAAAAAAACAACTGAAAATATTTAATTAAAAAATGCTTGGGTTTGGTTGACCTCATATGAAAACCATGTTGATAAATAGATCTCAATGCCATTTTCACATCTATTAGAGTTCTAAATTCTAATACAAGAAATGTATCCTAGTTGTGGTTGATGTAATGCTTATTATTACTAAACTGTCCCAATCTAACTCTATTGATAAGTCATTAGTTGGGAAATTAATGGGTGCATTAATCACCATGAAGTTTGATGGTTCATGTATCATGCATGAGCATGTCAGCGGGATTACAAACATAGTAGCAAAACTAAAATCCATGGGAATGGAAATGAATGAAAACTTCCTTATGCAATTCATTATAAACTCTTTGCCTTCTCAGTATGCCCCATTCCAAACGGGTTATTATGTATAAGTGGAATGTGCATGAATTGCATAATATACTCATTCAAGAGGAGGCCAAGCTAAAGAAACAAGAGATTCATTCAATTAATCTCATGGGTCAACAAGGAGTTGGAAAGAAACCTAGAAAGAAGAATGAAAAAGGCAAACAAGGATTACATAAGGTTAATATGTCATCTAAACAAGAGATTCATTCAATTAATCTCATGGGTCAACAAGGAGTTGGAAAGAAACCCATAAAGAAGAATGAAAAAGCCAAACAAGGACTATATAAGGTTAATGTGGCATCTACCCAAATCTATAAGAAGGAACACAATAATGATAAATGTTATTTTGCCAAAAGGCCTAGACACTTTAAAAAAGATTGCTTGAAACGTAAGACATGGTTCGAAATGAAAGATAGGCCTAGTGCTTTCATATGTTTTGAATCAAATTTGGTAGAGGTTCCTCATAATACTTGGTGGATTGATTCAAGTTATACCACTCATGTTTCCAATATGATGTAGGGATTCTCTACAACCCAAACCATAAATCCAAATAAAAAATTTGTCTTCATATGGAATTGAGTCAATGCTCCAATTGAATCCATTGGAACCTATCGTTTGATTCTAGATATTAGACATCTTTTAGATCTTTTTTAGACCCTTTATGTTCCTTCTATTTCTAGAAATTTAGTTTCTTTATCTAAACTTGATACAACTAGATACTATTTTAAATTTGGGAATGGATGTTTCAGTTTGTTTAAACATAATCATTTCATTGGTTCTAGTGTTTTATGTGATGTTTTGTACAAATTAAAGCTTCATAACATTTTTACTGAGACTCTATTAAACTTGCATCATAATGTTGGTACTAAATGTGGTTTAGTTGATGAAAGTTCAGCTTGCTTGTGGCATAAACGCTTGGGTCACATAACCTTAACAAATATAAATAATAAACTTTCTTAACTTAAATTTATTGTCAAGGTAGACTTATTATAAGTCAAGCTTGATATTGTAAATTTTATTTATGTCATGCTTGCTTTCCCCAAAAGCACATAAGTCATCATTGTTAATTGAAATAAGAAACTATGACATATATTGTTCATATGTCAAAAAAGTGTGTCAAGAGGAATGCTTTTTTCCATGTAGTGTTGATTGCAATGGAAGACAAGAATAAAAATAGACATGCTTAGTATATCTATTTTTAAAATTTTCCCTTGATTTGAATTACCAAATTAAAATATTCGATGTAAGGTTCAATCCTCAAGTTAATTTCTTGCTTCAAAAGCACCAAGGATCTTTCATCATGAAGCTAACTCCATATTAATGCAAGGTTATATGGGCTACCAAATAACATGGAAACAAGAGAGAGAGAGATCTAGTGATAAAGGGATTATGGCTCCTAGGCTTCCACCAAGAGATTATGTGTCTCTAACCTATAGTCTAGATTTGCTTATGTAGAATAGGCTTTGCAAAATTACAAATTTTCCATTAATGAATTAGTCATAGACTAACTTCACATTGTGCACCATCATGTTTCTATTGCTCAATTTAAATAATAATGTAAGAAAAATGATCAGTAACTCAAATGCAACTGTTAGGAATCATAGAATAATCTAGGTCCCATAAGATTTTCCCAAACTCTACAATTAATCTTCATTCCATTGAAGAAGATTTATTCAATTTCAATACTCTATGACAATTAAATTGAAGCAACTCATGAATGCTTTATCTCAAGCCTACCATACCATTATATATTGTTTCTCGTAAATTATTATTTGTAATCAAAGTAAAAAGTTTTGGTATAATCTTAGTTTTAAGTAATGAATCTCCTTTACCTATTTGATAAGAAAATAGTTGAAGATTGAAAATGACTTATGTGCATTGTTGTTGGTATTTTTTAGAAAAGAAATGATTATTATCAAGTCCATAAAAAAATGCATGATGAATATTGTTCTCCAAGCATAGTTATGTTTTCTTACACAAGCAATAACAATATTCTTGTATTTATTGAGATCATCTAACATATTATACTAAAGAAATGAATAGCTATATAACTATGTTAGCAAATTTATAACTTTAAATAAAGTACCCAACATATAATAATATACAAAACATAAACAATAATAATAATGATGATAATAATAATAACAATAATAGCAACAACAACAACAACATTGTAAAGTTCTCTTATTGTACCTTATGATATCATTTTTTTTTTTACTTCTCTTCTTTGAAAATATACTAACAAAAAATTTTGGAACCATTTAATGAAATAGTATTTTATAAACTAATGAAATCAAGTTTACTAAGAAATCTAATTTTATTATATTACGAAATTAAAAATAAATAAATAAATATCACAATATATATAAAGATAGAAAATATTTAAAATAAATAAGTAACTTAAAAAGTTCTTATATTCTTTATTTTAATTTTTTTCCTTTTCTATTTTTTGTCTCTCTAATTGTACCAAATAAAAAAATTGGGAATCTTTTAATGAAGTAATGCTTATAAATTAATTAAATATAAGTTATTTAGTATTTTAATTTTATTTGATTAAGGAATTAAAAATAACTAAAAGTAAAAGGTTTGATTTTAAAAGAAATTCATTAAAAGTAAATCTCATAAATCAATTAAAATAAATTTTTTTTGGAACTTGTCTTTATTGTTCTAAGGAATTAATAATAAAATATTTGAATTTAAAAGAAGTGTTTTAATTTAACAGAAATGAAATTTATAATAAAAAATATTCTATTATAAAAATCATTATTTTATAAAAAGTGATAAAAATGGAATAAAAAGAAGTGGCTTTTTAATTTTAACTGCTTTAGAATTTACGTTATCAAAAACACTTAAATAGTAGGACCCATTATTTTTTCCACCTTTTAAAGTTTATCTCTTTTATCAACACCCTCCAAGAATATTGTAGCTTAAAGATGTTGTATATCTAAATCATATCCCATAAGACCAACTTCTCATTGGGTTTTATTTAATATATTACACTTATACAATAGTATAATCACGTTGGAATCCAATTTTAATAATCAAGATGCTAAAGTTCTTATCAATGTTGCTCTAGAGAATTTCTCATAGTTCTAGTATTATCATTATGTAATAAGTAATTTCATGAATTGAGTGAGAAGAGTTAATTGGAAAAAAAAAAAAAATCATATAGTAGTAGTTTTGCCTTGAAAAATGATTCAAATATATATTTTCAATGATTCATATATATGTAATAACTTCAACGATTAATGAAGCAATTTTAAGAGACTGTGAGAAAGAAAAGAGTGATGGGTTGAGTTGTAGCATTCCAAAAATTTGTTTATTATGAGTAGTTTCAAACCAACCGTTTTTCCTATACTCATTCTAAAGGTAATATAATGATTTAGTATATATGGATAATTCATTTGCTATTAGTACTACTATTAGTAGTGTTAAAAAAATAATAACATGGTTTCCTTTCAGGTACAAGATATAATAAGCATATGTTGTTTATGTATTTTGTAATACTTTAAGAAAAACATTTCAAAGGATAGGAATGTATACTAAACAAACGTTTATATTTTTGGCATGACAAAGAAAGAAAATCCAAATTATATGGGATATGGAAATATTACATTATTATGTTCTACACAACCTATTTTGTTATGCTCATTTTTACATATGATTTACTTCATTTACAAGAGACTTTTATTAGATTACTAGTAACTCTATAGTTGACATACTATTTTGTACTTGGTATGCGCTATACCATAAGAACATAAAGCAAATAAAGTTAAGCAAGTGATAAAACATACATCAAGATCAAAATGTTAAGTAGAAATCCAATATAAAGATATTGAAAATTTGTCATTATTAGGTTTTTCTTTTTATATAAATTTATACTACTTATAGGAATATGCAAAATAAAGGTAGGGTTGAAATGACCTAATGGCATTGAGATGTTGGTTTCAACTTGTACAAAATAAGATGGAACATTTATAGATGATTGCTTTAAAGAGATTATTGCAATGATATAACTAAATTTTGTATAGTTTTATTCAAATCATAGCCACGTATTGAATTTATTTTAAAAGTCTAATAATTTATTTTTTATATTTTCGACATCAATCTTAGGAATTCTTGTCCCAATTTGAGGATTTCTTCCTACACATATGCATTATCTATAACAACTACAAATTTTAATGACATATATGTTCAAGTGATGGTCTAGAGTGACATGAACATATTTGATGGTATCACTCAAAGGAGAAAGAGAAACAATGATGCTTTTTATGGGTCAAAAGGGTAAATTGATAAAGAGAACCAATGATGCTTTTTGTGGGTTGAAAAATATGAAACTTATATTAATTCAAAGAAAAAATTGAAATTGAAAAATAAAATTATTTATCTTAAAACTTAGGAACCAATTTTTAAATTATTATACATTTTATTTCTTATCAATATAAAATAGTTAATGTTATTATTATGATATTTATTCATCAAGGAATATATGTAAATCTCTAGTAACACTTTTATTTATTTATTTAATTTTTTTTATTAAACATTATAAATATAATAAGTACATATGTGATAAAATATATTCGTCAAAAAAGAAAAAAAAATCACTATGAAAAAAGATATATTTACATATGCATATATTTATATATATTTGTATATGATCCAATCATTTGTGACACAAAAGTTTTGCCACTAAATCTCATATTTGTTTAGTAGCTATAAACATCAAATAAGTATTGAGATAACCTTCCAAAATTTCTTTGGAGAATTTGTCATAAAATGTTTCACAATTAACTTTTGATGCAAAAAATTACTTTTGGTCACTAAAATTTGTCACTAAAGAGTTAGTGCTAAAAATTGTCACTCCCACCATATGAATAGATTTTTATTTTTTTTTGAAGAAATACACATATTTGTGTTGAAATTATATTTTATTAATTTTTAATTTTCAATGATGAATAATTTTCATCCCAAATTACTTAATTATTTTTTTCTATTGAGAATTATTTTATAACAATAACATTGTATTTTCCCAAACCTGTAGAAAATAATAATTTATTCTCACATGTCACCTTCATTGGATTGTAGAACATTTAAAATGCCTTTTCTTGTTCTACTAAACTAAATTCAAAAGTTCATAATTTTTTTTATATTTGATAGAGTTTCCATTATGTATACTAATTGGTTATTTCTTGATATCTCTAAAAAAAAATACTTCCAAATAGAAAGTCTTTATTACTTTGGTTAGACCCCACCTCAATTGTTGTTGTTAGCAAGCAATATTATTCTCTATTTTGATATCCTTCAAAAAAAATTCTTTTTACGTGTCCATCTCCATTTCTATCTAAGACTTAAACTAAGCATTTTGATTTTCCTCATTCCTTAATTTGTTAGATATATTATTTACCTCATTTAACTCATTAGTTTTTTCATTGCTTGTCTATATACATGTACTTTAAATATTTTATTTAAATTTGATAGAGTTTCCATTATGTACACTAATGGATAATTTCCCGATATCTGTAAAAAAATATTTCCAAATAGAAAGTCTCTATCACTTTAGTCGGACCCCACCTCTATTGTTGTTGTAGCAAGCAATTAATGTTGTTCTCTAATTTGTTGATATCCTTCAAAACTTTTTCTTTTTAGGTGTCTTTCTCCATCTTTATCAAAGACTTAAATTTAATGATCTAATTTTCCTCATTGCTTATTTTGTTATATATATTATCTATCTCTATAAATTCATGACCTTTTTTATTGCTTGTCTATATACATATACTTCAAATATTTAGGTTATGTTTTGTTCCCAAAAAATTTGAGGAAAAATGCAAGAGAAAGAAAATAGAGGGGAAAAATAGAAAGAAAGAGAAAAAAAATGAAGGAAAAAATAAAAAGTAGATTTAAGATCAATAAATTATTTTTATATACTATTTCAAACTCATTTAACTTATTTTAACTCTTCCATATAAAAATGAAATAATTTAAAAATGCATAAGTTTCTAACTATTTTTAATTACATTTGATTTTCTTTGTTATTTTCCATATGATAACCAAACATGAGATTATCATTTTCCTTAGCATTTTTTTCTTTTCTTAGTACTTTTCAAGAATAAAAAATAACCTTAAGGGTTTAATTTAATTGGTTCATACAAAAGGCTGAGGTATTCAAGTCTTCATTATAAAGCTCCTTCATTTGTTCCAACCTAGAAAGGTTGCCAAACAATCATTTGCAAAAAGATTCTTTGGATACTAATAAAAGGAAGTTATAGAAAGTAGGAATTTAATTCTACACATAAGCTATGCCATGGGATGGCATAATTTTTCCCACAAGTTCCTTTCATCAAATTATAGGTATTCAAATATATATATTTCTTTGTTCATATACTAAATAATTAACTCTTTCTTTTTAAGCGTTCAACTACCAAATCTCAAGCCACTCTATCCCACTCTCATTATGTGAATGAAGAAGATGGTAAGTAAAGACATTGTGACCAGAACAATTAATAGCAATATTATCTTCGGGAAACGAAAAGTAACCTAATTAGAAAAGCAATTTCATAAATAAAATACCACTAGTAGGCATGAAGTTTGGTGTTTTTAGAATCCATTGTAGTTCCAACTAGCAAGAAATGTTGAAATCATAAATACTACTAAAATGGGAAGGGCCAACTTAAGAACCCTCATTTTTAACTGAAGGGAAATTTCTAAGGCTTGTGATGATGGTTCTTACGTGAGCCTAATCCATGAAAATGCTTAGGAGGCATTTCAAATTTATTTTGCGGCCCAACTCTCTTGTTTCTCCAATTTTTAGTTAACATCTTCATCTTCGTCTTCATCCCTGACCGTTGATCATCTTAGGCCTTCGTGTTCCTCTCTAGTTGTTGGTCGTTGTGGGTATTTTGGACACTAGTTACAGTAACCGAAGCGAGGGATGAGTTGCGTTCTATTATCTTAACATTTATACCCTAAATGCCATCATCATTGTCATCATCATTATCTTAACATTTGGATGAATCTAAACCTCCATACAAACTATCATCACCATCATCATTGTCATCATCATAAGCTTTTTTTGGATTGCCATCTTCATTGTCAGAAGGTTGCTCTGAATTTCCTTCTCCATCATCAAAATCTTTTACTGAATCGTCTGCATTATCATCAACAACTTTGCCTTTAGAATCTAATAAGGCTTGATAATCATCATATGGGACATTCTTTTCTATAGCATACAGTAGAAATGAGCTCAGGCGAAAGAAAAGATTTTAACAGAGCTAGAAACGGCTCTTAACAAAAATTAGTTGTTTAAAGAACTTCTAAAAATCACTTAAAGTGATTCTTGGATAATCACTTGATAGGAAATTCTTCCTAAAATCATTTTTGAAAAGTATTGTAGATTAAAATTGCTTTAATCAAAATCATTTCCAAACTGATTAGAAATATGAGCTAACCAACAAACTGCCAATCTCCATCATTGAATATACATGAAAAAAATCCAAATTATTGAATAAAAATATAAATAGGAATGGAAGTATAGATAAACTTATTTCTTATATGAAATAAATCTTAAATATGGTGGAATGTATATACTGGCTGTACATAATGTGATACATCAAAATGGATGTGCATAACAAGCCAAAAAAAAAAAAAAAACACTTAGAATTCAATAATCCCCACAAGAGAGAGAGAGAAAGAGGGAGAGTATATGTGTGTGTGAGAGAGGGAGGGGGGGGGGGGGGGGGGAGGGGTAGATAGAGAGAGAAAGTTGCAACAGGCATAAGGGAGCAATCCAGGAGGAGAAAAAGTCGTCCTAAAGAAAATGCGGGCAAATGATTTTTATTTAATAGGAATGAAATAATGATTTCACATTATCTCAATAAGTTTAAAAAGTTATTGACTTAAGCTAAAGTGAAGGTTAAACAATGGCATGTTTTGCAGGTGATGCAACACAATATATGCACCCCACAAGTAAAAAAAATAATAAAGATTCAACTCATCTTCAAAATCCCCTAAGAGACATAGACAGAGGAGAGATATTCTACCACTTTGGAGTTCAACCCCCATAAAACAAAGAATTCAACACAAAAATTTAGCTAAAAGATCACCCAAAAAAGAAAGAATTCCACCTAAAGAAATTTAGCTTAAAGACCACATGCCTTAGTTTAGCTTAAGGACCACAAGCTCATCCCTTAAAATCCACTCAATATGCTCCCGATTGTTGAGAATATGATGAAAAGAATATTTCCTCAAATAAGAAGTCTTCATTTGCCGAGATTAATACTTTTCAAACTCTATCTAACTAAAACAACTAATATCATAAATCATGATTTTGACAGCTTAAATATTAAGTTAAATAAACACAAAAAATATGGCTTAAACCTATAACGATAAGTCTCATGTACTTAAAGAATGAATTGTCTCTCAATACTCAAGAAAGTTGGAAAGAAATAAATACCACAAATTAATAGTGTGCATTTCATTACCTTAAAATTGAGCTAGAATTTCTAATCCAATCAACAAATCTCCTAATTTTTTTTTTTTACAAATTCAAATTTCAACTTGTCTTCTAAACTAGGGATTCTCTTTCAATTAAATCAATCAAGGTAATACTTTTTTTTGTAGACCTATATTTTTAAGACATCAACAATCTATCTAGTTTTAAATCACAATGATTTGAAACTAGATAGGCTTGGGGACAAGTTCAAAGGACATGATGGGTGTAATATAATTTCAACTTGAGTATCAAAACATATAGTTGTGACTCAATCTCACAAAACTAGCACAATGGAAGGGAGCAGCTCAAGGAGCTTTTCGCAGCTTCCTCTATATTCCATCACACATTGCAAAAGAATAAGGAATACTTTAGTGATTCAACGCTAAGTTTGAGCAAATCAGCCCTTGATTTGAAGAAATGGTAAGTTAAGATGGCAAATTTTACAATGAATACCTAAGAAGCTAATAAAAAAAATGTACAAAATAATTAACTTATTTTTAATAACTAGATTTGGGCAGAATTATAAACCTTATTTATTCTTCAAAGTGCTCATGTGAATTAAAGAATAACTTATGACATCTATTCTAATGTCAAGAAAAGGTCAAAGTTGGCTTGACACTGTGCATATCAAGGTTGTATCCATTTCTACCAAAGTCATATTAATGTGATATATGTAACAGTTTCTTTCACTATTCAAGGTTAGATTCAACATATGTCAAGGATGCCTTTTTCTATCAAGGTTGAATTATTATATATCAAGATTCTCTTGTTTATATATTAAGAAAGTTGGTTTACTTATTTCAAGGAATTTAACAAAGTTATTTTATTCATATATCAAGAAAGTTGGTCAATTTTATATCAAAGATGCATATGAAATATGTCAACAATTTAGTTTACCACCAAAATGAATATAAACAATACACACACACACACACTTAAATCCCAATATTTTTCAAAATAAAAATTTTGTGTCAATTGTCACAGTTAAAAAGTACTTTCAATTATAAGAACACATAAAATATATATATATATAAATATTAGCATGTATCCAAATATAATAAAAGAACCTAGCAAGCAAACTTATATATCATTTATACTCTCAAAACTATAGTTGTTGCACTTGTCACCCAACCTATTGTAAGTAAGAAAAAGGTTATATTAGTCCAAAATTTAAGTTTGACCGTTTATTAAAAAAAAAAAAAGTCATAGAATTCACATACCTACTCTTCTCTCTCTAAGATAAGATCATCGACAAAGGAGATTTAACCATATCTCTATTCATCTATCTTGGCTAGTGAAAAAAAGTTTTTTTCCTTGAAACTAAAATACAAAGATAGGATAAAATATATGTGCATCATCTCATGCACTTAAAACAATTCATAGGTAAAGTAAAAAATGAGTTGTTAGGAGACTCGTTTTTTGCAATTATTTCCTACATGAAAAAATATCCACACATGATGTCATCAAGCTATTTAATTAGTCCCCTTCGAATGAAATTACATTAACCAAATTTAATTATCAAATATAACATCATATTAATTTGTCTAGTTTCATTATTCTTTACATATTTGGTAGAACATTGAATTGTATTACAATATTGTTATTTAATGACTAGATAATAAAAAAATGCATTATAAATCTACATAAACATAATAATAATGAGGCATTGGTCAACTAATTACTATTTTTCAAAGCATGAGAGAAATTAACTTAATGGTCTTGTAGACCATTACTCTATTTTTATTACATTTCAAGGGTTTTAAGGTTTTTTCCAAAATGTTTTTGGCCTATAACCCTCTCACCAATAATTTTAGTAATTTAATTTGTCTATTAGTGAAAGAAGCAAAGATCATTCTTTCCGCTTTAGTAAGAATATATCAAAGAGGCATAGGATGAAATTTTCTTACCATCTACGCAACTATTAAATGCATGTAACATAAAAATATAAAAGAAATAAATAAAAACTAAGGGATTATATACAGAAGGAATGAACACATAGAATTTGAAGTGTTTGTTTCACTGAGGTTGGGCAACTTGCATTCAAAAATCAAATTCATAAGATCATTCACAATAGTGAATAATACCATAACATAGATCTTTGAGAGTACTCAACATACTTGGTGATAGAAAGTTGTATTGGAACATCCTTCAATATGTTTTTCTCTCCTACTCACATTTATCGCTGTAAGCAATGCAATTTGTTTAAAAACTGAGTTGGCATAACAATTTTCTACTATAAACTAAGAATAGTTACAATCTACAATCCTTCTTTTTAGTAGCAACAATTTCCCTTTTTATTCACCATGTAGAGAGTTGATTACCAAGTGAGCAACCAACAAGTTTCAAAGTGATTTTAAGACGCTAACTTGAACTTGATTCTATAAGAATACAATAACTTAACCTTTGATGTAGCTTAAAGCATTAATTTGTCTTATGCATGCCCTTGCTCAAGAAATTTTGGTTAATTTTATTTCACCCTATTTGGAAAATATACGATAGATAATTAGAACTTGTGAAGTTTATCTTTATAACTCATAAATTTCAAAATAAATATCTAGGATCATCCTTGAAAAGAAACTTTTGTTGCTTAAATTTAATCATATTTAGAAAATGCAGAGTAGGATCTACATTATAACTTGTAATAGTTTATCCTTCTACCTCAAAAAAAAAAAAGTTATAATTCTACAACCAATTATCAATCTCGCCAACTTTTCAGTTTAGAATGTGATAAAATAGTAAAAATAATATAATCATGATATTTATATTATTAAGACATGATAATAATTATTATTGTCATATACACTATATAAAGATATAAATGCAAATGGAGAACATGTGAAGCCATGGAAAGTTGGGAACTTTTCTTCCTGCAACACAAATACCAGAGGTCCACTATCACCTAATGTACCCATGCCCGAATAACCTTCATCACCCCTCATGGTATCAAAAAGACCCTCATACCATGTCTGTCTTACCTAGTGGAACAGCCATGTTTGGCTAAGAACTTCAACACTTACTTCTTGTAGACATCATCACCAATACTAGGAGAATGCTATGAATGTAACACAACAAGGAGGAGGAGAAGAGAAAGCTAACCATAGGCTCTATTCTTAAAAAAAAAAAAAATGGTATTTCAACCAGCAACATTCGAAAAGCCTAGTCACAAGATCCCCATAGACACACCTCCTTCACTTAAGCAACCTTAAAACTCCATCTCTCTCATCAATGGCCTTCACTTTCAACATAGAAAATCACCCTTAACCTAGGAACTACCCCCACACACCATATTACTGGCAAGCTACCTCATACATGTTGGCAAAATCATTAGGAACCAACCTTCATAGTCTCTCAAGCCCACAACCAACTCTATATTGAACCCACCTTGTTCATAGAGCCCCCCTATCATTGTCTTTGAAGCTTTTTTTTTTTTTTTTTTTTTTTTTTTTTACCCAATACAACTCCATGCTCCTCATTATATTCCTTCAACAACAAGATCTCATCATCATACAGCTCCACACTTATACAACTCCATAGTGTTACTTCCCAAAATGTGTAACATCTTCGATGACCCTCTAATCAATGACCTCCACCATTGCCAATGCACACTCTAGGGAAGGGTTCATACCAATACTTGTTACTTTCTAAGAAACAAAGAGTTTAGAAATCCCTCTCATTTCTTTCTAAACTTTTAAGAGCTCTTTGAGTTGTCTTCATCATAAAAGAACTAATCTAACCCTAGCCTAAATCAAGTTTAACCTAGTCATAATACCTTTATGAGATACAACATCATTTTGAGAGAAAGAAAGACAAATCAAAGATAAAAAGACATGGAGAAAAAGAGAGGAGAAAGAAATGAAATAATACTTCTTGTCCATACCCATACTTGTTACTTTCTAGGAAATGAAGAGTTTACAAATCCCTTTCATTTCTTTCTAAACTTTTAAGAGTTCTTTGAGTTGTCTTAATCATAAAAGAACTAATCTAACCCTAACCTAAATCAAGTTTAACCTAGTCCTAATATCTCTATGAGATACAACATCATTTTGAGAGAAAGAAAGATAGATCAAAGATAAAAAGACATGGAGAAAGAGAGAGGGAAAAAGAAAGGAAATAATACTTCTTTGTTTCTACTATGTCATGGCGGTTGTCATAGTTTTGAGATTTGTGGAAAAAGTGAAATGTTATAGAGAAAACAAGGGTTTCATAAAGATAAGATAAGGTGAAATGTTTTTAAGTAAACAAACTATCTTATTTTAAGGGTATTAAGGCAGATATTCACATTTATAGTCCAACCAAACATGACTTATATTTTAATATGCTATCTTGAATTAATTTTCTCTATCAAGCTAGACTCATTATTAATCATGTTCACCCTAGTAAATTTTGTGTATGCCATGCTTTCTTTCCTTAAAAGCATATGTTATCTTTGTTCATCAAAATAAGAAACTGTGACATATATTGCTCATATATCAAAAAAATAAATATATAGGGAAAAGAAATTATTTTTCTTATATTGATTTGTATTCATTTTCCTTCTCCAATATTCATATCACTAATGACCATGCCTCTAAATTTCTACTCCATTATCATCCTTCACCAAACAGAAGAGAAGAAAAAAACACATTCAATTGGATTGAAATGTTTCTATAGCATAAGAATGAGATGGAAAGGAAATTAAAAAATGTATAAGATGTTTCTTAAGTAATATATATATATATATCATCATAACAATATCAAGAAATTTTTGTAGTAATAAAACAACAAATAAACCTCAATTTATTAAAAATAGTCAACCAGTGTTGGTGGTCTTTGCATATCATAATATTTGGAACACATGAGGCATTATATTTGGAACTTAGAGTACCATGATGGTTTACATTATGAAGGGGGGCCACCATGAATCTCAAATTGGGATGGGGTGACCAAGACAATGAAAATAAAGAAGATTAATATTTGTGATAGAATTCTTAGGAAACAATAGTTCAAGCAGTATCAATATTACCTTAGAAATATAAGAAATATAAAAGATTATGCAACCCTTTATGTAGCTAGTGAGCAATTTCGACAAAGAACATTCAACTACTTATAAAATGAAAAATTAAACAAAAAAAAATCAAATGCAATGATTGGTTTTCTAACCATACCTTTCACTATAATCACTGAGCATAATAACCCCCCTTCATTTCTTGGAAGAAGTCATGTCCCCTAAAACCAACTTATGCTAACCCATATCTCTAGAGAGAAGACATTCCAAAACCAAGAGGAATTATCTTCTCAAATTTGAATATAAACAAAATCCAATAGTAACATGTCCGTATTGTAAAATATCACTAAAAAGAAAAGTTACAATGCATTTTCAACATTGTTGCTAGCCTATTTTTTGTCAAGTTTTTAGCAAATATATACATCAAAAAAAGAAAGTATATATATATATATAATGATATTTTTGAAAGAAGTATAAATTACTAGTCTGACACATGATCCTTGAGTCAAACATATTGATATTCGTTTCATCAACATAGAGGTTATTGTATTGAAATAAAAAATCTTTTTGTTGCCCAAAAAAAAAAATGGAATTTTAGACTCACTAGAAGTTTTATTCATGATTTTATTATAAATATTAATACACTATCATTAAGCATAAAACCAATATGATATTTAATGAAGTTTAGTTTGAAGCAGAGGTATCTTGCTTTATCCTTTTATTATATCTTTTTTCTTCTTCTATTTTATTAATAGGTCTTTTATTTTAATTATTATTTATGTACTTCTTTCCCTTCTCTTATGATTGATTTCTTTTTTTAATTGTCATTAAAGAATAAAAAATAGAATTTTATTTCATCATATACAACAATTCTAGAAAAGAGAAATCAACAATAAATAAAATAAAGGACACTTAGAAATTCACCAAAGGAAAGACTTACTAATCAAAGAAGTTCCTAGAGCCTGACCTAGACTTTCAAGATCTTAAATGCAACCCCATTAGTTGTAACTTGCATATACTAAGAAGGAACTTTTCATGTTAATATTATAATGTGATATAACTTCAATAAGAAGGTAACTCTTACACTATCATAGCTTACAATGCCCAACCCTTCCTCATTTAGCCAAACATGATCCAACTAGTCTTATAATTCCTAGTTATAGAAGGCAAAATTTTCATATAGACCATAAGGAATATGAAGAAGTATGTGGAAGATTCTTATAGTAGAATTGGAATTAGATGTTATCGATCACCTAAAATGTTTTTCCTTTGCAATGTGACTTAAGAGTCAAATGGTGTTCTTAAAAAAAAAATACTTTCCCTTAAAATGTACTTTTGGTTTAAAAAAGAATGAGAATATATTGCTAATTACAAGATTGTTGCGAAAGATATTAGGAATTAATCATTCTATACCCCATTCATTCATTTGAGTCATGGTGAATGATAAATTTCTTAATAAATGCACCAATTTGATGAAATAATATGTAATATGTGGTTTATGAATGTGGATCCCAATGACGCCTATGTCTTCCTTGAGTAATTGGATGAAAGCTTTCTAACATAGGGATTTCAAAAACCTAAGGACACATTGTTTAATAGAAAGAAGGTAGCAAGTGGCTCATGTGTAGACAAGTTTAATTTAAGAAAATTAGCATTAGTGCAATTTGGCTAGTTTGCAAAGAAGGATAAAGGCCATAAGAGAAAAACAGATGAAATGAAAAGTGTTATTGTTATGTTATTTCTAATACTAATGAAGTTGCACCTACTCTTGGTGATTGTGTTTCACACATAACTCACCATTTACTTGCAATCTTTGGATCAAATGAGACATTAAAGGATGAATGTTGTAGATGCATTTGAAGATCTCTAGTAAAACTCTTTTTTCAAATACAAATGAGACATAACCACCAAAATTTTTGTTTGAAGAACAATGCTAACAAACTCAAATTTAACCTCAATAATAATACGCTACCCCTACCCCATTTTTAATATAAGGACTCGAGAACATGGTTTATGATCTAAACCCTCGAAGTAAAGAAATTATTCATTTCGGTCATGCATAAAGATTTATTGTCAACATAATAATAGAAAAGGGGATGACAAATGTTTTGGTGCTATGAAGTTTCAAGTATGAGTCCATAGACCACTATAGAAAAGTTTCTTTCAAACATAATTTTTAAAATATTCATGGCATTAAATGTAAATCATTAAAAATAATTTATGAACCCTATCTCTAACTCATTATCTAATTGGGAGACGTATTAAAAAAAAGTTTTAGCAGCAAATAAAGCTCCTCAAATCTTTGATTCAACAAAATACACTATACAAAATATGATAATAAAGGAGTTACATTACATCATTCTTGTATACACAATAGGAACATCATGCTCAATATAGGAGTTTCATTCTTCTTGAAATTTTATGTGTTTTATTTGATTTGTTCACATAAATTTACTACTATGTGTAAAAATTATTCAAGGGAAGTCATATATTTTACTGCATCATCATTCCTAGTTTCATGCATATATGGAAGTAGATGTGTTAGTCACTATATAAATAATAAGATATTGTCAATTAATCTACCACAATATGGTCAAGTATCTTAAGTGCAAAATTTCTTAAGCCAAAGCTAATACGGTACCATACCCAATCATTTTCTATAAAATCCAAAACTATATATATAACGGTTAAAATTATTTGTAGATATCAATTTTTTTCATCAAGAATAAGATATAAACTAATATATATATATATATATATTATCAAACAACTTACAAATAAAGTCAAACTGAATAAAATAAAAAGAACATTTAATGATTTAATAGTTTAGTTTAAAAAACTAATCCCCAATATTACAACTTAAGACCATTACAACAAATAAATATAAACAAATGAGTCAAAAAAATCATTCAATAAATATTAATAAAATCAAAACTTGAAAGCACTTATCTAGTTCCGACTCCACTCATGCCATTGCACTTGCAACGATAAGAAGTAATCCTACATTATGAAAAAAAAAAATTAATAATAATAATTTTTCTTTAAAAGAAAATTAAAATTAAAATCTTTCTCATTTTTTATAAATTAAAAGGAAAAAAATATTAAGCTTAATCATGAGCATAAAATGTTTCAAACACACAGATCCACACATACTAAACCTCTTGAAAAAAACATAATCTAAGTAAGGGAACGATTGAACTATTAACAATTTCATGGAAACAATTTTAACATGCATAGTGCAACATTATATGATTCCTATTGCAAGTTTTGAAGTAATAAAATCCATACATATAACCCTTGAATTCTTTAATGTCAACTCAAGAATGGAAAGAATTGCCTGAAATTTATCATAATACACAATTGACTACTTTAATTTCTAGTAGAATTGTCAATAACACAAATTCTTATTATATGATTACAAATAGAATCAACCAAATTTAAAACTATTATTGAGACCAATACAAATTTTACACCAAATAAATTTTATTAATGTGTCATGAGCAAAGAAAAAAGATTCTTAAATATTGCACTATTATCTTTTTTAAAAATTCTTTAAAATCTCTTATTAGAGATTTTAGACTAAAGATATTGCTATTAAAATGAGTACAAGTATTGAGGTACTAATGCTAGAGGAATCATTTGGTTTCTTTTAGACTTAAAAATACTTCTCTTTGTTATGATCAATCTCAATATTTATAGGGCAACATTCTATCTAATAGGTAGAAAGATATAATCTATTTAAAATTTGTTTTATTTCTTATATCTATAAGTTACTATATTCTAAATAGAACACATTAGACATACAATTAATTTGAAGAAAGTATTATCATTTAATACAAGAAAACATATACAAGAGGATAAAAAAATATTAATTTACGTTATACTTATCTTGTAAGCAAACGGTACTTATTTAGATAGTTAAGAAACAACAATCTAGGTTCTTGACATATGTCCTTATCAAATAAGCGTAATCATAAAAAAACTTATAATAATCTCAATAGTATCTTACTAACATATAAATGGAGCAAATGGTTGTACAAAATAAGTTGTAAAGTGAAAAAACCTCATTAGAAGCTCAAATCTTCATTTCACCAAGGGTTATGTCTTCATGTCATCATATCTTAAAATTTGAGCTTTTCAACTTTTCAACTTTTTCTAATCTTCAAAAGAAATTGCATTATCAATTTCTAACATTAAATCTAATATTAAATTTCCCTTTTTTCTTTCATTAGTTTTACATGATGATATGCAAAATTATTATTTTTTCTCTAGATAAATATCATGTTTATTACACTTAATTGGTCTTTTTTTGTTATAATGATATATAACCTCAAAATCCTGGCAAAAGAGAAGGTAAACAAAAAGTTATTTTTGCAAATACAAGGTAATAAGTGAAAAGCATGGTGTTTTGGATATTTTCAATATAAATTACAATTTTTTATTATGCTTAGCAATTCATTTCAAATTTATTAACATGAAATCACTATTTCCCATTCATACCACAACACACAGTACAATTAAATTAATGTGCTCATCTATTTCTATTTTACATAATAATAATAAAAATAAAACATGAATGGATTTCAAACTTGGGAGGAACAAGTTTTTCAATCCAAAATTTCAAGTGACATGCCCTATTTGTTAAGAAATACTCTTGTCTTTTAAGAAAATTGCAAAAGTATAAAAGAAAAACAAAATTTTAAATTTTGGACTTTATTTTTTAAATCTTGCAAATGATATTAATCTTCTTAAATTCAAAGTTTATATTTCTACTTTCTCCTTCTATCACTAATGAAATAAAGCATAAAAATATTCTTTACCAATTACCTAATTGAAGATAATCCATGAAATATCAACAATCCATAAATTTTAAAGGAATATGGGCACTCTAATTCCAATATGAATTGACCTTTAAAGCCAAGATAACCCTAAGAAAAAAGAATTATATTCCTATAAATTTCATCAAAGAATAACATCAAATGCAAGAAACTTAACAAGATTACCACCTAAACTCTTTACAACCTTAAGGATGAAAGGCTTACCTTCTCCAAGGTGTTACATCAAGGAATAAGCTGATAACGAAGATTACAACCATTCCTAACTATAACATAGACAGGAGATCTCCAAATCCTAAAAGCCTGATTTCCTTAGGGGAGAAAATGAAGAAAACATGAAGAAGAAAATGGATAGATTGACAATAAGAGTAAGGAGAGTGATAAGAGAGGCTTTATTTGTGATTTGGTTGGGAGATTGAATTACACTAACAGAAAACATAGGGTAACATGGATTTTGAGTTGAGAAGCTGAGAAATTTTAGATGCGGCTATTGAGAGGGTGATTGCTAAGAGAAAAAACCTAGGGCTAAAGTGAAAGTATTATATATCTAAATTAGGGTTGTTGATGGGCTACAAGCAGGTTGCCTATGGGTTAGCGAAAACATGGCCCATTATTTAAATATGTTAAACTCATATAATAGGATTTTGACCCAAATCTATTATGCTAAACCTAGACCAGTTTATTTGTACAAAGTTCTAGTTGTCTTACCTTTTCCACCTATACGTCAAAATGAACCAATAAATTTTGGAAAGAAATAGCTTAAGTCAATTCAATTTGGATGGGTTACATGGGTTCCCTTTTGTTTGCATGAGTCGAATCTAACTAAGTTGGAAATCTATCTGCTCTTAGGCTCGAACAAGTATAGCCTAAAATAAAATAAATATCTAATCACATAATCTAAAATGATAAATTTTCTACTATTGGGCTAGCCCAAGAGATCAACATAAAGCCCAAATCCAAATATTGAATTTTTATGCTTAATAACTATGCATCAACTGATAATATGTCTCGAAAATTCAAAATTGTCAATTAAGTAAATTCAACAAACAAATCTTATGAGTGATTTATCTTCTTTTTTTTTTTTTTTTTTTCATCAAGACTCTAAATTTTTTTTTTTAAAGTAATCATAATTGTTTGTATTATTACTTTTTCTCTCTTTTAATAAATAAATAAAATAAAATAAAATAAAAAATGATCAAGCAAAGTCTACCCTCCATGAAGTTCCATTGGCACATCACTCAAATTTTCTTATTTTGTTTTATGATAGCTCTCATTGATTAAGAGCATTATGTCATCATATATTACCAAATATTCTCTTTAGAAGGGAAAAGTTATTTTTTGTACAATAATTTTAGAAGTTTTATTACTATCATAAATATTACAAGCATATAAGGAGAACCATCTCTTTCTAAAATAATTGTATAAGATAAGAAGAAATATATATCTATTTTTTACAAACACAAATGTTATATATATTAATTTTTAAATTTATTATTGTAATGCATCTTAGTATTGTGAGATATCGGAAAATATGTTCAACTACCAATAATTTTTTTATATCAATAAACTATTTTATGTTAACTATATAAAATAAGAACCAATACAATAATTATGTTTTATATCAACAAACAAGAATGAATACAATAATTAGGTTTTATACCAAAAAACAAATGCAAATAATAAATTGTGGATGCTTTTAGCAATTAATAAAACAAAGAAACCCAATACTTAACATCATGACATGAGTAACAAAATTCAAACATAAGAATTTGGTTCTATTTAACTTCAACTTTAATACAAGTGTACTCAAATTATAGAAATTTTTATCTTTTCTTACTTCTCTAACTACAATATTTTTATGTAGACAAAGAATTATGAAATTTTTTATTATTTAAATGCTTTGTATAAGAATTGGAATTATTCCCAATATGTCATTCACATTATTTCTCGACATTGCCCTAGTTTGCCTTTTGTGTTAGTATTTTTATTTTTAAATAAAATATGTTGTATAGAAAGAGAATTATGAAATTTCATATTGTTTGGATGTTTTATAAAAGAGCTAGAATTGTATCCAAATTGTTGTCTTCCCTATTCAACCTTAAACATCTTCACAAAAATGATCAAAGAAACAAAATTATGGTCTTTCTAATAAAACATGATAAGAAAGAATATAAACAAGCTCAAATAACTTAAAATATGTGATCAAAATGATGCTTAGGTATACATTACTTGCACCAATCACAATTGCATTTTTAAGAAAAGATAAGAATTTAGATTCCAAATAGTCTTGCTAAGCTAGTATAGGTTAAACAGTTACCTTGTATAGGTTTGTATCACAAGAATGTCTACACTTTCATAAAATGAGATCAACGAGCCAATATATATATATATAAATATAGTTAAAATGGTTTGATATGAAAAGCTTAAAATGTCTAATATGTAATTGGATTTGTGGACTAATTTAAGCTATTTATCATGGCTACTATTGACACTCATTGTTAAAGGTTTATACAAGATAAAAAACCATAGGGATTAGTTATTAAATCAAGAAAATCTATATGAAATGAAAACTCAAATCAAGAAATTAAAAGAATATCCTGATGTGGTTTGGAATGTGTACAATGTCTCAAGAAAATGAATCAAACAAGGATGTGTTTTACAGTCCATAAGTGGCAAAAAGAGATCATAGAGTAGAAGCCCTTTTTTGCCCTCCACAATATAAGTAAAATCCCCTAAATAAAAGAACTTGCACAATATGAGTGGCCTACTCCAATGAAAGATGTTCTCCTATTAGTTTCAAGATTGATTGCAATGGAAGACGAGGATAAAAATAGACATGCTAACATATATATGTTTTTAAATTTCACCTTGATTTGAATTATCAAATTAAAATATTTGATGTAAGGTTCAATCCTCAAGTTAGTTTCTTGCATCAAAACCACCAAAGATAAATCACAAAGCCAACTCCATATCAGTGCAAGCTTACATGGGCTACCAAAATAAACAAATAAGAGAGAGAAAGACAGATCTAGCGAGAGAGGGATAATGGCTCCTAGGCTTCCACCTAGAGATTATGTGTCTCTAACCTATAGTATAGATTTCCTTATGTAGAGTAGGCTTTGCAAAATTACAAATTTTCCATTAATGAATTAATCATAGACTAACTTCACATTGTGCACCATCATGTTTCTATTGCTTAATTTAAATAATAATGTAAGAAAAAGGATCAATAACTCAAATACAACCATTAATACTCATAGAATAATCTAGGTCCTGTAAGATTTTCCAGAAACTCTACAAAATCTTTATTCCACTGAAGAAGATTTATTCCATTTCAATACTCTATGACAATTAAATTGAATCAACTAATCAATGCTTGACCTCAAGCCTACTATACCATTATATATTATTTCTTGTAAATTATTATCTATAATTTAAATTATTAGTTGTAATCAAAGTGAAAAGTTTTGTTATAATCTTAGTCTTAAGTAATGAATCTTATTTACCTATTTAATAAGGAAAATAGTTGAAGACTTGAAAATGACTTATGTGCATTGTTGTTGGTATTTTTTAGATATGAAATGATTATTATCAAGTCCATCGAAAAATGCATGATTAATATTGTTCTCCAAACATAGTTATGTTTTATTACACAAGCAATAACAATATTCTTATATTTATTGAAATCATCTAACATATTATACTAAAGAAATGAATAGCTATATAACTATGTTAGCAAATTTATAACTTTAAATAAATTACCGCAATATATACATAGTAATACACAAAACATAAATAATAATGATGATGATAATGATGATAATAATAATAATTATAATAAAAAGAAGAAGAAGAACAACAACAACTACATTGTAAAGCTCTCATATTGTACTTTATAATATCTTTTTTTTACTCCTCTTCTTTGAAAATATACAAACAAAAAATTTTGGAACCCTTTAATAAAATCCTTGTAATGAAATAGTATTTCATAAACCAATGAAATCAAGTTTACGAAGAAATCTAATTTTATTATATTACAAAATTTAAAATAAATAAATAAATATCACAATATATATAAAGATAGAAAATATTATAAATAAATAAATAACTTAAAAAGTTCTTATATTCTTTATTTTTTTTATTTTTTTTCTATTTTTTTTTTTTGTTTCTCCAATTGTACCAAACAAAAAAATTGGGAATCTTTTAATGAAAAAGTAATGGTTATAAATTAATTAAATATAAGTTATTTAGGATTTTAATTTTATTTAATTAAGGAATTTAAAATAACTAAAAGTAAAAGGTTCAGTTTTAAAAGAAATTAATTAAAAATAAATCTCATAAATCAATTAAAGTAAATATTTATTTGAAATTGTCTTTATTGTTCTAAGGAATTAATAATAAAATATTTGAATTTAAAGAAGTGTTTTAATTTAAAAGAAGTGAAATTTATAGTATTAAATATTCTATTATAAAAATCATTATTTTATAAAAAAAAATGATAAAAATGGAATAAAAAACTATAAAAATTTATAATTCACTAATTGTGTTTTCCTATAAATGACTAGTTAGATCTCTATTACTAAACAAAAGAAGTAACCTTTTAATTTTAACTGCTTTAGAATTTATGTTATTAACAACACTTAAATAGTGGGACCCACTATTTTTTCCACTATTTAAAGTTTATTTCTTTTATCAACACCCCCCAAGAATATTGTAGCTTAGAGATGTATGTCTAAATCATATCCCTTAAGACCAACTTCTCATTGGGTTTTATTTAATATATTACACTTATACAATAGCACTATCACCTTGGAATCCAATTTCAATAATCAAGATGCTAAAGTTCTTATCAATGTTGCTATAGAGAATTTCCTGTAGTTCTAATATTATCATCATGTAATAAGTAATTTCATGAATTGAGTGAGAAGAGTTAATTGAATAAAAAATAATTATGTAGAAGTAGTTCGCCTTGAAAAATGATCTAAATATACATTTACAATGATTTGTATATATGTAATAACTTCAATAATTAATGAAGTAATTTTAAGAGAGAGTTAGAAAAGAAAAGAGCGATGCGTGGAGTTGTAGCATTCCAAAAATTTGTTTATTATGAGTAGTTTCAAACCAACCATTTTTCCTATACGCATTCTAAAGGTAATATAATGATTTAATATATATGGATAATTCATTTGCTACTAGCACTACTATTAGTAGTGTTACAAAAATAATAACAATAATAATAATAACATGCCTTTCTTTTGGTACAGAGATATAATAAGCCTATGTTGGACTCTGTTTTTTCTACCATACTACACTTTCTATAGACTAAGCATTTATGGATTACAGGTGAGCATTTACAATGGCAGGTGAGTTGGTAGGAAAAATATTTACAGAAGTTTGGTTGTTCACAATAACTACAAGAGTAAAAGTTTTTTGAGACTTAAAAATCTTCTAAGGCCTTTGACCTTTCCATTACTTCTTTCTCTTTCTTCTTGTCCTTTTCTTTTAGCATTTTCTCTTATCTTTTCTTTATGCATAATACGTGGCCTACTGATGGTTTTACTGCTTCTGGACTTGTACTACGTCATTACTGCATCATTGAATTTATGTGGTTGAAGACGCATTTACTGCTACATTGTTGTCATTGCTGACATCATCCTTCTAGTGCATTTTGCAGATTATGATAACTTTCTTCGTCCAGGTTGTCCCAAAATAGTGCGTCATCGCTGAGGTAAGAAGATGGTTCTGGTATATTTACATCAAGTTCGGTTATGAAATCTTGTTCTTCAGGGGGAATAACAGGTTTTGGAACAATTATGTGTTTTAAAGGTTCATTTCTCCATATAGTCATGTTTCCAGTTTCACCGATAAGATAAAACATTTTATTCCGGGTTGGTCTAAGATCATAGATTTGGAAAGCTCTAAAGCGAGTAAAAAATTCTGGAAATTCATTTGAACGGGTCATTTCCCATTCTGGTTCTTGTTGAGGGATGAGTGGTTCTTTATTGTGTTTTATATATACATGGTGGTAGGCTGGTACTACCGATCCATTGGTTTGAAACAAAGGCAGAATGGTTTCAAAAGAAAGATCTATTTGTTTTTTGGTTTTGAAAAGATAGGTTAAAATATCTTTCAATTTTTCTAGGAAATATTTAGGGATCTGAGATACATGGTTCATAAAGACATTTTTAAAAATTCCCTGTTCCATGAACTGAGGTACTAAATCAAAAATTTCTTTATATACAATAGACATATTCACATAGGCTAAATATATAACAAAGAAAAATTCAGGGTCATGATATGCCATATACCCTGTTTTTATCCCGGCATTTTTGGTTCTAAAATGTTTATACAAAAGTTCTTGATTTTTAAACACTTTGTTATATTGGGTTTGCAGGAAAAAGGTTTCAACTAAAGAGTAGTTATCAACTCCAATACAGTTTTTGATAACAAGTTTTTCATATTGTTCAGACAAAAGAGCTAATTTCTTAATTAAACTAAGCACTTCAGATTGATTATTCGGACAATTGGTTTGACTGGTTAACACTGTACTGGTTTTCAAATCTTCTATAAGTTTTTCCTGATTTTCTTGGATTTTGAGGTTCTGAAATTTTTGGGTTTCTAAAGCAATCAGTTGGTCTTGGAGGTTTTGCAAATGTTGGGCTAAGGTTGACACGGTTTTTCCATAAGCGTACTCTAAATTTTGGTTTGGAAAACTTTGTGGTTTTAGAGGCCAAAAATTATCTATAATAACCTTATGTTCTTCAAAAAGGTTTTGAGAAAATAAAGAGTTAAATCTCAAATTTGGATTCAACACTTCGTTCAGATATATGGTTCCATATTGAAAGGTTCTAGCTTTTGTGGGTTTTCTTTGAGCCATGTTCCTGTATCATAAAGTCAATCGTTAGAATTATCAACATTATTAATTATTTGCTTACTTAACCAATATGCTAATATATTATCTTTTCCTTTAATATATTCAAATTTAGGTTTAAAACTAATTGAAGAGTTTTGAAACTTCATCCATCTTTTGGTGGACAATTTTGAAGAATTTTTATTTTCAAAGAATTTTTTAATATTCTCACAATCGGTTCTTAAAGTAAATTGTTCTTGGTTCAAAAATAATTGAAATTTTTCTAAGACTAATATTATTGCTTCAATTTCTAAGTCTGTAGAACTAAGGTTCTTTTGATAGTCATTAAAAGTTCCACTGCAATATCTACAAAGTTTTTCTTCTCCTATGTTAGTTACTACTAAAAGTATACCTCCCCATCCTGTTTGGCTAGCGTTAGTTTGGACTATTTTATATTCACTTTCTAAGGGTAAATATAAGGTTGGGAGATGCTTTACAAGTTCCTTTATTTTTTGTACAAGTTTAATATCTTCTTGGTTAAAATATCTCTATCCTGTATTTTTCGTTTTGCTATAAATGGGTCCAGCTAATCTACTAAGGTTTTTAATATATGGCCTAGCATAATTTAACAATCCTAAAAAACTTTGAAGGGTTTTTAAGTCTTCAAGTTTGTCTGGAAAATTATTTATTTTTTGTACTATATGATCTTGCAATTTTATTTGTCCATCCTCTAATTCTAATCCTAAAAATTCTATTTGGGTTTTAAATAATTTTAGTTTCTTTTTACTTACTATTAATCCATGACTAATTAGTTTTTCAAAAACAAATTCTAAATGCTTTATATGTTCTTGAAGAGTGTATGAAAAAACAAGAATATCATCAATATATACAAGAACAAAAGAATATTTACCAAAAATATTATCCATCATTCGTTGGAATATCTGAGGAGCATTTTTTAGTCCAAATGGCATTACATTCCATTCATATAATCCACAAGGACATGAAAACGTTGTCCATGGTTTACTATCTTCTTCTAATCTAATTTGCCAAAATCCACTTTTACAATCTAGCTGAGAAAAGTATTTATATCCTTGAATAGAATTAATTAAAGAATCTTTATTTGGAATTTTATAAGCATCATCATATGTGTTATCATTTAATCTTTTATAATTAATACCATTCTAGCTTTTCCTCGTTTTTCTTCATTATGGTTTCTGACTAAAAAGGCTAAGGATCTATGAGAACTAAAACTTGGTTTTATAAGGTTATTTTGTAATAGTTCTTCTATTTGAATTTTAAATTCCTTTGTATCTATAAGGTTACACGCTATATCTGCAGTTTTTATTGTTAAATCTGGATTTTTAATTAGTATTTTACAGGTTGTTTTATTTTTATTCCAATGTTTTTGTGGATCTTCTCTTATGATTCTTGTTTTTTCTGCTTCTAATATAAGGTTTTTTAATCTATCTGCATATCTTAATTGTTCTGAGTAATCATTAATTATGCTATCCTTTTGTGCTTCTATTTTATTAATCTGATGGGAGGTTACATTTTGATTTTTATTTAATACATTTTCCATGTTTGTATACACCATTGTTGTGGTTTTGGGATGAAAACTATCTTGGTTATTTTGTATTGTTATTCCTCCTTGTAAAGAATGTACAAAATTTAAGCCTAGAATAAAAGGGTATAAACTTATATTAGGTACAAGATAAGTTTGGGGTAATGCTAAGGTTATATTATTAATTATAATTGGTACGTTTGAAATATACTTGGTTAGTAATATTTTTTGTTGATTGTACTGAACTAATTCAACTGGTTGAACTAATGTTTGTTGATCTTCCTGAGGTACTAGGGTTTCAAATAAAAGGTTTTTACTAGCTCCAGTATCTAACATTGCGTCTACCTCTAGTTTTATGGTTTTTAATTTAATTGTTGTTGGAAAAATAATAGATTTAACTTTATTTGCACTATTTACTTGTTCTATTGTTTGTATGGTTGTTTTTTCAGGATTTACTAGTTCTTTTATTTCTTTTTCAGGGTCTTTTGGTTCCTTTATTTCTTTAGGGTTTGAACAACTACCTTCCTCTTTTTCCGAAAATTTTCCTTTAATTATTATTTGTAAATCTTTCCATATATTATAAGGTTTTATTTTACTTTCTAACGGTTGTACAAGGTTTTCTAGATTTAAAGGGGCTTTCTTAGGTTCATCTTCTTCTTTTTCAATAATCATACAAATTTCTTCCTTTTCAATTTCACTATCATCTATACTATATACACTTGAATTTTCACTTTCAAAATCTAATTCACTGATAAGTTCTTCTTCTTCACTATCTACTTGATACTCATTTATGAGGTTTATTTTTACTTGGGTTTTTTTATTTCGTTCATTTAATGGTTTTTTAAGTTCAGGACATTCAGGTTTTATATGGCCTTCCTGACCACACAAATAGCATTTACACTATCTTTTTCCTTCTGTACGTCTTTTTCTTTTTATCCAAAACTTTCCAGATTTCTTATATCTCATTTGATATGGTCGTTTTTTGTAAAAGGTTCGTGATTTTATTTTAAAAAATTTATTATATTTCTTAGGTTTTCTAAACCTATATTCTCTACATCCTATGTCTAAATTTTCTCCTATATGTAATTTTCTACAAAGTTGTTGATTTATGTCTTGTTTCTTTATTTGACTTCTTTCTCCTATACTTACACATTCTCTTTCTAACCCATTTTTTACAAATTCTATTCTAGCACCTATATAAGGAGAGTTTTTATATTCCGAGGTTGTAAATTCATTCCATAGTTTAAGTCCTACAGGTCCTTGTATTTTTAATATATATTTATTTAAATATTCAAGGGTTCGATCTACTCTAGCAAGGATTGCATATTTCCTAAATTTTTGTTCATATTCCCTTATATACGAAAGGTTACATAATTTTAATTGTTCTAACTTATGGAGATATATTACGGGTTCTTTTACATCTTCTTGAGTTGTTCCTAAAAAATAGAGTTTTATTAAATTTATAAATACAGATATGCTAAAATTATTTCTAACTTCTTGAAAATAATTGTTGTTTTCTTGTTCCATGTTTCTAAAGAATTGTAATGCGGTTCCTCTAAGGGTGCTTTTACAAAATTCATAAATTTCTTGTTGGTTTTCAAAGGATACCACTACTCCTGCTGAGTTTAAGGATTGTTCCCAATTTTCTATGGTTTTCCTAAGATCCTGTGCACTATTTATATCCAATATTGTTCCGTATTCATATATTGGTTGTAAAGAACTAGAAGGTTCTGTTTTAGTTTTCCATTGAGGTCCTTTTGGTTTACTGTACGGCTTATTATACCTTACTATTTCACTTTTTACATTTACAAATTCTTTTTCTTCATTTATTGTATTTACTGACTCATTTGAGACTATCTCTATGTTTTCTTTAACTTTTGGTTGAATAGTAAATTGATTTATTATTTCTATATCTACCAAATTTTTTATTAAGTTGGTTTTATAAAGTTGTTCTATTATTTGTTCATCTGTATAGTTTTTGCACATTATATCAACAAAGTTTTCTTGATCTACCTGTTCTTCTAGTAACGTTGGGTTACTGAATTCTTCTAACATTATATTAACTAACTCTGAGTTTTTGTATAGGTTTTCTACTATTTCTATATTTATTAAAATATCTTCTTGTATAACATTTACAGTTTCTATCTCACTATCTAACTCTACCTCTACATTTACAGTTTTATAATTTCCAAAGGTTATACTTGCCCTTCCGTCTTGGTTTTCATATAAACTACTAGATGTTGGATATTTTATTACTGGTTTATTTATTTAGGGTAATTCCAACTCTCGTACCTAGTAGAAAATCAATATTCACAGGTTTTGCCTCTATCATATTTACAGCTTTACTTCCAAAGGTTTTTACTATATCATCAAATTCCATCATACATTTTAAACTTAAGGCATTTGTGGTTTTTCCTATAAATCTTATAGTTATACTTAGGTTTTTACTTCCCAATTCCATATCATAACCTTTAGTATTTGCAGTTATTTTTATTTTTTCCGTGAATTCCTTAAGATCTATACAAAATTGTGGTATACAGCCAATGACTGCGTAATTTTGGTTCATATTTATTTTTGTGCTGGCTAAAAGAGCTCGTCTTACTATATTGTTTCTAGTATCTAAAAGGTTAATATTTATAAGTGCTCTATTTCTTTACGATGAAGTCCTATTATTCCTATTAGAATTATTCCTAAGTGCATATATTTATTGGTTTTATTTTTTAATAATTTATGTTTTGTTTCTGGAGATACTAAATCTAAATATACGATATTTCCTATTGAACTTATAGTATGTTGGTTTAAAAATCTAATTATTTTAGTATTTTGAACTAATTGTTTTTTTTAAGGTGTTACCTCTTTTACTGCCTTTTTTAATTTTTCTTCAACAAATTCTTTTACATTATCCTTGGGGTTTATTGCTTCTACTGTTTCCATGGTTTTATTGCTAAACTTTTTGGTTCAAACGGATTTATTTTTCTTTCTTTTCTAATTACTGGTTTTTCTCCTAAACTAAAGTTTTCAAATTTTTTTAAAAGATTATTTAATTTTTGTTCTTCTGATGTATTTCTTTGTTCTAATAGTTTATCTATTTTTTGGTTAACTTTTTCTAAAGTTTCTTTTAAATTTTGTTGCTCTAATTTTATTTGTTCTATTTCTTTTCTAACAAATTTTTCTTCTTTAACTAATTGTTCTTTTATGTAATCTAGGTTATGGTTCTTAAAGTCTTCCAGCTTCTTTCCTAATTCCTAAGACTGTGTTTAGTTTTTCTACGGCTTTTATTTGTCTTCTCTGGATTTCTTTTAAACAATCTATATTACTCTCGTTAATGTTTCTCTGGTTTTCTTTCTAAATTTGCTTCCTATAATCTTGCAGTACTTCGTTTGTTATTTTTAATTATTTTTCTACTAAAAGTTTTAACTGTTTTACCTCTTGGTTTGTAGATGAGGGTTCATTGGTTTCTAATGACATGAACTAGCATATAAATTATCAATATAATATCTTATAATTTCTCTTTTAATTATGGTTTCTGTAGCAAAAAGTTCATCAAAAGCTTCTTGTATCGCTACTTCGTATTCGTTCAAATATTTAAGAGAGGTTAGATTTTTTATATCAGTGGTTAAGGTTTTTACAGTAGTTCTTAAATTATGCAATTTATCACAAGTTTCTCTAAATTCTTTACGTTGAGCATATAACCTATTATTAAGTTCTTTTACACGATCATAACCTAAATTATATATACCAAGAGGATAAGGAATAAAAGACATTAGTGCATATCAAAAAAGTAGATTAAATAAAGATGCAAATAAATTAAGCAAATATAGTCAAACTTTAAATGGGGTAAGGTAAAGTTCGGTACTCTGAAAATTAAAATGAATCTATAGTTTCCTTTTCTAATTAATATTCTGCAATACACATAGCTCTAATACCAACTTTTTACACTTTCCCCGTCACTTTTCCTATAGGTCTTTAAGCCATCAGGTTTTTAAAGTCATCAGTTTCAACAACAGTCAAAGAGGTTTGAAGGATTTTGGAAATCACCGTTCAATAAAATGTTAAATTTTATTTTAAGTGTGAACGCATTTATTAGGGCTATTATTTTAATATGAAAAGTTTCAAATCTAGTGTGAAACCTACTTATTACATAATATTATATTATTTATCTAAACCAAATTCTTTAGCATAGTGTGAAAACATTTATTATAGAAATGTTGTATTTTTTTAAGATCGGTTATTCTTTTGAATTAGGCAATAAATTCAAAATTTTAAAACGTCACTTCGTGTCAAGGTAAAACCCCCCTTCCGACCAGACAGAGTCTCCCTAACACACCAATTTTTCGGCAAAAACGGGTAGCAGGTCAAGGGTTAACAAAAACGGGTTACTAGTAACTCTATAGTTAACATGCTATTTTGTACTTAGTATAGGGCTATACCATAAGAAAATAAAGCAAATAAAGTGAAGTAAGTATAAATCATGCATCGAGATCAAAATCTTAGGCAGAATCCAATGTAAAGATATTGAAAATTTGTCATGATTTAGTTTTCTTTTTATATAAATTTATACTACTTATAGGAATATTCAAAATAGAGGTAAGGTTGAAATGACCTAACGGAATTGAGATGTTGGTTTCAACTTATACAAAATAAGATGGAACATCTATAGATTATTACTCTAAAGAGATTATGGTAATGATATAACTAAATTTTGTATAGTTTTATTCAAATCATAGCTACATATTGAATTTATTTTAAAAGTCTAGTAATTAATTTTTTATATTTTTTATATCAATCTTAGGAATTATTGTCGCAATTTTAGGATTTCTTCCTGCACGTATACATCATCTATAACAACTACAAATTTTAATGACATAGATGTTCAAGTCATGGTCTAGAGTGACATGAACATGTTTGATGGTATCACTCAAAGGAGAAAGAGAAACAATGATGCTTTTTATGGGTCAAAAAGGTAAATTGATAAAGAGGAACAATGATGATTTTTATGGGTCAAAAAAATATGAAACTTATAATAATTCAAAGAAAAAAAATTGAAATTGAAAAATAAAAATTGTTTATCTTAACAATTAAGAACCAAATTTTAAATTATTATAAGTTTTATCTTTTATCAATACAAAATAGTCAATGTTATTATGATGATATTTATTCATCACGGAATACATGTAAATCTCTAATACCACTTTTATTTATTTATTTTATTTTATTATTATTATTATTATTTTGCTATTAAACATTACAATATAATAGTAAGTACATATGTGACAAAATATATTTGTCAACAAAAAAAAAAAAAAAAATTATTCATTATGACAAAAGATATATTTACACAAGCATATGTTTATATATATTTGTATGTGATCCAATCATTTGTGATATGTTCATAAACTATTTGATAATAAATAATTTTATCACACAAGATATTTCTCACCAATATATATATATATATATATATATATATATAGTAAATATATTTTCCAAAAATCTATTGAGGTATTGGTAAAAAAAAAAAAATTATTCACCTCAAATATATGTATTTCCCTCCATATGGTCAAAGCAACAATTTTTGGCACCAACTCTTTAGTGAGAGTTTTTAGTAATAAATAATATTTTGTAGAAGAAAACCTAATGGAAAAATATTTATAACAAAATTTCCCTTTTGTAACATAAGATTCAGAACTAATGACAAAATTTAGTTGTACACAAAAGTTTTGCCACTAAATCTCATATTTGTTTAGTAGCTACAAACATCAAATAAGCATTGAGATAATCTTAAAAAATATGTCCCTAATTATGAATCTTACACCACAAAATGGATAATTTGTCATAAAATATTTGGCAATTAACTTTTGTTGCAAAAAATTACTTTTTGTCACTAAAGAGTTAGTGCTAAAAATTGTCATTCCACTATATGAAGATAATTTTTTTTTATGAAGAAATACTCATATTTGTCTTGAAATTATTTTTTTATTAATTTTTAATTTTTATTGATGAATAAATTTTGTCCAAAACTGTTTAATTATTTGTTGCTATTGATAATTATTTTATAACAATAACATTGTATTTTCTCAAACCTATAGAAAATAATCATTTATTCTCTAATGTCACCTTCATTGGATTGTAAAACATTTAAAATGCCCTTTCTTATTCTACTAAACTAAATTTAAAAGTTCACAATTTTATTTATATTTGATAGAGTTTCCATTATGTATACTAATTGATTATTTCCCGATATCTCAATAAAAATACTTTCAAATAGAAAGTCTTTGTTATTGTGGTTGGACCCCACCTCATTTGTTGTTGTTAGCAAGCAATGTTGTTCTCTATTTTGTTGATATCCTTCAAAAAAAAAATTCTTTTTAGGTGTTCATCTCCATCTCTATTGAGAGTTAAATTTAGCATTATGATTTTACTCATTGCTTAATTTGTTAGATATATTATTTATCTCATTAAACTCATGAGTTTTTTCATTGCTTTTCTATATACATATACTTTAAATATTTTATTTAAATTTGATAGAGTTTCCATTATGTACACTAATTGATGATTTCCCAATATCACTAAAAAAAATTCCAAATAAAAAGTCTTTCTCACTTTAGTGGGACCCCACCTCAATTGTTGTCGTTGTTAGCAAGCAATGCTATTCTCAAATTTGCTAATATCCTTCAAAAAATTTTATTTTTAGGTGTCCTCCATCTTTATCTGAGACTTAAATTTAACAATCTAATTTTCCTCATTGCTTATTTTGTTAGATATATTACCTATCTCTATAAAGTCATGAGCTTTTTTATTGCTTGTCTATATACCTATACTTTAAATATTTAGGTTATGTTTTGTTCCTAAAAAATTTGTGGGGAAATGCAAGGGAAATAAAGTAGAGAGGAAAAATAGAAGGAGAGAAAAAAAAATGAAGGAAAATAAAAAATAGATTTGAAATCAATAAATTATTTTTATATACTATTTCAAACTCATTTCATTTATTTTAACTCTTCGATATAAAGATTAAATATTTGAAAATGCATAAGTTTTTTACTATTTTTAGTTACATTTGATTTTCTTTGATATTTTCCATATGATAACCAAACATGAGAAAATCATTTTTCTTAGCATTTTTTTTATTTCCTTATTATTTTTCAAGAATAAAAAATAACATTAAGGTTTCAATTTAGTTGGTTCATACATATGAGGATATGCAAAAGGTTGAGGCATTCAAGTCTTTGTTATAAAGCTCCTTCATTTGTTGCAACCTAGAAAGGTTGTCAAACAATCATCTGCAAAGATTCTTTGAACACTAATAAAAGGAAGTTAGAACTCATGTTGATGCCTTCATTGGCACTAAAACTGATCAACCTCACCGCTAGCATAATGATTACTACTCATAAAGTGCTATTTCATAGCTTGTAATTAACTCTTTTGAACTCTCTTGAGTAGTAATTATCACCTTTTAACCCAATTAACATATTAAGGGCCTTTGCATTTGTTTCTAATCAAATTGTGTTAAGTTTTGGTGATTTTGATAGCTTTTTGCTCACCAAAGCAATGTAAGAATGAGGGAGAGTTGTATATAGTTCATGGCAAGGCTTTTGGAAGCTCAAATTCATGAAGAACCAAGCTTTGGAGCCTCATAGTCCTTTGCCATAATCGGGTAAAGTATGCAAGGAAAGAACAAAGGAGAGAGGAAAACAGAGTGAAGAAAACAGAGCATGCCAGCTGCAGTCTTTCTTCCCACTTTTGGAGCACTTTCCGAAGTCCATTTTCTGTATTCTATATACCGTTGGAAAGATCTGGAAGTCAAGAATCCAACGCTTCAAATCGTGTACGATTTGGAGCTGAAATGAGGAAGATATGGCTTTCGGAAGACAACTGCATCCAGCTGAGGGACAATTTCGCACCTTGCGAAATTGGAACTTCAGCGTGCGAAATTGAAGCCTGCCGTGTGAAATGGAAATGGATGGCAGCTGTGCATTTTTGGTGAAGCCCAACATGCGAAATTGATTTTGCAACTTGCGAACTTGGAGCTCAACGTGCGAAAGTGGATTCCAAGTTGCGAAATCAACTTGCGAAATTTTCGCAAGTCACCATGCAACGTGCGAAACTGGGATATTTTTGCACTGACTCTTTTAGATCTTTTCTTCAGATATTTTTGTATAATTTTCCATTCTTCTCCTTGTAATCCACCAATCATAGCATTACTTGGCTAGGAAGGTTGGAAAAACTTCCCTATATATGTTCTCTTGCACCCGATGTAAAATCATGTAGATATAGAATCAATCAATATATTATACAGAGCACTTGCTCTGCTTTTTTCCTTCTCGGTTTGTTTTTCTCTTTTATTTTCTTTCTAGCCAAACATCCTCTGAGGATGTTTCCTCAGAGGATGAGAGGCTAGGCTTTTTGTCTCTTGGGTGAAGGAAGCTAGGTAAGGTGCCGGCATGCATAAGTGTGAGTTTTTGTTGTTTCCATTTTTAATGAAGAGAAAGTGTGACCCGTTAATGATTTCTATCTTTTTAGTTTAACTTAAAACGCCTTTGAATCACCTGGGCCAACACTTGGTAAGGCAAGTGGTCTCCGTCCATGGAGATGCACTAGTTTATCTCTTGCGAGCCTTTGGGAGGTGATTCAGAGGTAGGGTTTTCTAGACCAGCCAACACTTGGTAAGCTTTTGGACTCCAAGGAGACATCCATTAGTTATCTCTTGCGAGCTTTTGAAGGATAATCCAAGGTTAAAGATCCCCTTGAATGGCAAGTGCTAAGTGAGAGGCACGAGCCATTGCAAGATGGATCAGTGAGAGGGATTTATTGTTGAGACCATTAATGGTAAGCATCTGTACCACACCGGTTCGGGAAATAACTATATGTTAAATCCCTAACGCGAGGAAAAGAAACAAGTGACCGGAATCTCCCTTTTTGTTTATGGCACCTGATCCTAGTAACCTGAAATCCCAAGAAACATCTTTCTTTCTAATTATTTTTAGTTATCTTTAGTTTGGTTAGGCGTTAGCTTAAAATCAACCATTTCCATTACAAGTTTATGTTTTCTTTTAAAGCTAACCTTGAAATGAAAAAGCACCAATTCATCTTTGAATTAATATCAATTGTGAAGTGAAAACCCATCCCAGTGAACGATCCTAGAGCCACTATGCTATGCTAGCTATGCTACCCTAGTATATGGTGAATTAGGTTTATAAATTTTGTTGATAACTCCCATCTGAGGATTGAAATCAAAGCACATCAGTTGATTGATCTGAATCAATCAGAACACCAATTGGGGACGAATCACATAACTTCTCTAAAAATCAGTAAAACTATCCATGCTTCACCTCTCCTCTACTCTTCCACCCTTGTTCTACTCCCCACATTCTCCAATAACAGATGCTTCGATCAATGCCAAGCAATCTTTCCCATGGAGCAATAGTCGCATGAGAAACCATTGAACCTACTTTCTTATTCCAAATTTTGGTATCAAGTTTTAACATCAAGAAGCCATTCTCTAGCGTCATCAATTAGAAACGCATACATGGTTGGAAACACTCAAAATAACCACAAAAAATAAAGGAAGAGAACTAAGGAAAAATAGCATAGAAAAAATAAAGAAAAAATGAAGAACCAATGGAAGCCACATTTCATATTTATTCCATGTGCTTAGGTTGGTGAGGGGAGTACAAGCATATTCCATCAAACAAAGGCAACCACAATTCTCATGTAATGCAAAGTAAATAGAAAAACAGAGCCTAACAGTCCCAAACCAAAACTAGAGAACTCCAAAGGAAGAAATCAACAAACAACCATATAAGCAATATAGTACCAATGCAAAGAAACATATGGCCTCTGTCATTCTACATCCAAGCATCCAGACGAAACTCAAAATCCAAAGAAGATTAATACATAATAAGAGGATAATGGGGATGAACAAGGAGTCTACTTCTCCCTTCCAATAAGAAAATCCCCATTGATATGTTGTCTTAGATCTCTTCATTTGCTTTGGCGTGCTTTCTTCTTCTTACTAAAAAAAAAAAAAACTTCAAATCGAATCCTCCTTTTTGCAGCTCTGGAAACCCAATATGCTGAAAGAAAATCCCCTTCCTTTCTTCCATTTTCCTTCCTTTTTGTGTGTTTTGCATTTTGGAAAGTTTACTCTCTACCTGAGCAGAATCTCTTCCTTCTATACCGTATGTAGCCAAGTTGATCTCCTTTTCCCTTTAAAAATATTTTTTTTGCCTTCTTTGAGTGCATATGCCTTCGTGAAACCGATAGGCAACCTAAATTTCCTTGTAAAACAATAAAACAAAATAAAATAAAAATATGGGTTAGAGATCTCGCAATATATATATATATATAATAAAACATTCAATCCCATGCAATTTTCTAAGGAAAAAAAAAAGATGAGTGAAAATATAAATAAATAAGTAAATAAATCATGCACATGCAAACTATACAAACTATGCAAGCCATGCAACTATGTGAACCATGCAAAAAGTGAGTCTAAAAGTGCCTAAGTGTTCTAGGGTGAACTAAGTGAAATCTAACCTGAAGTGCACTCAAGTGAAGCCTAACCTACAAAGGGTGGCCAAGGTCATGACGAGGAGCCAGATAAATCCCCTTACCAAAGTCTCCAAAGTGGTTCAGAAAAGGCAAGTTGCGTGAGTAGTGATAGGCCAGTAGGAAGCTCCTATAGAGTACTGCAAGAATACCTAAGGCATGTGCTAAGAGGATAAAAATGAGGGTCTACAACTATATCTACAAGATGTGAGGTTGATGGATTCATAGATATTTGTTAATCACTATTGATGTATTTGATTCCTGATAATTAAATGTCTTTGTATGTGGGAAATTCAGTATAAGTTACATTTTGTACTTGATTAAGAGGGAGAATTCTTAAGTTTAACTCATAAAGTAGACTTTGATTGCTTTGGAAGGATCTATTGTCATGCTCAAATCTTATTAGCCACATATCTTGTTTGACTATGATCATTATATTTGTTTCTCGAAGTGAGTTAGTACAAAATATTGAATCTTTGGTTAAGCAAAACTCTCATACTCTTTCCAAGATTCATGCTCCTAAATGTATACTGCTCACTTGCAACATTTGGAAACAACCCTAAATTGGATACAAAGGCAATCATGAATGAAAATAAAAAGAAACATCAATATTAATCATGGTGTGCGATGTCTTTACTTTCAAAAGAAAAAAACAAAAACAAAAACAAAAATGATATCAAATTAAGAGGGAGTCAAGTTGTGCAATATGTAGATCAATGAGGTCATGTTAAACAGAAATCCGACGATCTTAGTTCAAATTGAGTGGATATGTTCTTTAATTTGACCAAATGCATGACTGGATCTCTTCTAAGTGATCAATTTCGAAATATATAATTAGATGTAAGTTGTATTCCCTTGAACATCAATACTTATGTTTCTATGTTGACTCTGATATACATTGATGGTTATGCATTGAGTTTTCGAAACCGAGTTTATGATTAACTCTGACCTTTGAACTTGAAACCTCATTCTTGATGGATTGATGTGTATTATCTAAAGTAACTTAAGTTATTACCAATCAATCTAATGTTGAGAGTTTGTGGATTTAATTATTTGCTTATTTTGATTTATCTTTAAAATTTGTTATAATTGGTGACAATTGTTGTTTCTAAGTTAGTTTGTTAAGAATTCTATTCCCTGTAAGTATTGAAATCATGCTTAGACTGCTTGAGCACTGCATCCAATGCTCAAGCACCTCATCCAGCGACACTACCACTGAAGAGCTCTTAGTTACATCCAATAGCGCATCCATAGTCTTCTAGATACCTTTTTCTTTTGGATCACCGAAGGGGACACGCTATCTCAATCCATGAGATATCATGGTGCCTCTATTGAGAATACCTATTTCCACCAACCTCCATCAATAGTGACCAAATCCATAGGGATATATGACCACTTTAGGGTCTCACCCATAGGTTAAAGTTTTTTGTTAACTTTGGCACAAGCTCAATATCCTCTCAAGGTTGAGAGTTTATGTAGTATAATAGCTTGGTGAATCATGACAATTGATAACTTGTGTCATGATTCACCGTAGGTCTTGTCCAATGTGCATCACATGCACTAGTACACTCACCATGGGAAAACTATCCCGACAGTTAGGACAAGTCATCCCTCCAATTAGGAGGTAGTGCACTATAGTCTCAGATGGATAACCCAAACCCATAAACTAACTATGGACAACTCATTACTCTACAAGGAACCCATGACTTATATCTTCTATGCAACTCCTAATGCACCCAAGTCATATACAATGTAAGTGATGTGGGGTGTGTATGCTCAAATAACTAATTAATACAAATGAAATATTTAAGGGAAACTAAGAAACATAAATAAATAAATTTATAAATGAATTTCAATCTGTTACATCATGTCATGTTTTCCAAGGCTCAACCTCAATACTTCCCATGGTTTTCCTTATGTATATTCTAGTTGGGAGAAGTGATGGGAAAAACCCGAATCTCTCCATTTCCCAAGTCTAGATCAAGTTAGGAACATGCATAACTATCCTAGACTTTTTCTAAATCTTATGCACAACGGAAAATTAACAGTTTTATACTTTAAAAGGATTCAGAAAGTGCTAACAAAAACCATACCTTAGATTCGGATGTTCTCGAATCAAATCTAAATGGTGAAGATGAAGATCAAAATCGTAAAAGTCTCCTAAACTTGAAGTCTTCCGCCTGATGACTCTAATCTTGATCTTGGCACACTTCTAGTGGGAAGGAAAAAGGGGTAGAGGCAATGCCTCTCTATCTCTCTAGATGGTGGGAGACAAAAGCTATAGAAATCCTAACTCCTAGGAGGTATTTATAGGGTTCCTAAGTGGGGTTCCTAAGTGGGCTTAAGTGACTTGAGCCCAAATAATGGCTTGGGTCACTTAATCTAGCCCAAATAGGTCCTAATTGATTAATTAACCTAATAGGGTTTACTAATTAATCAATTAGCCCAATCTAGGGACCTTGTTCACTTACCCCTATGCAACCTTGCGTAATTACCAAAACACCCTCATGCACAAAAGTGAACGTAGAGCCAATCTGACCCTCATAACTCATGCCAACAAGGTATATGAGCTTAGAGCGGGGACCACTAAGACCCATAGGAATATTGGCTCCCTTAGAATCCAATTCTAAAGTTGATTCAACATCCCACTATAGAGAATCAACTGAACTCTAGTATCCTATGTAAATAACAACGAGACACCAAGTGCTCAGGTCCATGACTTGCTATCCATTGTGTTTAGTCTCCCCATGAGCTGGTATTCGTAGTCTAATAAGGTGAAAGCTATTAGCCTTTCAAGACTACCTCTACTATCCTTGAGTTATAGATCCTCCTATAGTGTGTTCAATTGACATATCTTAGCTCGCAAAGAGCCTATGTCAAGTTCCACTTAAGGAATTACTATGGCCATAGCTTCCATGAGTATACCTCCTTAGGATCACCCAAGGGGACACACTGTCTCAATCCTAAGAGATATCAGGTGCCTCTATTGAGAATACCTATTACTACCAGCTTCCATCAACAATGACCTAATCCATAAGGAATATATGATCAACTTATGATCTCACTCGTAAGACAAAGTCATTGCTAACTTTAGCACAAGTTAAATATTCTCTCAAGGTTGAAAGCCAACACAATGAAGTAGCTTGGTGAGGTCATGACTACTTGATAGCCTTAAGTCATAACTCACCATAGGTCTTGTCTAATGTTTAACCATACACACTAGTGCACTCACCCTAGGAAACCCATCCCAAAAGCTAAGACCAGCCACCCTTCCTATTAGGAGGTGTTTCACTACAACCTCTAATGGGTTGCCTAAGCCCATGAATTGACTATGAACAAGTCATCTATTTGCAAGGAACCCATGACATAGATCTTCTGTGTAACTCCTAATGCACCTAAGTCATGTACAATGCAAAAGATACATATAAGAATGTTCATAAAATATAATACATGGAATAAGGATAGATAAAAGTGAAATTAGAACATCATTAAATAAATAATGAATTCCAAATTTATTACATCATGTCATGCTTTTAAGGGCTCTATCCTAATATTGTTCCACTAGCCCTCAAAGCATCATGCCTATAAAGCATGACAGATACTCATTTGAAACCCATTTTATCCTTGTGACAAACAAAGACACTCCCTATCAATGTCTTGGTGAAGGGATCCACCAGATTCTCCATAGAAGGTATCTTGTCAACCATCATGTCACCCTCTAAAGTATCTTAACACTTTAGAGCACAATCACATAATTCCTTGTTCTCCTAAGATACTTGAGTATATTCTTGACAACTATCCAATGTTCTGGACCAGGATTAAACTGATATCTACTCACTATACCCACTTCAAAGCAAATATCTGGACTAGTACATAGCATCTCATACATAAGAGTATCCACTACGGAGGCATAGAGTACTAACTACATGTGCTCTTTCTTTTTAGGTGTTTTAGGACATTGATCTTGAGAAAAAGGAATTTCATGCCTAAAAGGTAATAAACCTTTCTTGGAATCCTACATCACATACTTGACCAAAAGCTTATCTATGTAGGTAGCTTGAGATAACACTAGTTTCCTATTCTTGTGGTCCCTAAGGACCTTAATCCTAAGAATATACTACGCTTCTCCTAAATGTCTCATCTAGAACTAAGTAGACAACCAGATCTTGACTAATGACAATAGCCTTACATCATTACCAATGAGTAGAATGTCATCGACATACAAGTTCATAAAGACCACCATTCTTCCTTGCACCTTCTTATACACACAAGGCCCTTTTCTATGAAAATATATGGTTACATCATATAGATGCTAATATCAAGATAATCGTTTAAGAACAATATCTTGACATCTTATTGCAATATCTCTTAAATAAGATACACCGCAATAGGTAGGAGTACTCTGATGGATTTGAATATGGCTATTGGTGAAAAGGTTTCCTATATTCGAAACAATGTTTCGAAATATAACCTTTAACTACAACCTAGCCACATAAAAATCAACTTTTCCATCTACTCCTTTGTTCCTCTTATAGACCAACTTACACCTATGGGTTTTATCCTTTCAGGTGCTTCTACAGGAACAAATACTACATTAGAATCACAAGGATTCTAACTCTGCCTCCATAGTTTTTTTCCAAAGATGCGCATCCACATCACTCATTGCTTTATTGTAATTTATGGCATCAATCTCATGTTCCTTTAGAATGGCCTCAAAAGACTTTCCCAAATACATGAATCGTTTTGGTTGTTTAATAACCTTCTCACTATGATAAGGCATCGGTCTATGAGAAATGAGAATGGTTGGTACTGGATCTATAGTATGTTGTGTATAAGGGGACTATCTTCTAGTATTCTCCAATCTATTTCATTGTTTGCCTTATTACATATCATATAGTTTTCATTAGAAATTTGGTATTTGTAACAGCAAACACCTTCTAATAATCCTGACTATAAAGTAAGAATCCCTAAATCCTTTTGGATATCTTATAAAGTGATACACCTCTTTAGAAAAAAAGAGGTATTATACATCCTTTAAGATATATCCCCAAAGAATATGGGAAGTAATGGGATACCAATCACTGATCTCATTATGTTTATCAAAGTTCAATATCTTCTTTCCATTACTCCATTTTGCAATGGAGTCCTTGGTGCACACAACTAGGATATCATCTCATGCTCTATATGGAAAGGATTGAACCTACTAGAAACATTACCTCGATCTAATAAAAGTGTCTTGATATGTTTACCCAATAGGTTATTTGATTCCACCACAAATTCAATGAATTTATCAAAGGCATCAAATTTTCTATCTATATATCCAAAACTAGAGTATTTATCAATAAAATGATCAAATACCCATACTTTCCCTATATAACCAAAAAATAAAATAAAATATGAGGGTATGCACTAACTCCAAACAATCCTTGGTTCCAAGTCCTTTAAAAATAAAGGGGCCTCTTGATCATTTTACCATCTATATAGGATTCATAGACTGAAAGATCTTTTGGATTAAAAAGGTCTAGACTTAATTAGTCTTTGGATCCTATATAGATTAATATGACATAGGCTTTAGAAGTCAAATGTTTGATTAGTGCTAGGTTATTTCTTTTAGTGAGATATGACTATTCTCATTACTTGGCAAAGTGATAATGGAGTCTCACATAAAAAAGGTAATACCTCCCACTAACTTACACAACTAATCTTGCAACTAAAGCTAAGGTAAGTATAATCCCATCATGTGACCTTCTCACTTGTTGAAAACCCTATAAAGAACTATAAATAGTGGGCCTGGAATCTATCCACCACAATTGGTGAAATCCACCACTATGTATTCAACAAGAACATGATGTGTACTTACCTATACTTAGGCACTCCAAGCATTCCCTTTTTAAGTGTCCTAAAAGGTCACAAAGGAATCATTACCCATGAGTTTGTTCTCTAATTCCTTTTCTTGAACTTTCCTTATTTGGTGTTGTTGTTGTTGTTCTTGGCAGAAAAGCCTAAAGAACCTTGACTTCCATATGTACACCCTTTTACTCTTTAAGAATCTTCTTACCCATCCCAGAGGAATCTGGTAAGATCTCTAAGATAACTTGAATCCTAGTGTTCATAATAGTCTTAAGGGCAACTTGTCTAGTTGACTTGCCCTTATCATTAAATAACCCTTGCAACTTTAAAGAGAATATCATAGATTATGGCAGTAGACATGTGTTGCTTTTGCAACACATTATCTAAAGATCCAAGTATGAGAGACTTAGTCTTTTGATTCATCTTATGCCTCCTTTGACATGCCTCTCTTACTTTATGATAGAATTGTTCAAAGGAAATAGCAAGCTCTACCAAAATCAACTTCTATACAATTAATAGTATATCCAGATTATTTTTAATGTATAATTAGGTCCAATTTAAACAAAAGATAATAGATGATAGGTTAAAGACATATATCTGTAACAAATATAATAATTTCATGCATTAATAAAAAGAAACTGAGATTCAAGGCAAGTTGGTAATTAATTTAACAAAAATATAGTGTTCTCAAACTACATATATCCATGCAAGGTATCCTAGTATCATAAGAATTAGGCTTACTTTAGGCAGGTCATGACTTTTATTACTAGGTAGAGGTCATTTCTAATTAATCAACCTGCCTTAAACCTCCTAAGGTTATCCTAAGGCATTGATCAACATACCTTTATGCTTAGCCCTTAGCCCATGAAAATGGGACCACTTTAGGTGATTCTACTACTTCATGTCTAAGTTAACTGTGTAACCAACATCCTTGACATTAATGTTACCAAGTGAAGAGTTCTATCTTTAGGATTGGCCAATCCCACTACAAACATATTTAGTCTTGTCAAAAAAGAATAGTCCATATCCTTTGATTCCTTGGGCCACCTTTAGGGTGGTGATGGGCTCAAAATCAAGATGGGCTCAATCTTGGAGGCTATGGGCTTGCCTATGGCTCGCTCCCACTTAATATTTTGGAAGAGAGACTTTAAGATAATTTTGGTAACTGTCTTAAAATAAATTATCTTTCATGAGAATTTCCAAAACTTTTGTTTATTACTTGAATTGGGACTCGTGTGCCAAATAAGGATATCTTTCATATTCCTTACCCTTGAATTTTCCTTTTCAAACTAAACGATTTCCTCCTTCTTTCAAGGGGGAGAGCCTGAAGGACCAATTTAGGTGTCATTCTCCTTCTCTTTAGGGGGAGAGAGGGGAGGAAGCCTAGAGAACCACCTAACCCAAATAAAGGAAAGTCTCAAAAGGAATTTGAAATTCCAAAGGATAACAACCAATTTCTTAAATAAATAATAAGGGAAGTGAAACTCATAAAAATTTATTCTTTTAAGAAAATTCAAAATTACCATTTTAATTTATTTTATTTGAAACAATATCTTCGTAAACTATCTCAATTATGAATTATTTATCATGTACTTGTCCAAAAATAATTTATTTCTTCAAATTAGAATCTTGTGCTAAATAGGAAAGATTTTATTTCATAAAGACTTGGAAAAATAAAACTTCTTCCTTAAAAAGAAAATAAAAAATAAATAAATTCTTTGAGATCTAGAATCTAAAAATATTTATTTAAAAAAAAAATCTCTAAGAGTTTAATTTTGAAAAGGAAGTAAGTTCCTTATTTCTTTCCAACTTTTCTTTACCTAAAATAAAATTTTCCTAATTCCTAGCACATTCCAATTTGATAAATTATATAAAATAAAGAAAAAAAATGAAAATTCATTAACTTAAGAATACCAAAATATATTCTATGCCAAAAACAAAAAAGCATAAAAGACATAAAATAAATTAAATAAAAAATTCTCATGGCCTTAGGGATCTTGTTGCATATTTGGTAACTAAAACTTGGATAAAATCTAAATTACCAAAATAGCCCTACAACTAAAGATAGGTTTAGTGAAAAAAGAAAAACCCAATAGGCCTAATTGCCATAAAAAAAAAATAATAAAATAAAAAGCCTAAAAAGAGGCTCAAAAATTGAGCCCAAACAACCAAAAACAATTTGGTCCAAACTCAATCTTGTAATTGCACGCCCTTTGTGCAGCCTTACTTCAATCAGTCATATCTCCCTCGTTTCAACTTTTAATTGAAATCTATTTGAAGCACTGGATTTCTAACTTCCTAAGCTTCAAAACCATATGTGATATGGCCCAAAAAGATTATAGGATGTAGCCCTGATTTTGAGTTGAAGTCAGCGTCACTGTGCTACCATGCTCTCTACGCAACCTTGATTCAATAAGCTATAACTCTTTCATTTCAACTCCGAAATGTGATCCATTTGAAGCACTCGATTCATGATTTCCTAGGCTCCAAAACCGTAGGTGGTTTGCCTAAGAAAATCATGAGATTTCATTTTAATTTTAAGTTAAAGATGACAAAACTATGCTGCCAATTATCTAAAATCAAGAACTTCCAAGATTCTTTCTTTTCCCTTAAATCACCATAAGAACTCATGAAAGAAACTTCAAGAAGCCTTCTTTTCTCTTTTCCAGCAAGAAAATGTGCGCGAACACTTTGTGATGCATCATACTGCTTCCATACTCTCCATAGGTTGCAAAGAATGATAAAAATAAAAAATAAAATGAATTTTTACAACAAAATCCTATACTCTAAAGTTTTAGAGTTTACATATCATTCTAAGATAAAAACGGGATTTTTATAAAAGAACAAAAATCCTACGCCTCTTATGAGGCTTACAACCCATCTAGGAAAAGTAAACAACAATCTAAATAATTATTACATCCCAATGAAAGCAATTACAATTATAACCATCATATTATAATAAGATCATAATAAAGAATGCACATTAATTATCCCTAGGGCCATGGGATAAACAAAAACCTCACAAAACCAAGTTAGCACACCTTAGAATATTTCTAGCACGATTACTAACCTATGGCTGTTATACCAGTTGATGGGAAAAACCTGAATCTCTCCATTTCCCAAGTTTGAATCAAGTTAGGAACATGCATAACCATCCTAGGCTTTTTCTAAATCCTATGCACAAAGGAAAAATAACATTTTATACTTTAAAAGGATTCAAAAAGTGTTAACAAGCCATACCTTAGATTCAAATGTTCCCGAATCAAATCCACATGGTGAAGATGAAGATCGAAATCATAAAAGTCTCGTAAAGCCAAAGTCTTCTTCGTGATGACTTGAACCTTGATCTTGGCACACTTCTAGTGAGAGGGAAAAGAAGATGGAGGCAATGGCTCTCTATCTCTCTAGATGGTGGAAGACAAAAGTTATGGAAACCCTAACTCCAAGGGGGTATTTATAGGGTTCCTAAGTAGGCTTAAGTAGCCTGAGCCCACATGGGCTTGGGTTACTTAATTTAGCCCAAATGGGTTCTAATTGATTAATTAACCTAATAAGGTTTACTAATTAATCGATTAGCCCAATCCAAAGACCTTGTTCACTAACCCTTATGCAACCTTACGCAATTACCAAAACGCCCTTATGCACAAAAGTGAACGTAGAGCCAATCCGACCCTCATAACTCATGCCAACAAGGTATATTAGCTCAGAGCAGGGATCACTAGGATCCATAGGAATATTGGATATCTCAGAATCCAATTCTAAAGTTGATTCAACATCCCACTATAGAGAATCAACTAAACTCCAATATCCTATGTAAATAACAACGAGACACCAAGTGCTTGGGTTCGTGACCTACTATCCATTGTGTTCGATCTCCCTATGAACTGGTGTTTGTAGTCTAATAAAGCGAAAACTATCAGCCTTTCAAGACTACCTCTACTATCCTTGAGTTATGATCCTTGTATTATGTGTTCAATTGACATATCTTAACTTTCAAAGAGCCTATGTCAAGTTCCACTTAAGGAACTACTATGGTCATAGTTTCCATGAACACATCTCCTTAGGATCACCCAAAAGGACACACTGTCTTAATCCCAAGAGATATCATGGTGCATCTATCGAGAATACCTATTGCTACTAGCTTCCATCAATAATGACCCAATTCATAGGGAATATATGATTATTTTACAATCTCACCCGTAGGTCAAAGTCATTGCTAACTTTAGCACAAGTTCAACATTCTCTCAAGTTTGAGAGACAACACAATAAAGCAACTTGGTGAGGTCATGACTTCTTGATAGCCTTAAGTCATAACTCACCATAGGCCCTGCCCAATGTGCAACCATACATACTAGTGCACTCATCATGGAAAACCCATCCCAAAAGCCAAGACCAACCATCCCTCTAATTAGGAGGTGGTTCACTAAAACCTCTAATGGGTTGCCTAGGCATATGAACCGACTATGATCAAGTCATCTATTTGCAAGGAACCCATGACTTGGATCTTCTGTGCAACTCCCAATACACCTAAGTCACGTACAATGCAAAAGATGCAGACAAGAATGCTTATAAAGTATAATACATGGAATATGGATAGATAAAATTGAAATTGGAATATCATTAAATAAATAATGAATTCCAAATTTATTACATCATGTCATGCTTTTAATGGCTCTATCCTAACAAGAAGCCACCTATTCTTTACTGTTGATTTATTAGGTCTTATCTAACTTCTATTATGATTGGTTGATTTGCATAAATCTATATTCCTCTCTAGCTTTGCTTTGTTCCTTGGTGTCACTGCATGAATATTTTATTTTTTCATGATTTCACAAGGCACCAAAGAAAACCTCCAACTATCCTATTTTGCTTTCACGACAATATTTTATCCCTCACACTGTTTTACCTTTGGTATAGTTTTCTATATGTGTGCAGGTTACAAGGTTAGAAGATAAGTACTAAAAAGTGATGCAAAGCATTCTTTTAGTTTAGTTTTAATTGAGCATTAATGTGTGTTATGTAAACCCCAATATGAGAGTTTAGGTAGGTTTATGTAATGATATTTTGTCACAAAATTGCCAAAAGGGGAGATTTTTAGGACATTGAGTCTTGTTTATATGTTGGAAATTTTGTCCCTTTTAATGTTTGTTCATAAAGTCTTTTTATATAATGACTTGCTTTCTATTAAAGATCAAGGGTTCCTGTTCGTTTAACCAAGAAGTCACAAGTATGTTTAAAAGGTTTTGCTTGTGACATATTAGGCTCTTTTTAGGTATAAAAAGGTTCAATATCATTTTTAGACTTAAAATGTTTTAAAATATTTTTTCAAAAGAAGTAGGGGTTGCTTAAGCGATTAAGCTCACTCAAGCAGACCGCTCAAGTGACGTAAGTTTGCCCAAGCGGTCATGACAATCCTACCTAGTTTAGAAACAGATTTTGGATGAATTTCACTCAAACTCTATTTGGAAACTTAAGATACTGAAATTCTTTGTGGTATTCACCTATAAATACCTTATTATAACCCTTTAAGGTTTAGAGATCTTGGAGATTGGAGATCTATTGTTGAAAGACATTTCATTTCTTAAATATGATCTCTTTAAGAAAACTTAAAGTGTCATACTATTTCCGATCTCTCATTCAAGGATTTGATATTCGAATATTGGGTTGAAAACCATCATCCCTTTAGAGTGGTTGAAGAATCTATTAGGGAGCAACGTGAAGTTGTTGCATTGCGGAGTGAATCAAGTTGTAAGTACCAGAGAGTAAGTCCTTAGAGTAAAGCGACCAGGTAAATCTGTTTAACTTGATTTCGAATAGTGGATATCTAAGCTTTGTAAGAATCCACATTTCTATTATACCATTGATTTGATGCCATTATAATAGGGATTGGTTTATTTTTGTCAAAGTTATATATGCTTTTTTGACTCGTAGATGGTTAATAGATGAAATTTGCTTTGATTTTGAAAGAAAATGAATTTAAATCTATACAGATATTTGGTTAAATTAGTATAAAGTATACAATAATTTTTGTAAAAATAAAAAATTTTACTAATAATTTCACATCAACAAAAGATAAAAATATACTATAAATTTTTTTATGATATGATAAATAATTCCATTTCTAAGTTATAATAAACCAAAGAAAAGTCTTATAAAATTTTGTCACCCACTATGGACAACATTTTGTATGCATCCCTACTTCATGGCAAGATTTAGACTATGAGAAAAGTATTCCTTTGAGAAAATTGGTTTTTATTTATTAAGGTTTGGAGTCTTTATTTATTTTTAAAGTAAAAATAAAATAAGAAAGAAAATCATATGAGACTTCAAAAAGTAATAGACAAGTATATGAATGAAAAATGGATCTAAGAGTTAGCATACTTAATGAAAAGGTTCAGGAGTACTCAGTTAAACGATGAATAACTATGGTCTTTACTAAACAAGTAAATTTTTTTTTTTCATATTTTATTAATTTATTAATGAATACCAATAGTAGTGACATTCAAATAATAGACAAAAGATATAGATGATAACATCATGAAGGCCAAGATATACACCAATGGACAAAATCAAATAAATGACAATATTAACCATCATGAACCTAATGAAATTCAAATTCAAATTGGTTTCAAAACTAAAAATATGCAAACAAGGCCCAAAAAATTGACCCAAGGTTGGCTAGGATATTGTGGATGAATTGCACTGAAATCAACACTAGGGGCTAAAGTGTCAAAATTTTGAATCTGTAGGGAGGTCGATACCACAAAGTGGAGTATCAAATTATGCATTGAAATGATTTGAAACCTTAATGTGGATCCTTTATTGATTTCATTTTGATATTGAATTGTGAGCAACCGAGAAAATCAATTAATGAGAGACAGCCTCAAATTTGATATGAAATTATATAACAAAGTATAACATTGAGATCTGGCAAACCCAAGGAAAAGGATAGTGATTGTAATATATTTCCCCTAAAAATTTATTTACATATTTAGGATCTTATCATTTCTAAGGCTTTTCAAAAGGTAACACCATATAAAAATGATATCAAACCTTATTTTAATATGCTTTGCTCTCAATTATAATTTAATTATCTCATATAAGAGTATAGATAACATGACACTTTAGGTTATGTTCCTTGTACGCTAACTTCATATCTTGAATTTTCACCTAAGTATGAGAATTTTGATATTTTTGAAAATTTCCTAATTAAAAAAAAAAATTGTATTTCTTGCTTTCAATTTAGTATAGCTAAATTGAAAAATGACATTTTCCTACTTTTTAGTATATACATATACTCTTTTTTTATATATAATTTCCTCAAAACTTTTCATTTTATAATTAAAATTGAAAAAAAAATAGATTTTGATTTACATGAAATTAATTTTTAGGAGTATTTGTATTGAATTAATATATATGGGGCAATTCATTACTTATGCTATAAACTTGAAGTAAGTGTAAAAATAAGTAAATGTAAGACGTGGATATTTACTTAAATATTTACAATGTAAACAACTAAGCTAGCTGAGCAACATATATGTGGTTTGTGTATGATGAGTTCTATGTGCTCTTGAGAGTAATGTGTGCTAAGGGTAGGCATGATTGTAATACAACAAATTTACTGTCAATGAGGCAAATGTAATTTTGAAAACAAATAAAATGAAATAAATGGAAATAGAATGATCATTTTCCATTAAAAACCTAATTATAAATATCTTATTTATGATTTTTCTATACAAAAATCCCTAGAAAGAGAATGTACGATTTTGGAGAACAATCTTTCTAGGTAAGATCTAAATTTTGTAAATAGTATTTTAGTTTCATTAAATAGTTTTAAATAATTTGAATGTTCATTTAAAAATCAAAATCTAGACTAGATGTTGTTTGAATTATTATTATTTTTTTAAATAGAAATATATATACAAAAGTGGACTTATTCATGGAAACAATAAAATTCCAAATATTCAAATGAGTAGATCCATATATATATATATATAAGAAAGTTGGAAATCCTCTAATAAATAAACCGGAAAGAAGATAAGGACAACTAGTTAAATGATTAACTTTGCTGTGGGATGGAAGAATGAGACTAGGGTCTAAGGCTTGGCCTTGGTTCATAATATGAAAATAGAATGGCTACATGCTGCATGGTGAAGGATAGTGAAAGCTCAAAAAAAAAAAAAGTGTTTTCATGCCATTCCATGTAGCTGGATACCATGTATGTGAATTATGTTAGGGCTTATGGTTGGCAATTGAATAGTAACAGTTGTAATGAATCCTACTAATGGTGAAGAGTAATTATGATTGTAATAAGTGATAATAAAGGGATGGTAAGTAAAATAATAATAATAAAGGGTTTAGTTGAAATAAATAATAGGAATAGTTGTTTGAGAGATTTAATTTAAATAAATAAAGAGAAGGGATAGATCTTAACAATAGATTTGGGAATAAAAGTTTTATATAAATTGAGACTTTACTAATTTTACTTAATTTGGAATGATTAACTAAATTGATATTGGTTAAAAGAATAATAATAAGAATAATTATAATAATAAAGAAAAAAACTTCTAAGAATAAAAATATTAACACAATATTTTAGGAATGTTAAATTCTGATTTTATACAAATAACTGAAAGTAATAGTTAATTTTGACCTATGTTATGTTAGGTGTGACTTAAGAAGTTTAAGATTAAATTCCTCTAGAATTTAAGTGCTTCTTTTCAGGTAAGGGAAATTAATACAACTTTTGTAAATATGTTATTTTCAAATAATGTAGAATATTGTATTTTTTTTCCCTGTACATAGATCAAATAAAATTTGTATGAAAAATATGCTTAAATCATCTTGTTTAATAAAAAATAAATGGAGATCTTATGTTTTATGCAAATTAGAATAAATTGAAACAAATTGTTTGATTTTATTTTGTTTAACCATGGTCGATTAAGAAATTTTTGTTAACCTCTATACTCTTATGATGGAGAAAGTAATTACACTGAATCCTAACCTTAGGGTTTTGGCTAAAGGGTACTATTACTAATACAGTTTTGCTTTGTCCACTATTAAAAGGGAAAAAAAATTATGGTTATCTAATTGTTTGTATATTCCCTCTTAATTAGGCACCATTGACACTATTTAATGGTCAAAGTAAAAATATTTTGGAATTATTTGATCTTGATTTTATATATAATTATTATTGACATAAATAATATTCTAATTGAAAATCTTGAATATCTTAACGTGCATGAACTTTAAAAAGTCTTATGAGTATAATTGTTAAATTTTATAATTCCTTACTTGAATTCCTATTTGAAAATATTTTATCCATGAAACTATATCAGTCTTCCATATTGGGCTTTGAGCTCATTCTTGTTGTTGACTATTTTTTTAGTTGCTCTTAGTTTGGGTGAAGAGTGATGGTTAGGATGGGAAATTATTCTCTACAAATTTTGCTTTAAGCTTTTGTTTTTCTATAAGCATATATGTATGAATGTTGACACATAGTGAATATTTGAACTATTTAAGTTTATACTTTGGATAGTAGCAAAGTATCATGATGTTTTTAGTTTAATGGTTGTTACAACTATTACTTTTGGAGATTAGTAGTTAACAAAAGTAATATATTTTACTTTGAGTAGGATTTTGGTAACCAGTAAATTTCGGGTTATAAGATACTTATTTGATTCATTTACACTTTGAGTTTCTAGGCTTGAAGTGTGAAATGATCATCAAGCCCTTAAAATGGGTTTAGGTAGTATTAGAGCATTGGGTTATGATCTTATTAGGACTTTGATTTACTTTAGCTTGGGGATGGATGAGTGAAACATTAGCATAAGTTTTAGCTTCATCTAGTATAAATTTCAAGCCTTTATATATATATATATATATATATATATATTACTTTGCCTAGTTAGCATCTTGGTAACTAATCTAGCTATACCTAATGCTTTATAAGAGAATATGCCACCAAGGAGAACAATATCCTCTTAAAATGGTTAGGTTAATGATGATGCACCTCTTTGCCTCCTATGAATACAAAAGGACTTTATAGTGAGATATTGCTTAGTTTTAGCGAGCATTGGGCCAAAGCTCTTGAGACCTAAGCTTAGGGTCTATCCTTGTCATCTAGGGGTAGCTCCTTTGATGAGTACTTAAAAAGTTTAGGTCCTTCTTCCTTTTGTGGAATTTCATATCCAATTGAGGCGGAGGCTTGAATTCTTAACATTGAGAAATTCTTTGATGTTATGGATTGCTCTGAGGAACAAAAGACCTCTTATGCTATATTTATGTTGGATAAAAAGGTAGACCATTGGTGGGCAGGACTAATAGGCTAAAGGGTTTAGAGTCCTATAGTTTGGAAAAAATTTAAAGGACATTTCTATATGAAGTACTTTTTTAATAGAGTTAGATCAGAGAATATGGCAATGTTTGTTCATTGGGAACAATGTCATGATATGCATGCGGCCTCATATAATGCCAAATTTGAAAACTTGTTATGTATTGCCCTACTGTTGCTTGCTACAAAGGAAGAAAAGGCATTAAGTTCCAAGATGCCTTCAAGACTTATATGAGGAATAAATTATCTATTTTGAAGCTTAGTGTCTACTAAGAGGTTATGGATATAGCCTTTATTGTAGAGAATGAAAATGTGGAACTTAAGCTATATAGGGAACAACATAGGAAAAAGACTAGGATTAATGGTGCTCATAGTAGCTAATTACACATAAAAAGTTTGGTTTAGCTAAGAATCAGAATAAAAAGAAAATAGTGTAAAAGTCACACATGATTTGTTCTACTTGTGGTAAGAAACATGAGGATAAGCCATGCTATAGGGAGACCAGAGTTTGCTTTAGTTGTTAGAAATAGAACATTTAGCTTAAGATTGTGTTAAGAATAATAAGGCTTAAACTTGGAAGCCTAAAAAAGATAATAGAGAGGATAGGTAGAAGCCTAACATTTAAGGGCGAGTGTTTTCTATGATTCATCCAGATTCTCATGCCACTCTTGATAAGGAGACAAGAACTATTTGGATTCACACTCTATTTGCTAGAGCCTTGATTGATCCAAGCTTGAGTATTAGGAACAAAAATTTGAGACTAGTCATTCATTTGTAAAATCCTAATTGATTGGGCACCATTTGACACTATTTGATAGCCAAAGTAAATAAAATAAAAAAAATAAAAAATGGAAATTATTTTAAATGTAATTATTCTTGACATAAATAATGTTTTGGCTAAAAATTTGAATATCTCAATATGCATGAACTTCAAAAAGGCCTTATGAGTATGAATTTTAACTTTTGTATTAGTCTTCAATATTGGGATTCAAGCCCTTTCCCCTTGTTGAATATATTTTTTTTTTCTACGACACTCTTAATTTGGGTTAGGAGTGATGGTTAAGATGAAAAATTATTCTCCACTAGGATTTAGCTTTAGTTTTTTTTTTTTTCCTTTAATCATATTTGTTTGAATGTTGAGAAAAAGTGAACATTTGGATTGTTTTGGTTTGAAGTTACTTTGAATATTAGAAAAGTATTTTGATGTTTTTAGTTTTATTGGAAGTAGTATACTTTACTTATTCTAAATAAAAATTTGGTAGTAGGTAAATTTCTAATTCTTTGATATTAAAATGTGAAATGACTGTTATGGCATTAGAGTGGTCTATGGCATGACAATGAGATTTTCTAACAATGCGGTGGCATAATGTGTTCTTTTTTATCAATTGCCTCTACATGGTTCCTTATGCAAAGTGTTCCTTGATAGCATGATTATCCTTATAAAAACAACATTACCAACCTCCATATACCTTTGTTATTGTTTAAATAAATTGTCCAAGCTCAAGTACTTGTAATTTTAGGGACTCTTACTTAAGGATAGATGTATGTGCCCCTTATTAACTCTAACAATGATCTTTCTAGGGTATGTTTTAGATCTCTCACCTTGAGGTGAGCCCTCACGAAGAGACTCCTTCCCCCATTAATTTTTGGTGCCTTATTATGTTTCATATTTCAACAATTAACTAAATGAAGGAGAATTAAATAATTAGTTCCAAATACCTTTCCTACTTTTCACCTTTTATGTACCAAAATAGGGTTTTGAAAACACATTTGGAGGATTAGACAAGTGAATAAAGGATCAAGGAAGAAGGAGGCATTGAAGGAAGATTTTGGCAAGAATAAAGGTTGTATCAAAATGGAAAATGTGGTGTTAGATGCATTTCAATACAAGCAATGATGTGTTGATCATAATGGTAGCTGAGGAATTGAAGCACATGAAATCGACAAAAGGACACTTTGATACATTAGTTTTATAATTGAAATGATTCAATATAAGAGATTTTCAACTGCTACTAAACTTATTATTAAGAGATATCAAAATTCACAATGATGTCTAGAAATCAAATTTAATATTGAACTTGATATTATTGTAAAAACTCTTATTTTAGCTTTGTTTTGTACTTTTTGCTTCATGGTTATTTTAAGTAAGTTTTACTGACATAGTGTTAGCATAAATAGGTGAGACTTAGTTATAGGAAACATCCTTTTTTTTGGATTATCTTTTGAATTTATTTTAAATCTTTTGATTTTTGATCATTTAATTGAATTGAAATTTGAATACTTTTCTTCTATTTTCTACATCATTTTCTCTCACTTCCTTGGCAACCAAACAAGGATGATGTGCTGGAAATCCTGAATTACTCTATTTCCATGTCTTAGATCTCATAGGGTGCATGCATCTATACCTAGGGATCTCTAGATTTAACACATTGGAAATAAATGACAGAAAAAACTATAAAATAATACAAATATAGAGATTAAAAATCATACCTATAATCTTGATGGTCCTAGATTCAAATTCGTCCAATGAAGAACATGTTTGAATGCTCTAGAGGTCTCATACAACTAAGGTCTTCTACCTAATTCAAACCATATCCACAGCACTTCAAAGAGTGGACTTTAGAAGGAAGTAAACTTTGGCTATCTTTCTCTAGAGAGGGAAGACAACTAACCAAAGTCATTAGGAAACCCTAAACCCTAAGGGGTTATTTGTAAGGCTAACCACTAGGCTTAAGTGACTTGAGACCATCAAGACTTGGGTAACTTAATTTAGCCCAAAACAGGTCCTAATTGATTAATTAACCATACATGGCCATCTAATTAATTAATTAGCTCAATCTAGAAACCTTGTTCACTATCCTCTATGCAACCTTGTGTAATTATTAAAACGTCATTATGAACAAGAGGAAACCTAAAGCCAATCCAACCCTCATAAACCATGCCAACATTGTTTATGAGCTTAGAGCGAGGACCATTATGACCCATAAGAGTAATGACTCCTCATAATTCAATTTTGAAGTTGATTCAACATCCCATTATAGAGAATCAATTGCACTCTCATACTCTATGTAAATAATAACGAGACAAAGCTCGGGTTCGTAAGCTACTATCCACTACATGTAGAACCCTCCCATGAACTATTGTCCATAATCTAACAAGGTTGTCCTACCATCTATCAATATTACCTCTCTAATCCTTAAGTTACATATCTCACTTATTATATGATCAACTAACATACTCTAACTCCATGGAGCATATGTCAAATTCCATAAAAGGAATTGTTGCAATCATAGTTTTCATGATCACATGTCCTTTGGATCATCCAAGGGAACACACTATTTCAATCTCATGAGATATCATGGTGCCTATATTGAGAATGCATGTTGCCACCAGCCTCGATCAATAATGATCCAATCTAGAGGGATGTATAACCACTTCAAGGTTTCAACCATAGGTCAAAGCCTCTTATTGATTTCAACATAGACTTGATATCCTCTCAAGGTTAAGAGCCCATGCAATATAGTAGTTTGGTGAATCATGACAATTGATAGTCTTATGTCATGATTCACTGTAAGTCCTATCTAGTGTGCATCATATACATTAGTGCACTCACCATGGGAAACTCATCTCGATAGTTAAGACAAGTCATTTCTTCAATTAGAAGGTAGTGCACTATAATCTCTGTTGGATTGTCCAAATCCATGAACTAACTATGGACAACTTATCTACATAAAAGGAACCCATGATTTGTATCCTCTATGCAACTCCTAATGCACCCTAGTTATATACAATGTAAAAGATATGGGTTGAATGCTCAAATCAATGTCAGCATAAAAGGGATAATAAGGGGATAGTCAAGTTTGACTTTGTTACATCATGTGTTACTTTTAGGGGCTTAATCCCAACACGAGGAAGACTAAATTCTCATCATTGGGAGCTAAATCTCTCTATATTTAAAGGATAGTCATTGTAAAGTAAAGATCAAGTGAGAAGTGCATTTTTTTTTATGGTAAATCACAGTTTCTATCTCTTAGATCATGATTTCTATTTTCATTATTGAATTCTTCTTAATGTTTCTATAGATTTCAGATATGTGATGCTTGGGAATATAATGAATACATTCTCCATGTTTGATTCATTGTTAATTATAGATCATATATGTCCATATCTATGAGAAATCTAGGAATGAACCTGGACTAAACTTTCATTCAAATATGGATATAATGAAGTGCATTTTAATTTCACCTTAGTAAGAATCCTATTCTAACTTAATTGGATTTAAAGATGTTCTTTTAGATATGAGTTTTATTTCTTTCCATTTCATATCCCAGTTTTGTCTTATCTTCTATACTTTAATCCATTTTTTGCATTTGATTTGATTCATCATTAATAAAGTAGGTTAACATTGACCAGATCTAAATTAATTCATATAAATTTTTTGTAATAAACCTTAGGTTTGGAGTTGTCTTTCTTAGGATCGTTGTTCTTGAACATCAAAAGAGAGAAATCACATTAAAAGGGTACCTATGCCTTTATAATAGGTAGTCTCATGTATGCAATGCTATGTTATAAACCAAATATTTGCTTTATTATAAGGTGGTGAGTAGTATTAGTTCAATCCATGATTGGAGCTTAGGGCGGATGTCAAACATATACTTAAGTATTTTAGGAGAATGAGAGATTATATGCTTATGAGTCTTTGCAATGAGTCAGTACTCCTTAGTTACAAGGAATTATACTTTCAATGTGATAAAGACTCTCGTATGTTAGGTCTACCTCTAGGTATGTGTACAGTCTAAGTGGTATTAGTTGCTGCTTCTATAGCAACAAAGGAAGCTTTTTGGCTTAGGGGTAGTTCCCTTGGTTGTATGTATTGTCTAAGATCTTGTTATTCAATAATAGCAAAGCGGTGGGATAGTCTTAAAAAATAAAGTACCACTAAAAGAGAAAACATAAAGAGAGGAAGTACTACCTTTTATGCGAGATAGTTAAGAAAGGTGGTATGGTTGTGGAATAGGTTCTTTATGTGGTGACTAGTTTATTTTTGGGGCTAATGGGAGTTTTTTGTGATTGAGCCCCTACAAAACAAGACATAATATAACAAAGTTAGACTTCACTATCCCTTTTGCTATTCCTTTTATGCATTGACTTTGTTTTAAGCATTCAAACTCATATCACTTACATTGTACATGACTTGGGTGCATTAGGAGTTACACAGAAGATATAAGTCATTAGTTCCTAGCAAGATAGTAAGTTTTTTATAGTTGGTTTATGGATTTGGTCAATGTAATAGAGATTTTAGTTTGAAGGGATGACTTGTCTTGACTATTAGGATGAGTTTTCAATAGTGAGTGTATTAGTGCGTATGGTTATAAATTGATAGAACCTAATGGTGAATCATAATGTTAGACTATCATATTGTTATGATTCACCAAATTAATATATTGCATGGATTTTCAACCTTGAGAGGATATTGAGCTTATGTTGAAATTAATAAGAAACTTTGACCTATGAGTGAGACCCTAATGTGGTTATATATCTCGATGGATTAAGAATGGAGGTTGGTGGTAATAGATATTTTCAATAAAGGCATCATGATATCTCATGAGATTGAGATAGTGTGTCCCTTTGGGTGATCCAAAGGACATGTGATCATGAAATTTGTGGTTGTAGTAATATTTTAAATAGAATTTGACATATGCTTCTTAGAACTAGAGTATGTCAGTTGATCACATAATAGGAAGATATGTAACTCAAGGATTATAGAGATAATCTTGATGGGTTGATACCACCACCCTATTAGATTATGAAAACCAATTCATGGGGTGTTTGCATGTAATGAATAGTAGGTCTTGAACCGATCTTTGTCTCGTTCTAATTTCATAGGATACTAGAGTACAATTACTCTCTTTAGTGGAGTGTTGAGTTAACTTCACAATTAAATTATGAAGTGGACAATATTTTTCTATGGGTCCTAGTGGTTCTCGCTCGAGCTCCTAGTTCATGGTGGTACATGTTTTAAGGGTGTTTTGGGTATGTAATTCATAGGTGTGCATAAACGCATTTTGGTAAAAAATGCAAGGTTGCACTAGATCTTATGAATTAACTTCTTCATCAACTTGGAAATGATCTAGAAACATTCAAATTATAGGTTTGAATTTCTATCTTTAGATCTATGTTTAATATTGGTTTTTAATGTCATATATTTCCATTACAATAGATTTAGAGAAACCTAGACACCTTACATGATCCTAAGCCAGGGAACAAAGCAATCTAGGATTCCCAACATCAACAACATTATTTTCCCCTAATACGAGGAATTTTGAGAAGACAATTGCCACCTTTATATAAGAAACATTTAATAATCTTAACCAACATGCACAATTGTTTAACGATTTAAAGGCTCGGTTGACTCATATCACTGAAGCTTTTACCATGCAGGATAAAAGGAAGCTTCTAGGTCAACCTCAACTAAATCCAAAGAGGCAATGCATGTTGGGAGAAGAATCAAAAGTAGAGGAAGCCAAGGTTGTCACTCTTAGGAGTGGAAACGAGCTGAATGAGAAAGAAAAGAAACCAAAACAAGCTTCAGATGACCTAGAGCAATAGGGAGTATCTAATAATTGAATCTTTTTCTTTATCTTTCTTAGAGAAATATTTCTTCCTTTTCTTTGAGTCATATTTAGAGTTTCCTTCCTTCTAACTTTTTTTATGAAAAAAAGAAAAAAAATATATCAATATTGAAATTTTAGATTTAGTGGGAACTTGCTCACTCTCCTCTTTAGACTCAACCATTTCTTTTAAGGAAGCCCTTAGGTTTCTTAGGGATGGTAGAGTCATCTCTTAGGTTTATAGAGAGTTTACAAGTTCATCTACACTCATTAAGCCTATATTTTTTACTTTCTTCTATATTGGTCACTTTAAGTCTAAATCTCTCAAGTAGAAATCTCAATATTTTTTTGACCACTTTAGAGTAAGGGATTATTTCTCTTAGATTGAAATGAGAATCAATAATATTAATAAGTTCAATATAAAGTTTCAAAGAAGGTTTCATCATCTTTCATTATTATTTTTTCAAACTTTGTAATTCAAATTCGCAATTTTGACAACTTCACAGTGGGAGTACCCTCATGTGTTACCATACGAATGTCCCTAGCCTCTTTAACATATTTACATGTTACAATCTTGCAAAACTCATCAAATTGAAACCAACTGAAGATACAAGTTGCATTTGATTGGAGGGATAGGATAAAATAAGATATGTATATCCTAGGATAATTTTTCTAGAGGGATATGATATCTTTGAATATTATATCAAATGGATATCATATCCTAAGGTAGTATATATTATAAGATACGTTATGTTATGCTTATATTTGGTTTATAAAATGAATAAAAAAATGAAATGAAATATATGTTATTTTTTAATGTTCAATATTTGTTTAAAATAAAATTATATTGCATTCCAATATTTACTATTAAAAAAGTGTGGAATTTTTCTTATGTTTAACAATATTTATAATTAAAAGATTTAAAATTTATAAATAATTTTCTTTATATTATGTTATTCAATATATAACAATAATTTAATAAATATTAAATAATATGTATATTGGTATTATTTTACAATATATTTTATGAATTTTTTAGTTCTTTTTCTCTAACCACAAATTTAATTTTTTCATCATTTTTTTAATTTGGAAAATAAGTAATATAAAAAATAAAAATTGACAAAAATAAATAAATTGATGATACATAAGATATGTATATGCTATATACATAGGTAATCCCTAAATAATTTTCCAAGTTAAATTCTTTATTACCAACTTTTTCTTTATCCATCTATATTAATTCTTTAGTGAGAGTAGTAATCTCATGTATAGATAAATAAAATTATTTCCATGCAATATAGGGGGTGTAATATGGAAACACCTCCTATCAACCTATTAGGAGTTAGGATTGAGCCCCTAAAAGCAAGACATGTTGTAACAAAATTAGACTTAACTATCCCCTTGCCATCCCTTTGGTGTATGACATTGATTCGAGCATTCAGTCCATGTCTCTTACATTGCACATAACTTGGTTGCATTAAGAGTTGCATAGAAGATACAAGTCATGGGTTTCTTATAAGTAGATAAATTGTCCACAATTGGTTCATGGATTTGGGCAATCCAATAGAGATTGTAATGCACAACCTCCTAATTGGAGGGATGACTTGTCTTGGCCATCAAGATGGGTTTCCCATGATGAGTACACTAGTGCATGAATGCACATTAGATAGGACCTATGGTGAGTCATGATGCAAGACTATTAATTGTCATGATTCACCAAACTACTATTCTGCATGGACTCTCAACATTGAGAGGATATTAAGCTTGCACCAAAATCAACAGGAGGCTTTGACCTATGGGTGAGACCCTAAAGTGGTCATATATCCCTATGGATTAGGTCACTATTGATGGAGGTTGGTGGCAACAGGTACAATAGGTATTGTCAATAGATGCACCATGATATCTCATGGGATTGAGACAGTGTTTCCCCTTAGGTGATCCAAAAGACATGTGATCATGAAATCTGTGGTCATAGCAATTCCTTTAGTGGAATTTGGCATATGCTCCTTTGAGATAGAGGATGTCAATTGATCACATAATAAGTGAGATCCGTAACTCAATGATTTAAGAGGTCATCTTGATAGGTGATAGCGCTACCTTATTAGATTACGGACACCAATTCATGGGAAGTCGGCATGTAGTGGATAATAGGTCACAAACCTAAGCATTTAGTGTCCGTTGTAATATACATAGGGTACTAGAGTGCAATTAACTCTCTATAGTGGGATGTTGAGCCAATTTCAGAATTTGATTATGAGAAAGCCAGTACTCTTATAGGTCCAAGTGGTCCCTGCTATGAGCTCATATTCATTATACAAGATCTTGATCACATCAACAGGAGTTGAGCCAATTTCAGAATTTGATTATGAGGAAGACTACGTAATACCTTTTTCTTCTAAAAAGGTGTATCGGTTTACAAGATATCCAATAGGATTTCAGGATTATTACTTTATAGTCAGGATTATCAAAATGTGTTGTTGCTACAAATAACAGATTTATGATGATGACTATATGATACATAATAAGGCAAACAATGATATAGATTAGAGAATACTAGAAGATAGTCTCACTGTACACCAAATAATATGGATCCAATACCAACCATTCCTCTTTCTAGTACTCTCATGCCTTGTCATAGTGGGAGGGTTGTTAAATAACTAGATCAATTCATGTATTTGGGAAAGTCTTTCAAGGCCACTCTAGAGGAACATGAGATTGATCCCATGGATTACGATGAAGCAATGAGTGATGTTAATGCACATCTTTGGTAAAAGGCCATGGAGCTAGGTTAGAATCCTTGTAATTATAATGTAGTATGAGTTCCTATAGAAGCACTTGAAGGGATAAAACCCATAGATGTAAGTTGGTCTACAAGAGGAACAATTTCTATGGCTAGGTTGTAGCTAAAGGTTATAGTTTGAAACATTATTTCAACTATAGGAACCTTTTCACCAATAGCCATACTTAAATCTATTAGAGTATTCGTATCTGTTACAGTGTATTTCATTTATGAGATATTGCAATAGGATGTCAAAAAAGTATTCTTAAATGATTATCTTGATGTTAACATTTATATGATGTAACTAGATATTTTCATAGCAAAAAACCTTATTTGTACAAGAAACTGCAGGAAAGCATGGTGATGTTATAGGATCTTGTAGGTAGATGACAATTTACTCATTGAGAATGATGTAGGGCTATTATAATCAGTCAAGATTTGGTTGTCTACTCAGTTCTAGATGGAAAAAAATAGACAAAATATATTCTTGGGTTTAAAGTTCTTAGGGATTATAAGAATAGGAAAATTGTGTTATCAAGCATATACTCAAGTATCTTTTGAGAATGAGGGATTATGTGCTTGTGCTCCAAAGTGTTGATATAGTTTAGAGGGTGATGTGATGGTTGACAAGGTACCTTCTATAGAGAATCTGGTGGATCCCTTCACCAAGACACTGATAGAAAGAGTCTTTGATTGGTCACATGGATAACATAGGATTCAGATGAGTATCTGGCATGCTTTATAGGCATGATGCTTTGAGGGCTAGTGAGAAAATGTTATAATAAAGCCCTTAAAAGCATGCATGATGCCTCAGCCCTCAGCACGCATGGTGCCTCAGCCCCTGGCACATGGGTGCATTAGGAGTTGCATAGAAGATACAAGTCATGGGTTCCCTGTCAATAGATAAGTTGTTCACAGTTGGTTCATGGATTTAGGCAATCCGGTTGAGACTGTAGTGCACCACCTCCTAATTGAAGGGATGACTTGTCTTGGCTGTCATGATGGGTTCCTATGGTGAGTGTACTAGTGTATGTGATGCACACTGGATAGGACATACGGTGAACCATGATGCAAGGCTATCAATTGTCATGATTCACCAAGCTACTATACTGCATGGACTCTCAACCTTGAGAGGATATTAAGCCTGTGCCAAAATCAACAAGAGGCTTTGACCTATGGGTGAGACCCTAAAGTTGTCATATATTCCTATGGATTAGGTCACTATTGATGGAGGTTGGTGGCAACAGGTATTCTCAATAGAGGCACTATGATATCTTATGGGATTGAGACAGTGTGTCCCATTAGGTTATCTAAAGGACATGTGACCATGAAATTTGTGGCTATAATAATTCCTTTAGTGGAATTTGATATGTGCTCCTTGGAGCTAGAGTATGTCAGTTGATCACATAATAAGTGAGATTTGTAACTCAAGGATTTGAGAGGTAATCTTGATAGGTGATAACACTACCTTGTTAGATTACAGACACCAATTCATGGGGAGTTTACATACAATGGATAGTAGGTCATAGACTTGAGCACTTGATGTCGTTGTAATTTACATAGGGCATTAGAGTGTAGTTGACTCTCTATAGTGGGATGTTGAGTCAATTTCAAAATTTGATTATGAGGGAGCCACTATTCTTATGGGTCTCAGTGGTCTCCACTTTGAACTCATATTCTTTGATGACACGGTTTATGAGGGTTAGATGGGTTTTTAGTTCACTTTTGTGCATAAGGGCATTTTGGTAACTATGCAAGGTTGCACATAGATAAGTGAGTGGCATCTTTGGACTGGGTTAATTGATTAATTAGGGCCTTGTATGGTTAATTAATCGATTAACAACCTTTTTGAGTTAGATTAAGTGACCCAAGCCCATAGTGGGCTTAAGTCACTTAAGCCTAGTAGGAAGCTTATAAATATTCCTTTAAGGGTAAGGGTTTCAAGCCTAGCCATTCTCTCCCTCAGTCTAAAGAGAGAACCCTAACCTCCACCCTTGAAATCTCCACCATCTTAGAGCTTAGACACAAGAAAGAGTCATCAGGTGAAGGATCATGGTGTTTACGAGATCTACTATGACTTTGGGGTTATCTACATCGATTGGAATTGATTCGGGAACATTTAGATCAAAGGTATGTGGCTTTATTCTCTAGATCTATGTTTTCTATAGTATTCTTATTGTTTTTGAATACTTGTTTATCTGCTACGATAGATTTAGAGAGCCTAGGATAAATTTGCATGCACCCTACACAATCCAAGGTATGGGAACAGAGTAATCTGAGGTTCCCAACAACTGGTATCAGAGCCCTAGGGTAGGTTCTAGCATGTTAGATATGTTCTAGGGTGTACTAACTCTGTTTTGCAAGGTTGTTTTATTCATCCCATGGCTCAAAGGGATGAATGAAAGTAATTATAGTGGTTATACTTTTCTTTCTAATTATTATAATTAATTTTGGGTTATTATTATGTTTGGATCTATTGATGATCTTTGATTATTGTTCTCTAGATTGGGTTGTACACCCCATAAGGGGTATAGGATTTTTATTTGATTGTAAAAATCTTTACTTTTCAATATATGGGTTGTAAGCTCCATTAAAGGAGCATAGGTTTTTCTATTGTTGTAAAAATTTCACTTTTCTTCATCCATCTATGGTGACCCAAGGGAAAAGATGGAATCTTGAAAGTTCTTTTTGAGATTCACTGGTGGTTAAAGAAAAAAAAAAAGAAGTCTTGGAAGTTCTTCGTTTAAGATCCATGGCAGCACAGTGACGTTGACTTAAACTCAAAATCGAGACTACCTCCTAGTAGTTTCTTAGGGCAATCCACATATGGATTTGAAGCTTAGGAAGTTACGAATCCAATGGTTCAAGCGGATTGCAATTTGCAATTAAAATGAGGGAGATATGACCAAATGAAGCAAGGCTATGCAAAGTGCATGGCAGCATAGTGACGTCAACTTTGAGCCAAAATCGCGGCCACATCGAGTAGGTTTCCTGAAGCAAATCACATATGGTTTTGAAGCTTAAGAAGTCAAGAATCCAACGCTTCAAACATATCACAATTTGGAGTTGAAACGAGAGAGATATGGCTTATTGAAGTAATGCTGCACAAAGAGCATGCTGTTATAGGATTGTTACGAGCCCAATTCTTTTTGGTTGTTTGGGCTTAATTTTGGGCCACTTATTAGGCTCAATTTTTGGTGGCAATTGAGCCATTTGGGTTTTCTATTTTCACTAACCCAATTTTTGGTTGTAAGGTTATTTTTGGTAATTTGGATTTTATCCAAATTTTAATTACCAAATATGTAACAAGATCCCTAAAGGCCATGGGAAAAGTTTTTATTTAGTTTTCCCCTTGTTTTTATTATATTCTCTTAATTGATTGCATATGTGGCCTCAAGATATTTTGGTATTCTTAATTAGAAATAAATTTTCATGTTTTTTTTTTTTTTGTTTTCGAAATTGGAAAACTTATTTAAATTTGAATGTGCATGATTAGGAAATTTTATTTTAAAGAAAAAGATAAGTTGGAAAAGGATTCAGAGCTTTCTTCCCTTTTAAAAATTAATTCTTAGAGATTTTAATTTTATTCTAAAATCTTCTCAAATCTTTGGGATCTCTAAGAATAAAATATTTCTTTTAAGGAAAAGCTCTTATTTTTGCAAATCTTTATAAAATAGTATTTTCCTATTTTGCATAGGATTTCCAATTGAAATAAAATAAGTTAATTTTGGAAATTCATGATAGATAATTTATAATTAAGAATCATTACCAAAATAAATACTAGAACGTAAAGAAAAGTTTTAAGAATCAGGAGATATGGACTCTCCACATGGACGAGACTAGATATGTCTGTAGTGAGAACAACCACCCCCTATGATGGGGTTCTTTACTTGGTGACACTGATAGTTCAAGGACAATGGTTATACACTTGACATTGGATATGAAGTGGTAGAATTTCCTCATGCAGTCTCACTTACATAGTCCATGGGCCAAATAAAAGGTATGTTGATCTTGCTTTTAAATTATGGTTAAGGCAGGGAGATCAATTTGGGAGGGTCTTTAACTAGTAATAAGGTCTTGACTTGCCCCACGTAGGCTTGATTCTTATGATACTAGGATACCTTGCAAAAGGATATGTGGTTTGAGAGCACTATATTTTTGCTAAATTAATTACCAAATGCCATGAATACTTAATTATTGATTACTACCCAAAAAGTGCATTTTTACACCTTTAAGTCATTATGTTTTAAGCACTTTTGTGTAGTAGTTCTCCATTTTTATTCCAATTGGCATGTTAAAGACCTAGCAATGACTTCTAATCATATTTGTGGCTAGTTTTAGTGTTTTGACAGCTTTTTGGATCATTAAGACAAGCCAAGTAAAGGAGAGAAGCAAAGAGGAAAATCAAGCAAAAAGAAGAAAACAGAGTGAAGCTGAAACAGAGGACTGCAACTGCAGTCTTCCTTCACACTTTTAGAGCATTTTACGGAGTCCATTTTTTGCATGCTATATACCGTTGGAAAGCTCTGGAAGTCAAGAATCCAAAGCTTCAAACCGTGTATGATTTAGAGCTGAAATGAGGAAGATATGGCCTTCGGAAGACAACTGTGTCAAGCTGAGAGAGAATTTCGCACCAGCTTCGCACCAGCTTCGCACAGCCCATGCGTGGTACGAACTTTCCCCTGTTCTGCTGACTCCACTTTAGATCTTTTCTTTTGTATTTTTTTTGATGGAAATTCCTTTCCTATCCTTGTAACTAGCCAATTACAAGCTTGGCTTTTGTAAAGACTATAAGAGGGGTGGTAATCACCTCTCGGTTGGATGTTATGTTATGCTATGTGATTTTTCACACTTACAAAAATACAGGGCTCTCTCTCGTTTTCCTTTTCTCTTTACTATTTTCTCTTTCTCGGAAGCCAAACAACCTCTGAGGATGATTTCCCGGAGGATGAGAGGCTAAACTTTTAGTTTCTTGGAGTGAAGGAAGCTAGGTGAAAAGTCCAGATGCAAAGGTGGAAAACTCCCGTGCCTTAAATACAGGTAGTTGGAGTTCATTAATGGCTTTCAAATCCAAAGTTTTGCTTTAACTCCCTTAGAATCACTTTGAATGGCCAATACATGGTAAGCTTCAGGTCTCTGTGGATGCTTATTGCTAGATCCATATCAGTCCATTAGTTATCATGTACGAGCCATTGGAAAGTGGCTCAAGGTGAAGACCCATAGTGTTTAAAGCCATAAATGGACCTTGACTACCATTTCTATTGACTTTTTATGGATTAAATCTTCATTGTTAAACCTATACCGGTTCGGGAAATAACTATAGGTTAAATCCCCAATACGAGGAGAAAAATCCAGAAATTTCCACTTTGCATTCTGAACTTAATCCTAGCAACCCTTAGCTCCGGGAGACTTTCTTTCTTCCATTTTTACTTAGTTATATGTTAGTTTAGTTTCAAACACCACTTTCAAAACGAATTTTATTTTCTTTTAAACTTTAAGTTTTTGACAAAGGAAATCATCAGATTCAATTTCTAATCTTAAGTCTATCACTAGTAGAGTGAAAACCCATCCAGAGTTCGACCCTAGAATTGCTATACTATAGTAGCTTTGCTACGCCAGTATGAGGTTATAGGTTTTATAAATGTTTTTGATTAAAAGACCCGACTGGGTTCCCGCGAATCAAATGGTGCCGTTGCCGGGGATGGTGCCACAATGCAGTGATACAACCTTTTAGAGGCTACTTGTGATTTTCATCATAAGTTTGGTGAATTCCTTTTTCACTAACTTCATTTCCTTTCTTTTAATTGTAGAATTCCTTTTGTTTTTTTTTTTTTCTAACCTTAACTTTCTTCTAGCTTTCTTTTGTTTTTGTTGTCTTTGTTTTGTTTTCAGGGAAGTTGTAACTTGTGCATGCCCTATTGGATTCGGGACCAAGAGGGAAGATTAGTAAGGATTGAGAATCCTCAAGACACAGAGTTGGATATCTGTGTAAACATCATGGACCCTCCACAAGAGGATCAGAATTCTCAACACGGTCAAGGGGGTAATCCAAATGCATATCTATCCATGAGGGATAGAATGCACCCACCAAGGATGAGTGCACCCTCATGCATCGTACCCCCTCTTGAGCAGCTGATTATAAGGCCCCATATTGTGCCCCTTCTACCAAACTTCCATGGAATGGAGAGTGAGAATCCATATGCCCACATCAAGGAGTTTGAGGAGGTGTGCAATACCTTTAGAGAGGGAGGAGCTTCAATAGACTTGATGAGACTCAAGCTATTCCCTTTTACTTTGAAGGACAAGGCAAAAATATGGCTTAATTCTTTAAGGCCAAGGAGCATAAGGAATTGGGTTGATCTTCAAGCCGAATTTTTGAAGAAATTTTTCCCCACCCATAGGACCAATGGGTTGAAGAGACAAATCTCAAACTTTTCTGCAAAAGAAAATGAGAAGTTCCATGAATGTTGGGAAAGGTATATGGAGGCCATCAATGCTTGTCCTCATCATGGCTTTGATACATGGCTCTTGGTGAGCTATTTTTATGATGGGATGTCTTCCTTCATGAAGCAAATTCTTGAAACCATGTGTGGGGGAGATTTTATGAGTAAGAATCCGGAAGAGGCCATGGACTTTTTAAGCTATGTATCTGAGGTATCAAGAGGATGGGATGAGCCCAACTCAAGAGAAATGGGAAGGATGAAAGCTCCTGTAAATCCAAAGGGTGGAATGTACATGTTAAGTAAGGACATGGACATGAAAGCTAAGGTGGCAACAATAGCAAGGAGGTTGGAAGAACTTGAGTTGAAAAAGATGCATGAAGTCCAAGCCATTTCCGAGACACAAGCCCATGTCATGCCATGCACCATTTGCCAATCATGTGATCATGTGGTAGATGAGTGCCCAACCATGCCAGCTGTGAGGGAGATGTTAGGTGATCAAGCCAATGTTGTGGAGCAATTTAGGCCCAACAACAATGCACCTTATGGAAACACCTATAATTCAAGCTGGAGTAACCATCCAAACTTTTCTTGGAAACCAAGGCCACCTCCATACCAACCACAAGCCCAAACCCAAGCACCTCAAAAAACCTCTTCAGTGGAGCAAGCCATTGTGAACCTAAGTAAAGTCATGGGTGACTTTGTGGGTGAACAAAAGGCAATCAACTCCCAATTGCACCAAAAGATTGAAAATGTTGAGAGTTCTCTAATTAAGAGAATGGATGGGATGCGAAATGATCTATCTCAGAAGATAGATAATATTCAATACTCCATCTCTAGGCTTACCAACCTTAACACAGTTAATGAGAAAGGAAGGTTTCCCTCTCAACCAAGCCAAAATCCAAAGGGTGTTCATGAAGTTGAAACCCAAGATGGGGAGTCTTCAACGTTGAGGGAGGTCAAAGTTGTGATCACCTTGAGGAGTGGAAAGGAGGTTGATCAACCCGTGCCTAAGGTGAGGCAAGATGAGGAACTCATGTCAAGGAGAACCTTGGTTAAAGAGAGCAATAACCAAGAAGAGGAGAGTGGGAAGAAAAGTGCATCCAAATCAAGCATTGAAGAAGAGCCAAGGATAGTGATTAAAGAGGATATGATGAAGAAACATATGCCTCCCCCTTTTCCTCAAGCTTTACATGGAAAGAAGGAAATCAAGAATTCATCAGAAATTCTTGAAGTTTTGAGACAAGTGAAGGTGAATATACCCTTACTTGATATGATCAAGCAAGTCCCCACATATGCAAAGTTTTTAAAGGACTTGTGCACGGTCAAGAGAGGGTTACATGTGACAAAGAATGCATTCCTCACTGAGCAAGTAAGTGCTATCATTCAGAGTAAGTCTCCAGTTAAGTACAAAGATCCGGGATGCCCCACCATTTCAGTCAACATTGGAGGGACACATGTGGAGAAAGGTTTACTAGACTTGGGGGCAAGTGTGAATTTGCTCCCATACTCTGTGTACAAGCAACTGGGACTTGGAGGATTGAAGCCCACAGCCATCACTCTTTCCTTAGCTGATAGGTCAGTCAAAATCCCAAGGGGGGTGATAGAGGATGTTCTAGTTCAAGTGGACAATTTCTACTATCCCGTGGATTTTGTTGTGCTTGATACTGATCCCACTGTTAAGGAAGCAAATTATGTGCCAATCATCCTTGGGAGACCTTTCCTAGCTACCTCCAATGCCATCATCAATTGTAGGAATGGGGTGATGCAACTCACATTTGGAAACATGACCTTGGATCTAAACGTATTCCACCTATGCAAGAGGCATCTTCACCCCGAAGAGGAAGAAGGATTGGAGGAGGTGTGCTTGATCAACACTTTGGTTGAAGAGCATTGTGACAAGAATCTAGAAGAGAGCTTGAACGAAAGCCTTGGAGTGCTTGAAGAAGGGTTACCTGAACCCTCTGATGTGCTAGCCATCATGTCTCCTTGGAGGAGAAGGGAAGAGATCTTACCCTTGTTCAATAAGGAAGACTCACAAGGAACAGCTAGGGAGGACCCTCCAAAGCTAGTTTTGAAGCCACTTCTTGTTGATTTGAAGTATGCATATTTGGAGGAAATGAGGAATGATGCTTACCTCAATTCAAAAATTGCAAAGGAGAGGTTGAAAAAATGGCATGATCAGTTGGTAAATCAGAAGAATTTTGCCAAGGGGCAAAGAGTCTTGCTTTATGACTCTAAGCTTCATCTTTTTCCGGGAAAATTGAAATCAAGGTGGACGGGTCCTTTCATAATTCATGATGTGCAACCAAATGGAGTAGTGGAACTACTCAACTTCAAGAGCACTCGAACTTTCAAAGTGAATGGGCATCGTCTCAAGCCCTATATGGAATCATTTTCCCGAGACAAGGAGGAATTCATCCTCCTTGATCCACCTCCAACATGAAAACACTTGGTTCATGATTGAACTTAGTCTCTTCAAAGACTAAAAAGTTCATCCTCTTTTTGTTTTCTTTTAAGTTGATTTTAGTTTAATCTAGTGTTTTTCTTGTGTTTATGCATGTTTTGATTTTTTTTTTTGACTTTAATTTCATTCTAATGTGGTTTGAATTGGTTTTTTGTGTTAACATGTAGGTAGGAAAGCTTGAGGAATGAAGTCAAGGTGAAAGCAAGGGAAAGCAGCTGGGCGTATAAAGTCATGGCCAATTGGAGAGCATCTGCATTCTTTTTGCTTATATTTGGAGCACTTCCTCGAGTCCATTTTATACATACCATATACCGTTTTGAAGCTCGGAAAGTCAAGAATCCAATGCTTCAAACGGTGTCCAAATCGAAGTTGAAACAAAGAAGTTATGCTCATTTCAAGATAACTGCGCCGAGCTGACAGCAAAATTCGCACTACCCATTCCCCTTGTGCGAAATTTTCGCACAACACATCCCTTGTGCGAATTCTCTTTTGTGGCAAATTTTAAAAAAAGCATTCTCTCGGTCCCTCAGTGCGAATTTCACAGGAATGCGAACCTTGTGCGAACCTTGTGCGAAATTCGCACAACACCCTCCCTTGTGCGAAATTTTCGCACAACACCCCCCCTTGTGCGAATTTTCGCACAATTGGAGAGCAGCTGCAGTCTTCTTTCCCACTTTTGGAGTACTTCCCGAAGTCCATTTTCTATATGTTATATACCTTTGGAAAGCTCTTGAAGTCAAGCATCCAATGCTTCCAACGGTGTGCAATTTGGATATGAAATGAAGAAGTTATGGCCTTCAGAAGACAACTGCATCTAGCTGAAGGAAAAATGCGCACCTTGCCAAACAACTAGCAAAATTTTTTTTTTCTTCAGCGAAACAACTTCTGAAAGTGGGGGAACTTGCGAAACAACTTGCGAAAACTGATCCAAGTTGCGAAAAATGGAAATCAAGCCATGGCCAAGGCCAGAGGAGCCTACTACTTGATCATACGATCACTCCTCTCCTTTTGTGTATCTATATTCTATGTTTTTGGATGTCTTATATATTTTGGACCACTTTTATACTGAGATTGGATGTATTCCATATTTATCTTGTATATTGTACTCTCTCAGTTTATATAGACATCTTCTTTTTGAGTATTTTAGCTATTCCTTTTTATTTCCTCTAATCATCACTCATATGATATTTCTTTTTTTTTCTTATGCAACATGTGGTTTCTCCTGCTCATTCAGAGTCCCTTATTATCAGGAGGTATCACTTCCTCCCTTGTTATTATCTTTTCCTTTTGGAACATTGGGGACAATGTTCATCCTAGTTGGGGGGAGAATTGAGGAGTTGAATTTTTGGTTAAGTTATTTTGCTAACAATTTTTTTGCAAACTCTCTTTGGTTTCTCAAAGATAAATTCTCAAAAGTAAATGGGAGAAATTAAATTCTTATCCTATTGCCATAGTCTCAGAGTTTGTATTATGCTTATTAAAGTTGATAAATTGTTGAAGCTCCTTTTGATTTCAATCTTAAGTTTTCCACTCTAACCTTTTCACACACTGAACACATTAGATTCCAGTTATAAGATGGAAAACTTTCTCACCCCCTAAACTTAGGAAATTTTCGACTTGGTGCCATTGACCTCATTCTATTAGTGTTGGGACACCTTATAAAAGGCCAATGTGTCTTATGAAAAAAAAAAAAAAATTTGCTTCACTTGCTTTGAAACCCGAGCAAGGTCCGAGGGGTATATGGTGAAAATCTTTAAAGCCTGGTGCCCTAAGCCTTTACTGGTTGGGAGTCACTGACCTCACTGCTCGTTACATGGGTGGATGGGTGGAGTATATATATATATAAAAAAAAAAATTAAAAAATAAAAAAAATAAAAAAAAAAAAGAAGAAAAGGAGGTGCGTTCTTAGCCTTTTATATATGAGTTAGTGTTGCTAAAGTTAGAGAAAAACCTTAGTTGGGGGGAGAATATAGTTTGACATACTATAACTGGAAACTAAGCACCTTAACACTTAGATTTTTGTGGAAGATTAAGAGTTGGTCCTTTGGGAGTGGAAATTATTTTGATACTCAAATTTGCATAATGCCCACTCTTTGTATGTTGTGATAGGTAAGTTATTTGATGACTCTTGTTGATGATTGAGTTTTATATCCTTGACTTGCCATGTGAGAGTTTGATCCAATCATGCCACTTGATTATTTTTTGGAGTGATCAGCATGATTTTGTAAATTATTATATTATCTATTTTTCTTTCTTTTTCTCTCCTTCATTGCTCAGGGACTAGCAATGTGTCAGTTGGGGGGAGTGATTACTACCCAAAAAGTGCATTTTTACACCTTTAAGTCATTATGTTTTAAGCACTTTTGTGTAGTAGTTCTCCATTTTTATTCCAATTGGCATGTTAAGGACCTAGCAATGACTTCTAATCATATTTGTGGCTATTTTTAGTGTTTTGACAGCTTTTTGGATCATTAAGACAAGCCAAGTAAAGGAGAGAAGCAAAGAGGAAAATCAAGCAAAAAGAAGAAAACAGAGTGAAGCTGAAACAGAGGACTGCAACTGCAGTCTTCCTTCACACTTTTGGAACATTTTCCGAAGTCCATTTTTTTCATGCTATATACCGTTGGAAAGCTCTGGAAGTCAAGAATCCAACGCTTCAAACCGTGTATGATTTGGAGCTGAAATGAGAAAGATATGTCCTTAGGAAGACAACTGTGTCAAGCTGAGAGAGAATTTCGCACCAGCTTCGCACAGCCCATGCGTGGTGCGAATTTTCCCCTGTTCTGCCGACTCCACTTTAGATCTTTTCTTTTGTATTTTTTTGGATGGAAATTCCTTTCTTATCCTTGTAACTAGCCAATTACAAGCTTGGCTTTTGTAAAGACTATAAGAGGGGTGGTAATCACCTCTCGGTTGGATGTTATGTTATGCTATGTGATTTTTCACACTTACAAAAATACACGGCTCTCTCTCGTTTTCCTTTTTCTCTTTACTATTTTCTCTTTCTCGGAAGCCAAACAACCTCTGAGGATGATTTCCCGGAGGATGAGAGGCTAAACTTTTAGTTTCTTGGAGTGAAGGAAGCTAGGTGAAAAGTCCAGATGCAAAGGTGGAAAACTCCCGTGCCTTAAATACAGGTAGTTGGAGTTCATTAATGGCTTTCAAATCCAAAGTTTTGCTTTAACTCCCTTAGAATCACTTTGAATGGCCAATACATGGTAAGCTTCAGGTCTCTGTAGATGCTTATTGCTAGATCCATATCAGTCCATTAGTTATCATGTACGAGCCATTGGAAAGTGGCTCAAGGTGAAGACCCATAGTGTTTAAAGCCATAAATGGACCTTGACTACCATTTCTATTGACTTTTTATGGATTAAATCTTCATTGTTAAACCTATACCGGTTCGGGAAATAACTATAGGTTAAATCCCCAATGCGATGAGAAAAATCCGGAAATTTCCACTTTGCATTCTGAACTTAATCCTAGCAACCCTTAGCTCCGGGAGACTTTCTTTCTTCCATTTTTACTTAGTTATATGTTAGTTTAGTTTCAAACACCACTTTCAAAACGAATTTTATTTTCTTTTAAACTTTAAGTTTTTGACAAAGGAAATCATCAGATTCAATTTCTAATCTTGAGTCTATCACTAGTAGAGTGAAAACCCATCCCAGAGTTCGACCCTAGAACTGCTATACTATAGTAGCTTTGCTACGCCAGTATGAGGTCATAGGTTTTATAAATGTTTTTGATTAAAAGACCCGACTGGGTTCCCGCGAATCAATTATGTCATATGCTTGGTCTATTCTTTGTTACAGATATCATGTTGGTTCTATTATCACTCTCTTTCTCATAATAGGCTAAGCCCAACTAATCAATTGGACTAATTTTCTTCTAGATATAGTAACTAATTACAGATATGCCAGTTTAGGTAGAGCTAGCTATTCCTTATGAACTAAGCTAGCAAAAGGAAAGAGTGGTATATCAAAGTGGTATTAGACGGATTAGAAGACTAAGTGTCTAATACTTGGATCTTTGGATAATGTGTTGCAATAGCAACACATGTCTATTACTAGAGACTTTGATATTCTTTTTCAAGTTTGCAATGGTTATTTCATGATAAGGGCAGGTCAGCTTTGACAAGCTACTCTTAGGACTGTTATGAACACCGGTATTCATATGGTCTTAGAGATCTTGTCATTTTCCTTTGGGATGGCTAAGGAGATTCTCAAAGATTATAGGGTGTTAATATGGAAATCAATGGTTCTTCAGGTTCTTCTACCAAGAAGAAGAAGAATAATACCAAATAAAGAAAGTTCAAGAAAAAGAATAAGAAAGCAAGCTCAGGGGTAAGTGATTCCTTTGTGACCTTTTAGGACACTTGAAAAGGAATACCCAATTTACCTAAAGGAAAAAGGAAAGCATACATCATTTTCTCATTGTTGAGTATTTAGTGGTGGATTTCACCATTTATGGTGGATCTAGGCCCACTGCCTATAAGCCCTTATAGGATATTCAACAAGTGAGAAGGTTAAATGATGAGATTATGCTTACCTTAGCTTCAAATGCAAGGTTAGTTATGCAGGTAAGTGGGAGGGAATATCATTTTCTTTTATATGTATTCCATTATCACTTCTCCAAATGATGAGAATAGTCAAATCTCAAGATTAAACCTAGCACTAATTAAACATTTGGTTTCTAGACCTAGGTTATATTAATCTAAATATATCTAAAGACTAATAAAGTCTGGACTCTTTGATTCCAAAATATCTTTTAATCTACGAATCCTATATAGATGGTAAAATGACCAAGAAGACTATAGCCAAGGAATGTTTGGAGTTAGTGCATACTAACATGTATGGAACTTTTAGTGTCCATGCATGGGGAGGGTATGGGTATTTCATCACTTTTAGTGATGATTACTCTAGGTTTGGATATGTACATAGGAGATCCGATGCCTTGGATACATTAATTGAATTTAAGGCAGGATTGGATAACCTTTTCGGTATATATACCAAGTCACTTCGATTAAATCAAGGTGATATGTTTAGTAAGTTTGATTTTTTCCATTGGAGCACAAGATTATTTCCTAGTCATGTGCACTAAGGTCTCTATTGCAAAATGGAGAGGTTGAAAGAAGATATCAAACTTGGTTGGACATAGTGAGATAGTGATTTGTCCCCAATTGGTGTTCTGATTGATTCAAATCAATCAACTGATGTACCTTTGATTCAATCCTCAGACGGGAGTTATCAACAAAATTTATAAACCTATTTCACCATATACTAGGGTAGCATAGCTAGCATAGCATAGTGGCTCTAGGATCGTCCACAGAGATGGGTTTTCACTTCACAATTAATATTATTTCAAAAGCTGAATTTGTGGTTTTTTTTTCCAAGGTTAGCTTTAAAAGAAAACACAAGTTTGCATGAAAACAAATGGTTTTAAGCTAACCAAACTAAAAATAACTAAAATTAACTAGGAAGAAAGGATGTTTCTTGGGATTTCAGGTCACTAGGATCAGGTGCCAATACAAAAAAGGAGATTCTGGTCACTTGTTTCTTTTCCTCGCATTAGAGAATTAACATATAGTTAATCCTCTAACCGGTGTGGTACAGATGCTTACCATTAATGGTTTCAACACTAAATCCCTCTCACTGATCCATCTTGCAATGGCTCGTGCCTCTCACCTAGCATTTGCCATTCAAGGGGATCTTTAACCTTGGATTATCCTTCAAAAGCTCGCAAGAGATAACTAATGGATGTCTCCTTGGAGTCCAAAAGCTTACCAAGTGTTGGCTATTCTAGAAAATCCTACCTTCAAACCACCTCCCAAAGGCTCACAAGAGATAAACTAGTGAAACTCAATGGACGGAGTCCACTTGCCTTACCAAGTGTTGGCCCAGGTGATTCAAAGGCGTTTTAAGTTAACTAAAAACATAGAAACCAAAAACGGGTCACACTTTCTCTTCATTAAAAATGGAAACAACAAAAACTCACCCTCATGCATGCCGGCACCTTACCTGGCTTCCTTCACCCAAGAAACAAAAAGCCTAGCCACTCATCCTCTGAGGAAACATCCTCAAAGGATGTTTGGCTAGAAAGAAAATAAAAGAGAAAACAAAAACGAGAAGGAAAAAGAGAGCAAGGCTCTGTATATATTACTTTCCAAAAACTATACAAGGTGGTCTCTGAGAACAAGCTCCCCGATATGTATTTACATATAAGGGGTTATTCACCCTTTAATTCTTGCTTAAAGACTAAGGAATCATGTGATAGGAGGGTTACAAGGAGAGTTTGGGAATTTAGACATCAAATATCTAAAGCAAAAATATCTCAAAATGTCGGTTGCAGCTATCGGGTGGCTTCAGGAGGTGTTTCGCAGCTGGCACTGTAGCGTTGCAAAATTTCGCAGCCAAAGGACAAAATTTCGCAGCCCTGCGAAATTCTCCTTCAGCTTGGAGCGATCTGCTTCCAATGGCTGTAACTTCTTCATTTGAACTCCGAATCGTGCACCGTTTGAAGAATTGGATTCTTGACTTCCTGAGCTTTGAAATGGTATATAGCAAGCATGAATTGGACTTCGGGAAGTGCTCCAAAAGTGGCCAAGAAGACTGAAACTGCTGTCCCCTGTTTTGCTTCATGGCAGATTCCTCTTTGCTTTCCTCCTTGCATTCCGGATTTGCTTATGGCAAAGGACTTTAAAGCTTCAAAGCTTTGGTTCTTCATGTTTCTGAGCTTTCCAAAAGCTTTGCCATGGATTCCAAAGAACTCTCCTCAATCTTGGATTGCTTTGGTGATCAAAAAGCTAACAAAAACACCAAAACTTACACATTTTGATTAGAATTGATTGCAAAGGTCCTTAATATGTTAATTGGGTTAAAAGGTGATAACTACTACTCAAAAGTGTTTAAAAGAGTTAATTACAAGCTTACAAAATAGCATTTTTGAGTAGTAATCAGATAGTGGATAGGTTTCTCATATTTTCTTGGATTATTTTGGGGATATGTCTTATAGACACTGTAATACCTCTTTTTCTTAAGAGGTATATTAATTTATAGGATACCTAAGAGGATTTTTGGGTTAATACCTTTATGGTCAAGATCATCAGAAGATATTTGTTAATACAAATGTCAGATTTTTTATGAAGACTATATGATAAGGAATAAGGCAAAGAGTGATACAGATTGGAGGATATATTAGAAGATAATCCCATATTGCATAGAATATTATGGATCTAGAAGGTTAAAGACATACCATTCCTATGATTTCTAGTACACTAGTGCCTCATCATAGTGGGAGGTTCATATCCCATAAATTATGATGAAGTGGTGAGCAATGTTTATGCTCACTTAAGGCAAGGAGCTATGAAGAGGTAGTTAGAATCTTTGTATTCTAACATAGTTTGGGTTCTTATAAAAGCACCTAAAGGGATAAAACCCATAGGTGTAAGTTGGTCTACAAGAGGAACACAAGAGTAGATAGAAAGCTTGAGTTTTATTTAGCTAAGACTATAGCTAAAGGTTATAATTTGAAACTTTGTTTCAACTAAGGAAAACCTTTTCAATCATACTCAAATCCATCAAATTATTCCTATCCATTGTAGTGTGTATCGTTTATGAGATATAACAACCAAAAATTTCCATAGCAAAGGACCTTGTGTGTACAAAAAAGCGTACCGAAAGCATGGTGATGCTCTAAGATCTTGTAAGTAGATGATAATCTACTCATTGGATATGATGTAGGATATTGTCATTTGTCAAGATCTAATAGTTCTAGATGAAAATCTAGAGGAAGGCACAATATATTATTGGGGTTAAGGTCCTTTAAGATTGTAAGAACAGGAAAATTACACCATATCACCTACATAGATGAGCATTTGGTCAAGTACATGATGATAACCTCTAAGAAGGGTTTGTTACTCTTTAGATTTGGAGTTGTTTTTCCTAGGATCAATATCCTTGGTCATTTGTGGAGAGAGATCGCATTAAGATGGTATCCAAGGCCTTTGCTATGGAAGGCCTTAAGTATGCGATGTTATGTGCTAGATCAGATATTTGCTTTATTGTAAGAATAATGAGTGGATATTAGTCCATTTCCTTATTAATTTGTATCTTTTGAGAACGAGGGATTATATGTTTGTAAGTCTTTGCAATGAGTTGGTACTTCTTTTGTATTGGGAAATTGGACTTTTAGTCTAATGAGGATTCTCACAGGTCTACCTCTAAGTATGTGTACACTCTAAGTGGTTTTTGTTGCTTTTATAGCAACAAAGGAAGCCTTTTGGCTTATGGGTAGTTCCCTTAGCTATATCGTCTAAGATGCTGTTGTGTGATAACAGTGGGACGATGACATAGTCTAAAAAACTGAAGTACCATTGGTAGAGAAAATGCATAAAGAGGAAGTGTTGTCTTATTATGAGATAGTATAAAAAATTGATATGATTGTGGAGTAGAATCTTTCTGTAGCGCCCAGTTTGCTTTTGGGGTTCGTGGGAGTTTGTTAGGATTAAGCCTCAAAAAGCAAGACATGATGTAACAAAGTTAGACTTAACTATCATTTTACTATCCCCTTAGTATATTAACATTGATTTAGTATTCAACCTATATATATCTATTTGGATTGAAGTCAAATTCAAATCCATTCAAGTTTGAAAAAAAAAAAAAAAAACACTAAGTATTAAGTCTTAAGTATTTTGTATCATTTTTATCATCTCACTTGTATAATGAATGATAATAAAAAATAAACAAATAAATAAACGAATAATAGGGTTCTTATAATATTTTTTATAATTTATTTTATTTTACATTTATATTTTACTCTTTTTTAAATAGAAATCTTTATTTTTAATCAATTGCTGGTGGTAGCGAAGGGAGCTCTAACTAAATTTTAATATGAAAAGATCAGGAAATTAAGAGTTTTAATGATGATGGTCAGATTATTGGGTTAGATTGTTGTTGTTGTAAGGTAATAGGATCCTTATCCATTTTTATTTTTGGAAAAGTGTGCTTTGATATATTGATTAGAAAAAAAAAAAAAAAAACTTATTTAGAGTGTATGATAAATTATTTTAATGACTTAATAACTTAATTTAAGTCATTAAGTAGATTAATCATGTTTGGTAAAATAACATAATATTAAAACTTAAAGTTATTTTTAACTTTAAGTATTAAATCAAAATAGTAACTTATTTCTTAATCTCAAATTATTTTTACTTCATTTGTTCACACTAGTGAGAGTATATTTTAAAATTATGATTCCTATCCATAACTCATTTTTTATAATAAATGTTTTATGATTATCTTATGTATCTAGAATACTTTTAATATGAATATTTATAAATAAATTTATTGCTTAAAATTAGTGAAAATAAATATGAGTTAAAATCAATGAGATAAATATTAGTTAAAATGAATGAGGGTAAATGTTTCAATTTGATAAAAGGAGTAAATTAGAGAATGATGAACCCAACATCTTCCATAAATTGAAGTTGTTGTCTCTAGTGAACTTCTCGACATCAAGCTTTATAGTCACCATAATCTATCTTGCTTTGATACTAGTTTTTAATGAATGGAGGAATGCTAGCCCATAAAATAGCAATAAGAATATTAATAAAGATTGAGAATTGATTGAAACAACACAATACACAAAAAATTTACATGGCACGAGAAACCTCCTACATTCATGAACATGGCTAGATTACTAGTTATTTATAAACCAGAATTGTACAAAGTTTTTCTTATTTCATAATATTCCATATGTTTTACATAGAGATTAAAAGTAAACATGATTCGTCCCCAATTGGTGTTCTGATTGATTCAGATCAATCAACTGATGTGCTTTGATTTCAATCCTCAGACGGGAGTTATCAACAAAATTTATAAACCTATTTCACCATATACTAGGGTAGCATAGCTAGCATAGCATAGTGGCTCTAGGATCGTTCACTGGGATGGGTTTTCACTTCACAATTGATATTAGTTCAAAAATGAATTGGTGCTTTTTCATTTCAAGGTTAGCTTTAAAAGAAAACATAAACTTGCATGAAAACAAATGGTTTTAAGCTAACCAAACTAAAGATAACTGAAAATAATTAGAAAGAAAGATGTTTCTTGGGATTTCAAGTCACTAGGATCAGGTGCCATAAACAAAAAGGGAGATTCCGGTCACTTGTTTCTTTTCCTCGTGTTGGGGATTTAACATATAGTTATTTCCCGAACCGGTGTGGTACAGATGCTTACCATTAATGGTCTCAACAATAAATCCCTCTCACTGATCCATCTTGCAATGGCTCGTGCCTCTCACCTAGCACTTGCCATTCAAGGGGATCTTTAACCTTGGATTATCCTTCAAAAGCTCGCAAGAGATAACTAATGGATGTCTCCTTGGAGTCCAAAAGCTTACCAAGTGTTGGCTGGTCTAGAAAATCCTACCTCTGAATCACCTCCCAAAGGCTCGCAAGAGATAAACTAGTGAAACTCAATGGACGGAGTCCACTTGCCTTACCAAGTGTTGGCCCAGGTGATTCAAAGGCGTTTTAAGTTAAACTAAAAAGATAAAAACCATAAACGGGTCACACTTTCTCTTCATTAAAAATGGAAACAACAAAAACTCACACTTATGTAGCCGGCACCTTACTTAGCTTCCTTCACCCAAGAGACAAAAAGCCTAGCCTCTCATCCTCTGAGGAAACATCCTCAGAGGATGTTTGGCTAGAAAGAAAATGAAAGAGAAAACAAAGACGAGAAGGAAAAAGCAGAGCAAGTGCTCTGTATAATATATTGATCGATTCTATATCTACATATACAAAAGGTTGTCTCTGAGAACAAGCTCCCGAGATTCCTCTGATGAGTGTTACAAAAGAGTTTATATAGGAAGGTAAATTACCCTTCCTTCCATACTTCCTAGCTAAGGAATTACATAAGTGGCTGAATACGAGGAGAAAATGGAGATTTTTACACAAAAATATCAGAAGAAAAAGAGTCGGTGAGCAAATATCCCATTTTCGCACGTTGCATGGTGGTGTGCGAAATTTCGCAAGTTGATTTCGCATGTTGAAATCCACTTTCGCACGTTGGACTTCAAGTTTGCAAGTTGCTAAATCACTTTCGCATGTTGGGCTTCACCGAGAATGCACAGCTGCCATCCATTTCCACTTCGCACGGCAGGCTCCAATTTCGCACGTTGGAGTTCCAATTTCGCAAGGTGCGAAATTGTCCCTTAGCTGGATGCAGTTGTCTTCCGAAAGCCATATCTTCCTCATTTCAGCTCCAAATCGCATACGGTTTGAAGCGTTGAATTCTTGACTTCCAGAGCTTTCCAACGGTATATAGAATGCACAAAATGGACTTCGGGAAGTGCTCCAAAAGTGGGAAGGAAGACTGTAGCTGGCATGCTCTGTTTTCTTCACTCTGTTTTTCCTCTCTCTGTTGCTCTTTCCTTGCATACTTCACCCGCTTATGGCAAAGGACTATGAGGCTCCAAAGCTTGGTTCTTCATGAATTTGAGCTTCCAAAAGCCTTGCCATGAACTGTATACAACTCTCCCTCATTCTTATATTGCTTTGGTGAGCAAAAAGCTATCAAAAACACCAAAACTAAACACAATTTGATTAGAAACAATTGCAAAGGCCCTTAATATGTTAATTGGGTTAAAAGGTGATAATTACTACTCAAGAGAGTTCAAAAGAGTTAATTACAAGCTATGAAATAGCACTTTTTGAGTAGTAATCAAAACACCAATCTTTTTTATCATACTTGGAATCCTTGAATCGAAAACTTACCTAAACTTCTATCAGAATTTTTAGTTTTACTTTTAATATACATGTGAAGTTATGAAATATTAACACTAAAACTCACTTCAAGTAACTTCTATACTAGAACTAACTCCTACTAACTTCAACACCAACATTGCAACCTTATTGTATGATACTATAGCCATATCATTTCCAAAGGAGAATATGGAGAGTTGGTTCTAGTTTATCAACATTTCTAACTAGTCTCTATATTGAATAATGTCAATGAGCTTTTTATCAAATTCCATGATAATTTTCAAAGATTCCTTCTATTTAGAACGTAGTTCCTCATAGCACCTAAATAGATTAAGAAACTGGAGTTTATCCAATATTGGTGAATATCAGCTACTCAAATGCTTGTAACAAACCCCCTAAAGCAAATTGATTTAAATAATGGAATATAAGATTATTAAATAGTTGGAACGAATTGAAAACTAGAATCTACAATTAAAAACTAAGATTTAGAAGAAAAAAAATGTACATTGTCTTCATTTTTTGTGGGGCCATATGACACGTGGCACAATAGAAAAATAAAAAAGTACCTTGTCATAAAACATGTAATAATTATTACAAAAGCATATGCCTCAAATATAATGCAAAATATATGATAAATTAAAGGGCATTTATCTCTCTATATGGCTCTTTGATTGTCATAACTTTCCTCATTTATTATTTACGTATATCACAACTAAAACTTCCATTTTGATGATTAAATGTAACATATAACATTTAAGATATTAATTCACCTTCTTCTTAACACCCCTTCTCCTTCTCACACATATATATACCTACCTCCATAGATCTATTCTCAAATCACTCGAAGAATCAATTAAGGGAATATTGAGTTGAAATATTTGCAACATGGCAAGGCTAACATACGTGATTCCAACAATGGTGGCTTTCTTTCTTTGCAGTGCTATGGCCGTAGATCTAAGGAATCTCAATGATAAGACTGTTCCATGGTATGGCCAAGTCATACCTCCTGAGCCCTTTCGAGGTTTCTATGGCAAGATAGTTCAATGCATGTGGAAGCTAGACCCAATTTGTGGCAAACAAGTCTATGCACGTATATTTAATCCGTCCACGAGCGTGGATGATTATTGTTGTCGCAGCATTGCAACAATAGGTGTAACATGCAATAGATACCTTGGTTGGGCCCTCAGTTTGTTTGAAAAATTCAAACGTTATGCGGGATTGATTGATAGGAGGAGTAAAATAATATTTATTGACTGTATTAAGCGAAAACTATAAGTAGGTAATTTATGGGTGAATATGTACTTGTTTCGATTATGCTCTTGTAATAAGACATGTTTTTAGGAAAGTTAAAATAAATCTTTCAGTTGTCAACAACATATATAATCATCGTTTCTTCTCAAATGCTACTACTATAAAATTAATTTAGATTGTTTAAAAATAGAAAAACATGTTTTGTTATGACCCAAAGTCCAAGTGACTTGAAATTCAACTCATTACCCCAAGTCAAAGGTTTGACTCTAAGGGTTATACTTTATATAGGTTGGCCACTTATGTTTGCCCTTAAATACTCACCTAAGCTAGGCAACTAAGGTGAAGTCAAACATCAATATCACCCAAGGCCTTTATCGCTTAAGCCAAGCCTCAAAGGTGAATTTAAACCTCAACCCAGCCTATCCACATTTCAACCTCTTACCATACTTCAACTAGGCCTAGGGGGTAAATTCAAACCTTATCCTACATCAAGCCTTTGCCACTTAACACAAGCCTCAAAGTTTCACAGAAGCCTTGTCCCTACCTCAAAACTTTGCCATTTTACTTAGGTCTTGAAAACTATGCCCACCCAAGGATGAAAATATCGGTAATCACAGATATATCGGTATTTCGATTTTATGGATATATAAAATATATTGGAAATATATCGACGGATATTTTGACACAAAATATCAATAGACCTAAAATTGATCAAAACTTATAAAAATATAAAATAAAACTCTTAGAAATGAAATTAGAAGTATAATAGACATTTTAAAGTTGTTTTGTTGAATAAATTGATACATACATACATACATACATATATATACATACATACATACATATATATATATATATATATATATATATATAATATTGTACACGTCAATAAAAAATATAAATTTGATAAGTATACATTGATTATTAAATTCTATCAAATATTATTTTTTGATAATATTGTGATATTTGATTACAATATGTTTAATTTAAAAATATATTTAATATTAAAATTATGATACAGGCTAAACCTATGGCCATCCAAGTCCAATTTGAGAAGTGAACTCAATCCTTGTCCCACCTAAGTCCCTTGCCATTTGAGCTAGACATCAAATATAAACTAGAAGCCTATCCTTACGACAAATCTTACAATCTTAACCAAGCTTACAAATACATGTAAGCAAATTTCTAATATCCAATTTGAGAAGTGAACTCAATCCTTGTCCCACCTAAGTCCCTTGCCATTTGAGCTAGACATCAAAGATAAACTAGAAGCCTATCCTTACCACAAATCTTACAATCTTAACCAAGCTTACAAATACATGTAAACAAATTTCTAATATAATTCATACATCATCATGACTTGTTAAAAAATCTGTCACCAAACAAATGGCATTACACCTTAAACAAAGAAGCAAAAATAAAAAATAAAAAATTATTAGAGTAAAAAGACTCAAGCAATGGCAAAAATTTGCTTGAATCTTAGTGCAAATGTCAAGCTCTCCTAAAAGGTTGAAACTCAAAGTAAGCTTGGCTTTCATTTTTTAGGATATAAGATACAATAATTAAGCGAAAACCAGCTAATGAGATCTATAGCCATTTAAAAGAACATTCAATTGTTTTTGTTTGCAGAAAGAAAGGTACAAGACATGATCTATCATGAGTACTAATGGAGTATTATTTATGTTTCATATGTGTGTATCTATACACACACACACACACACATATATAATCACCTAGGCTCAATAAGGAAAAGGTAAACAAATAACAAATTCACTCTATGTAAACCTTAATCCAATCCACAAAGCTCAACATAAAATACATTTTGATTGCTTGGTCCTGCAACTTGACATCATTAAACATCTTTCTATTTTTTTCCTTCCACAAAGTCCAAAACAAACAAAATAAGGCAATCCTCGAAGATTTTTCTTGCTTACTCCCTACAAATGAACATGTTAACTCAATAGGTTCTTTCTAAGTAAAAAAGGTGCCACCCAAACCATTCCAAAAAGAGAGAAAATTAGTTGTCACAATAGTCTTGCTTTAGAACATTAATGTTGTGATTTGGACCTAACCCAAAAAGTTATTTCCATTGGAATAATTGAGAAATCTCTTGTTATAGGAAATGAGGGGAAGTGTAAGAGGCAATTCAATACCTTTGGAACATCAAATAAATTCTTTTTTCTCAATCTCTAGACCCAACATTCTAAATTTCTCTTGGAAAGTAGATGGAACCTACTTCCTTTAGAAGAGACAATTAGTTAAGGAGAACCTCTACCAGTTTCCTTTAGGGTGGTCACACTCAAGTCATGAAAACTTGATATTTTTGCTTGGCAAACAAAGAGAATTGTCATTGTACCAAGCCATAGCTACCACATCAAATTTAAAACAATTGTATCTCCTTAGAAATTATGCTTGGATATCTAGTACTTTCTCTACGTCCTTTATTTATCCTTTCCCTCTAATGTACACATAGCATCTTGTAGTGCTTCAACACATTTCAGTGAATTGCCTCTAAGGTCCATAAGACGCTCAACAAATTGAACTAACATTAATAGAAAAGTAGTCATTTCATATATATTTATATCTTTATTCAATGACTTGGATTTCACTATCATAAGGTTATGTTTGGTTCTAGGAATAGGCCACTCTTCCTAGAACAAAAGAGAAAGGGCTAAGAATTGCAAAAGCAACCACAATCACAATTTAATGTAGTTGATGTAGTTTAGTGTAAGTATTCTTATTTGTAATTTATGTTTAATTGGTCTAATAAAGTTGTTTAATTGTTTTTGTATAAATGCATCTCTTACATTTCAATTAAAAAACTTTCAACTCTTTGGCTAAATTAGAAAATGGAACCTAATTTTATAATTCAAATCACATGAGTGAAATTTTCAAGCTCTAATTACCAAGGATTGCAATTTGCTTCCTATACAACTAACTAGCCAATCAACTTCCTAATGTAATATGTTTAGAATACATTATTTAATGAATTGTATTGTCTTCAATTCACTAAAGATTACAATTCTCTAATAAGTCAATCAGATTTTTAAAGAAAATATATTAATTTATATTATTTAATTTGTATATTAGGCATATGTATTGTTGCATTTATCTTGTATGAATTGTATCGGTCAAATTTCAATACAAAATATATTGTAATTCCATCATTTCAATACAAAATACATTACAATTCCATCATTTAAGAAAAATATTATGTCTTTATCATATTGTTGGAAAATTTAAAGGAAAATACAAGGGAAATAAAATAGAGAGGAAAAATAGAAAAATAGAAAAAAAGAAAAAAAAATGATAGGAAATAAAAAAAAAACTTAAAAGTAAATAAAATGGTTTTTGTGCTACTTTAAGCTTATTTAATTTATTAGAACTCTTCTACATAAAGATTAAATAATTTAAAAATATACAAGTTTTTAAATAAATTTAATTAAATTTAATTATATTTGATTTTATTTTGTATTTTCTATAACAATATCAAACATGAGAAAATAATTTTCCTAAACATTTTTTTTCTTTCTTTGGTTTTCAATGTACACAAATTTCGTGAAGTCCTATCAAATAAGAAAAATTATAGAAAAATAATGTGAATAAATTTTTTATTAAAATCAATATTTGTGGGGTATAATCTCAATGTTAATATTCTTTACAAAAGAATATTTTCCCTCTGATTATTTTACTTTGATCACAATTTGAAAGACAATGACAAAAATATTCTCTTGATTTCGAAAATCAATCAAGGGCCATAAGTGGCTTGTTTCCGAATCAACTCGTCGAATAACAAAGAATATGTGTATGACATTTCTATTGTTTATCAGACTTACAGAAAGATTTTATGAAGCCTTTTCTTTCCTTGTGAAGCATTTTTTCCTGTGTGAAGTCACTTTGTAGGTCTTGTTTTCCTAATCTCATTTTTCTGGTTTAGATTTTTGTATTTGAATTTTCTAATCTTTTCTTCTTTGTTGAAGGAAGTCACCTCTATCTAGAAGTGATGAAGATAGGGAATTGAATTTTGAATTCCCCATATTTAGTTTGCTTAATTCAAGGGATTTAGTTCATTTGATTTTAGCAATTTTTCTCTTTCTTGAGGTTTTACCAATAAGATAATAATATTATTTTGTTTATTAGTATCATTTTTTTAGTTAGAGATTAGTTTCCTAGGAAACTTGTATATATATATATATATTTAATTCTCTTTTGATTTGAAAACCTAATTTCATAGTCTTTCAAAATTGTGTCACGTGTCCAATGAGCCCAAATTTTGTTGAACCATAAAATAAAAATTTTGTAGACTCAATTTAGTGGAAATTTAATCCACTAATATATATATAAGTATTTGATGTCTACAAATGCACTCACTTCAAACGCATCACACATGCACTATCATTTGTATAGGGTGGGTTATCTCTTTCCAGTTTGTTAAACACTACTTTGTTTCATAAATTGACGAACTAAGCACCTTCCATAAATTGAAGTTGTTGTCTTCAATGAACTTCTCAACATCAAACTTCATAGTCACCATATTTTATCTTGCTTTGATACTAGTTTGCAATGAATGGAGTAATGATAGCCTAAACAACTGCAATAAGATTATTAATAAAGGTTGAAAAATGATTTAAATAACACAATACACAAACAATTTACATGGCACGAGAAACCCCCTACATTCACAAGCATGATTAAATCACTTGTTATTAATAAACCAGAATTGTACGAAGTTTTTCTTCTTTCACAATATTCCCTATTTTTTCCCCAAAGATTAAATATAAACACCAATATTTTATGGTGTACTTGGAAACTTTGAACCAAAAACTTACTTAAACTTCTATCATTTTTTAACTAATCTCTGTATTGAATAATGCCAATAAGCTTTTCATCGAATTCCATGATAATTTTCAAAATCCCTTCTATTTTGTATGTAGTTTATTAGAGCATCTAAATAAATTAAGAAACTGGAGTTTATCCAATATTGGTGAATATTAGCACCTTTAATGCTCATAACAAACCAATTAAAGCAAATTGATTTAAGTCTTGCAATATAAGATTATTGAATAGTCATAACAAATTGAAAACTAGAATCTACAATTAAAAACTAAGATTTAGAAAAAAAAAAAAAAAAAAGTAGAGTCAAATCCAAGAGTAAAACAAAAAAAAAAAAAAAAAAAACCTTAAATTATTGTCCTTTACTATCGGGCCATATGACATGTGTTACAATAGAAAAATCATATTAATTAACTACCTTGTCATAATATATGCAATAATTATTACAATATCATATGCCTCAAATATAATGCAAAATATATGACAAATTAAAGGACATTCATATCTCTATATGGCTCTTTGATCATCATAACATTCCTCATTTATGATCTACATTAATCAAAACTAAAACTTTCATTTTGATTATTAAATGTAACATATAACATTTAAGGTATTAATTCACCTTCTTCTCAACACTCTTCCTCACCCTCTCACATATACATACCTACCTCCATAGATCTATTCTCAAATCACTCGAAGAATCAATTAAGGAAGGGAATATTGAGTTGAAATATTTGCAACATGGCAAGGCTAACATATGTGATTCCAACAATGGTGGCTTTCTTTCTTTGCAGTGCCATGGCCATGGATCCAAGGAAGATGAATGATAAGCAATTCCATGTATGGTCAAGTCATACCTCCTGAGCCCTATAAAGGTTTCTATGGCAAGATAGTTCAATGCATGTGGAATCTAAACCCAGGTTGTGGCAAACAAATCTACACACATATATTCAATCCGTCCAAGAGGGTGAATGATTATTGTTGTCGCAACATTGCAAAAGTAGGTGTAAAATGCAATAGATACCTTGGTCGGGTCCTCAATTTGTTTGAAAAATTCAAACGTTATCACAGGTTGATTGATAGGATGAGTCAAAGAACATATCATGAATGTATTAAGCAAAAAACTATAAGTAGGTAATTTATGGGTGAATATGTACTTGTTTCGATTCTACTCTTGTAATAAGACATGTTTTTATGAAAGTTAAAATAAATCTTTCAGTTTTCAACAACATATATAATCATCGTTTCTTCTCAAATCCTAATACTATAAAATTAATTTAGATTGCTCAAAAATAGAAAAACATGTTTTATTGTGACCCAAAATCCAAGTGACTTAATATTCAATCTATAACCCTAGGTGAAAGGTTTGGCTCTAAGAGAGGCATATATATGTAGGTTTGCCACTATATTTGCCCTTAAAATACTCGCCTAAGTTAGGCAACTGAGGTGAATTCAAACATCAGTATCACCTAACACCGCTCAAGCCAAGCCTCAAAGGTTAATTTAAAGCTATCCACATCTTAACCCCTTACCATAAGGGGTAAATTCAAAACTTCATCCTACATCAAGCCTTTGCCACTTGACCCAAGCCTCAAAGTTTCACTTGAACCTTGTCCCTACTTCCAACCTTTGTCACTTGACTTAGGTCTTGAATCCTATTCCTACCTTTGGTCACCCAAGTCTAGTTTGAGAAGTGAACTCAATCCCTCTCCGACCTAAACCCCTAGCCCTTTGAGCTAGTCATCAAAGATAAACTAGAAGTCTATCCCTACCACAAATTTTACAACCCAAACCAAACCTCAAAAATACATGTAAACAAATTCTAATATAATTCATACACCATCATGACTTGTTAAAAATTGTGTGACACCACACAGATGGCATTACACCTTATACAAATAAACAACACAAAGATAGATTATCATAGTAAGAAGGCTCAAGTAATGGCAAAACTTTGCTTGAATCTTAGAGTCAATGGCAACCCCTCTTAAAAGGTTAAAGCTCAAAGTAAGCTTGGCTTGCATATTTTAGGATATAAGCCACAATAATTAAGCAAAAACCAGTTGGTAAGATCTATCACCATTCAAAAGAAGACACAATTGTTTTTGTTTGCGAAAAGATGGGAACAAGACATGATCTATCATTGAGTATGTATATACACATGGATTATGAGGTATTATTTATGTTTCAAAATATATATGAAACATAAATAATACTTCATCTACGTACACCCTAACCCAATTCAAAAAAGTTGACATAAAATAAAATTTGATTGCTTGGTCTTATAGCTTAACATCATTAAATATCTTTCTATTTCTTTCCTTCCATAAAGGAAGATTTTTCCTTTTTACTCCATACAAATGAGCACGTTAACTCAATAGGTTCTTTCTAACTAAAGAGTGTGTCACCCAAACCATTCCAAAAAGAGAGAAGATCAATTGTTGCAACATTCTCGCTTTGGAACATCAATGTTATGATTTGGAGCAACCCTAGAAAGTTATTTCCATTGACATAGTTGAAAAATCTCTTGTTATAGGAAATGAGGGGAACTATAAGTGGCAATAGAGTAACTTCAACTGAATTCTTTTCTTATAATCTCTATACCTAACATTTCTAAATTTCTCTTGGAAAGTAGATGAAACTTACTTACGTTGGAATGGACAAGGTAGAAGGAACCTCTAGCAGTTTTCCTAGGGGTTGTCACTCTTAAGAGATGAAAACATGATATTTTTGCTTGGCAAACAAAGGCAATTGTCATTGCACCAATCCATAGTCGCAACATCAAATTTAAAACAAATTGTATCTCCTTAGAAATTATGTTTGAATATCTACTACTTTCTCTAGGTCCTTTATGTGAGAATTGTAAAGACAAAGAAGAATAAGAGAAAAAAAAAAAGGTAGGGTTTCATTAACAAAGGCTTAAGAAAGAGATTACATAAAAAGCTTTATATAGGCCCACAAAAAGAGCTAAAAGATGATTCTACCCTTATTGATAATATGAAATAACTAAGCTAAAATACTATCTAACACTTTATTTATCAAACATAAGATAATCATTTTCCTTAACATTTTTTTTTCTTTCCCTAATACTTTTCAAGAACCACACATAACTTAAATAAAAAAGTTTGGTATGTATGAGTTTGGTACTATAGATGAATTTTCCTTGATTTTATGTTGGGGAACTTTATTTTAAGAAATAAGGATATATTTTATATTTTTTTAAATTTAATTGAATGAAAATGGCCATGGGGGAAAATAAGAGCTTGTTTGGTGGAGTATTAAAAACTCAGAACACTATTTGGTTGTTGTTCTATGTTTCTAGTTTTTAAAAACAAAATGAAATAGAGAACAACTTTTTGAGAACAAGTAAAAGTTGTTTTCACTAGTTTTTAAAAACAATAGAAATATATACACATACTCTATTATTTCTCTTCTACATATAATCATTTTTTTTTTTGTTAGGTAAATTAACTCCAAATTAAACAAGATTTAATGTGTTGGATTTGTTAATAGATCTATTAATTTTTAAAAATAATTTAAAACTTAAATAATAAATTCATTAATACCAAAAATTTATGAACAAAAATTGGTTTAAAACAACTCTATTATTTCTCTTCTATATAAAATTATTATTTTTTAATTTTTTTTTCACTAGGAAAATGAACTCCAAATTAAATAAAAGGTAATGTGCTAGATTCATTAACAAGTCTAATAATTTTTAAGAATTATTTAAAACTCAAATAATAAACTTTTTAATACCATAAATTTATGGATAAAAATTGGTTTATAATGACTCTATTATTTCATTTTTGCATATGATTAAACTTTTATAAATTTTTCCATTAGAAAAATGAATTTCAAATCAAGTGACACTTTTTATTAAATTTATTAATGAGATTAATAATTTTTTAAAATAATCTGGAACTCAAAAATAAATTTAATCATTGAAAAGAAAAAATAAGAGAGGAAAATCGATATACTATGAGTCATGACTTTACTATTTATCCTATATACACAACTATTTGAAAAAAAAAATCAGTAAGTAAATAGATTATAAATTAAGTAAAACATAATTAATACTATAAATGTTTTAATAAATCCTTTAATTTTTGTGAATAATTTACAATAAAAAACCAATCTAATTAATTATAGATTAAATCAAAACATTTTGGAATATTATGTTTAAAATTGAGTACTAAATGTGTACATATATAATAAAAAAAAGTTGATTTATTTATATGTTAAAAAAGTAAAATTTTATTTATTATTCATTTTAAATAAAATATTATTGATAATTAGTATTATTCATTTTTAACAAAACAAAAAATGTAAAGATATTAATATCCTTATGTTTCTAACATATAATAAAATAGTATATTTTCTATTAAAAATATAATTTATGATTTTATTATAATATTACTCTTTATGTTTTATTAAAAACTATTTATTTTAAAATTTATTTGTAATTAAAAAATTATTTTTATTTTCAATAAGACTTCAATTTTTAAAAAACATGCATAAGAAATCATGGTGAAACAAGAAATTAGAAAAAATAATAAATAATTAAAGTACTTATTTGACTTGTATTAAAAATTAATATTAAAATTATTTTTATTTTATAGTAATTTTTGTTTCACTATAATAAAAAAAAAATCATAATTTAAAAAAATATTTATATTTAAATCATATATAATAGTATATTTAATTTTTATTTTTTAATAAGACTTAACTTGAATTTAATTTCATATTATTATAAATTAAGTTTATAAAATTTTTATAAAATAAAAGTAAGACATTGTTTTTAAAAACAATACAAATTCTTTCATCCAAACAAGTTTTTTATTTTTTGTTTTACAAAACTATTTTTTAGAACATCTTGCCAAACACCCTTGTTTTAAAAAAAAAAAAAATTAAAAACTATCTTTTGTTCCCTATTTTGAAAACAATTTTAAAAAACACTGCCAAACGACCCTAATTTTTCTAAAATGTCGATAATTGTCTTTTAAAAATGTTTACATTAATCATTAATAATAATAATAATAATACTAATAATAATGGTGGTGGAGTATTTAAAAATAATTTAATAAAATTCTCAAAATATGGCCTAATTTTTTAGTTAAATTAAATGCAACCCCAATATTTTGAAATTCTAATAGACACATAGACATACACAAGCCTCTCTCTCTCTCAATCACTCACACACAAAATAAAAAAATTAATTAAATAAAATGTGCTTCTTGCACCTCTTCCAAGGAAAAATAATTTTTCTAAAATGTTGATAAATTTTCTTGAAAAAGTTGGTTTGTGTTCGAGAGTTCTATGAAAATATGTTCAAAAGTTGTATTTAAGTTTCAAATGTTGCTTTTTGTATCTAGTAGGTTGTTCCAATAGAGTATATCGAAAATTTGTTGAATTACCTAGCAATGTACAACTATTATTGTACGTGTCTCTAATAAGTAAATTAGGTGCATGGATGACATCATTTTATTAGTTTATATATGCCTTAATATTTTTATGGATAGGCCATAAGGGTCATCTTTGAAAAAGATCGGAAATTTGACTATCTAAGAAATTTGCTTTTGAAAGTTGAAATCACTTGCTCCAATCCCTTTTTTTTTCCTAGTTCACTTTGTTTTCCCCACAATTTGGACATCTCATCATCCATATCCATATGATGTTTCCCCCTTTAAAAAGAATTTAATGTAAATGTATTCCCTAGCATTTGTTTCAAGTGGATTCTAATAGGACAGGGAGGTTACATGTATCATGGCCTTTATTTTTCTCCATTGATCTTTTAATTTTTGTTTGTTCAGTTTTCATAGTGGACAAGAACTCTCATGAAAAATTATTAGCACAATGTTTCTTTACAAAAATGTGTTATGACCCTTCTACATCCTATAAAGGTTCTATCATCTATGTGAAACAGTAATACAAACTTAATCAGTAATAAAATTGGAGAAAGCTTAACTTTCGTGTCCCAGAAAATACACCCAATTGAACTGAGAAAAAGTTGTCCACAACAACCATCACATAATGAATACCACTGTAGTTTGGCGCTCTTGTTGGTCCCAAATATCATAATGGACCAATTGAAGTGCAGTAGAGGCTCTATTATTTGAATTCAAGAAAGGAAGACCATGAGATTTTCTCTATTGACAACCAAGACAAGAGAAGAACTCCATCAAGAAGTTTCTTTGTGGAGATATTAATAGCCAACATGCCCAAGTGTTATACTTGCATTTTGGCCCATCTTTTCAACATATGCATCACTTACAGACAAAATATGTAATGATTCTTTTCTTTTCCAAGTAAATAAAATAAAAGATCCATTGTAATATTCTTCACATTAGAAAGAATCTGTACATTATCTGGACCAAACAGAACATACCTAGCAGAATCGACCATTTGACAAACTGAGGCGAGGTTCTTCTTTAAGCCAAGAAAATGGAAAACATCTTTAAAAGAAACATCTCCATCACTTGAAATATCAGCCTTAACATTGAAATGTCCTTCTTTCACTACAAGATATAATGAATTAGCAGTTGTCACAATGGCTCTTTTCCTACAATGCAGATGAACATTAAAAAGTAGAGAAGCATTTCCCATTGCATGATTAGAGTGACCAAAGTCAACGATCCATTCCTTGCAAAAATCTATGCAAACACTAGCTTCTATTTATGCGTCGGTCTGGTGCATAACACAAGTTATGTTAGTCGATTGATCAATAGCTTCAATGGGTAAGCAATGCTCCATTTGGGTTGTTCAAATTCACTACTTTCATGTGTAACACATGCTTTTGTTTCATGAGATTGACTTGACAATTTGGTTTAATATGGCCCGGTTTTCCACATTGATTACAAACAACCTCAAGTGTCCTAACTTTCCACACCTATAACAATCTTTTGAATTTCCCTTGGATTGCCTCTTAGTGTTTGACCGTTTGTCATCATTTGAAGAATGGTTGGAGGAGAAATTCTTTTTCCCTTTGCCCTTTGTGTAAAGAACATCCTCCACTTGAGGAAGCAGTTGCTTGCTATACAAGAGGTCAAAACTAAACATCATATTCAAGTCAAACATTGAATTGTTCTTTTTTTTGTTTAACTTTCATTGACCATGCTTTTAGGTTTTTCTTTTACTAGGTTTTAGTTTTCTATTTGACTATACTTATAGTTTTAGCTGTTCATTTTGTTAAGCACTTTATTCAACCAACAAGAACTCTCATGAAAAAATATCATAATTTTTATTTACAAAATGTGTTATTCCCTTACATATCCTCTCAAAGGTTTCATTTTTGACACACATCCTTGTGCTAATTCGTTTATTTAAGTTAGGAATACAACTTGGGAGGTCCATTATGAACTTCTACATGTCTCAATCTATCAATGCAAATTTAAGATTGATTTGAAGATCTCTTGCTTTTCTATGGAAGACTAGCATCTTGAACATACGGCTCCCTTAAAACTACTTCCTGTATATGTATATATTAATCAAGAACAATAATGAAATTAGACTACCACAGTGTCATTCCACAAATACCAACCATCAAGATGGAAGCTATCCAACAAGAAATAATAGGTTCAATCTCAAACTTTAGAATTGCATCACAGATATCATAAATTGAGAATAATAATAATAATACAATATTATTATAATAAATATGGCCTAATTTTTAATTAAATTCAATTAGGCCCAATATTTTACATACTCTAAACAACATTGTAATGAAGTTAATTATGAAGAAACCAAAAATCCATTAGTATTGACTTGAAGATGTCAGTAAATTTTGGTGGTATGCATGATATTTTTTATACAAACCAAAAATCATTCATCTGTTGTAATTTAAAAAATACTCATGCATGTTAAATTAACTTCTCCTAAAATTTAGCATGCGTGACATTTCTCTGTAAACATGTTCATCTTGTGATAATTAAAATTAAATATTTATACTAAGTTTCCCTCATTATAAAGTTCAACATCAGTTCTTTTTTTCCTGATCTTGAGTTTGTATCAACAAAGTTTTTTTAATTAAGACTCTAACTTTAATTACTAAAATAGAATAAATATATATATTTTTTTTATAAACATGTAAATGTGTTTCACATTTGGTATACAAGTGAGATATTGGAGCGTATTAAAACAAACGATTCTTTGGTGCCAAGTTGATCTTACAAATCAAAGTGAGATATTGGAGCATACTAAAACAAATGATTCTTTAGTGTCAAATTGGTCTTACAAATCAACTAAAAGACCAAGGAGAATAAGACAATGAATAGTCACCTCGAATTAACATAATATCACATTATGAGAGTGATTTGATTTCAATTTGTTGATAAATTAAGAATTTTCAATTACCATGAACCATAATAAGTAACGTAAAAAAACGAAAGTGAAATTTTGTATTTTATTGATAAATAGCTCATTATACTTTAGTTCAAAAAAAATGTGAAAATAATTATATTTATTTCATATTATTTCAATTTTAATAAACTCATTTAGAGATTTTGTGTTTAAAAATAATGTATAGAGAAATATGTTCCTTTTGTATTGAAAAATAACAAGTTTACGATAAGATTATTATAATTTTATAATAAATCGGGGTGGCACAAAGCAGAGCGAGTAATAGCCATGTTTTGGGTAGATATAACTCATCAAACATTGCAATTCTCTCTCTAGCTAATTAACTTTTAATTAATATGTTTAGTTAATGTTTTTTAGTAATATGCATGATACATTGTAATTACCTTTCTAATAAAAGCTTTTTGATTGTCTTATTGATTTATTAAATTTTTAGAACATATGCTATTTTAATTCCCAAAATATTGTAATTCTCTCCTCAACAAAAGGCATTGGAATTATCTTCTTGGCCAATTAACTTCTAAATGAAATACTTTTAATTTGTATTATTTAAGTTATTAGATACAATATGTATTATTACATTTGTCTTGTATAGTTTGCAATTTTTAAATTTCAATACATGATTGTAGACCCCTTTTGTGGAGGGCCCCGGGAGAGAGCTTTTAGCTCTTCTTGGCGGTTCTTTTTGAAATAAGGAGGGGGCCCCTTTTTTCTGCTGGAGAAGAAAAAGCCGGATCAGACGGGGCAGCAGGAAAGCAAGGAGGCCACGCTGCTGATGGTTGACAAGCCATGCTAGCTGATGGAGGAACAGTAGGGTTGGTGATGGCTTGCTGAGGAAGACAAGAACAGGAGCTGAGAAGGGTTTAAAAGGGGGGAACAGAGCTTGAAGGAGGGGTTCGGAAAAATTTTAGGAGAGCTTGCTGGTGAAGAGGTTGCTTTTGTGGCTTCTTGTTTGAGAGAAAAGAACCTGAGAGGAAACGAAGAAGAGAGGAGAGGTTCTGGGAGTTAGAGGAAGAAGCTTGGAGTACTGTTGGTTTTTGCTGGAGAAAAGCTTCCTCAGGTATGGTTACTGCAGACTTATTGATGTTTTTTTTTTAGCTGTTATCTCTCTTCCATATCGCTTGTTGATGTTTGAATATTCGTTTGCTTGGGGTGGATAATGGAGGCCACCCGTTGTTTGTTGAAGATGTGATCCTAAACTCATGCTTTTGAGGTTGTTAATCTTAATATGCCATGTTTCTACTGTGAAATATTCCACAGTCATGCCAATAGTTGTATTTGATGTGTTCATTCTCGCCTATGCATGGCCATTTCTATTTCTCACTACTCTACCTTCATTACTTCACACCTGTCAAAACCCGTCATCATGTCCATTACAGTGTTCATTTCTCTCCCTACCCCCCTCGTCCATTTCATACATGCACGCGTGAAGCCCCAATACATGGCCACCTCCATTTCATACCCGTTTTCCTCATGCCCATGGACTCCTTCCTCGCCCCTCTCACTCCAACCTATCCTTCTAACCCACTAAACCATGCACATTACCACCCTCACATCACCACTTCTCTCTCTACCCGTTTTCACCCCTTTCATACCCATTTTCTCACTTTCTCTCACTACCAGTCCCCATGCATGGCCATCCTTCATACTTCATTAAACTCATCCTCATATGCATGGATCCATGCATGCACATGGCCACCTTCATTCTCCCCATCCTCATGCCCATTTCCATACTTATCATCCATAGGCTACCATGCACATAGTCACCACTCACCACACCCGTTACCACCCATTTTCTCTCATTAGCCTTCACCACTCATTCCACCAACCCATAGCCCGTTTCTTGCACCATGCATGGCCCCCAAAATTCATCCATAGCCTTCATTAAGGTCCCAAATGCAATCATTCGCGTGCATGAGAACCATGCAAACCCGGCCATCATTCACATACTTCATACCCCCAGTCAAAATACCCCCATGCACCACTTCTCTCTCTACACCGCAACCATACCCATTTTTTTTCCTCACCTATCTCATACCCACCCACGTGCATGCAGTTCATGCACACGGCCCATCATCATCCTTCCCAAGCCTTCTCCATAAAACCCATCCTTCACCGAATCTGAATCCCAAGCCAAACGCCTTCCATTACAAGCACCATGCCCATGCCGTCACCCACCGTCTTTCTCGCCTCACCACCCCTCCACCGTTCATGCTATACAAGGATATGTCGAGCCACCGGAAGATGCGGGAGGATCGGGAATGTCCTTCCATGACTTCGGTTCCAGGTTCGGATTAGAATTCGGGTCCTAGCTATAATAGAGAAGGTGGCGCGGTGTCGACGTCGAGAATGCAGACGCCGTCTATGAAGGAAAGGAAGAGCCGGAACGTGATCTGATGAAGAAGACGATGCGAATGGCGTGCTCCAAGTTGGCTTCGAATGTCCGAGTATGAAGGCTCGGGGTCGGTTGAAGGGAAAAATATTGATTATGGAGGTGGGTGATGAGTTGGGGAGTGGGACGGATACAGTGGAAGGAGGTTTGATCGTGTATGTGAAGGTGCAGCATCATTGTGTTCATGTGGTTGCTAGGGTGGTATCATGGGCTATTTAAAAGAGGCTGAGTGCAATTGGGCCCATATGCATAAGTTCCAGTTTGCATGTCTGCCATCCTTGGCCCATCTTCAAAGCCCATGAACTAAACAAGAGGAAAAGGAAAATTGATTTTATTGAGAATTCTGCTATTCAATGATTCCTCCAAAGACCCCAAAGTTTCAAACTCGTTTTAAACTTAATTCATTCATGCCTTCATCTCATCTTATTTTTATTTATTCATCCCTATTTATCTGTTCATTCATTCATTTATTATTTCACCTATAAATATATTTATACACGTACCCTTTTCGAAATGAACTTGTAAAATTCGACTTTTTAAAATTAATTTACGAAACTTCAGATCCTAAATTCAATTTTCTAAAACTCCGGCATCTTAAATTTAATTCTTCAAAATTCAATTCTCAACGTAATTTTCTAAAAACTCTACCTTTAAATTTAATCTTCAAAAATTCGAAATTCCAATCTTAATCTCCCAAAAATTCCACCACTATGAATTTAATTTCTTTTAAAAACGTCGCATTCGAAATAAATTTTCGAAATCCTACCTCCCTTTAAATCAAGCCTTCAAAATTTTCACGGTTAAACGAATTCTTCAAATTCCCAATTTTTAAACTCAATTTTCAATTTTCAATCTCTAAATTTCCGCATCTATTTTATTATCATTTCCGTTACAATCATCATTCAATTCGCTTATTTACTTATTTATTCTTTTATTTAAAATTCATTTCTTATTTAATTTCTCAAATTACCAAATTCATAAATCCAATTCCACAATTTCCGTATCCATTTGCTTAATTTTTATAATTATTATTTAATTCATTTATTTTCCTATTTATCCATTTATTTAAAATTCAATCCTTATTTAATTCCTCAAATTACCAAATTCATAAATTCAATTCCTCAATTTCCGTACTCATTTGCTTAATTGTTATCATTATTTAATTCATTTATTTACCTGTTTATTCATTTATTTAAAATTCAATCCTTATTTAATTTCTCAAATTACCAAATTCATAAATCCAATTCCTCAATTTCCGTGTCTATTTGCTTAATTGTTATCACTATCATTTATTTCGTTTATTTACCTAGTTATTCATTTATTTAAAATTCAACCCTATTTAGTTTCTCAAATTACCAAATTCATAAATTCAATTTCTCAATTCCCGTATTTATTTACTCAATTATTATTATTTTCGTTATATTTATTATTTAATTCGCTTATTTACCTATTATTTCATTTACTTTAACTTCAATCCTTATTTTATATTCCCAATTTCTAAATTCGACTTTCAATTTTCAATTTCTAAATTTCCACATTCATTTACTTGATCATTATTATTCTTATCCAATTCGTTTATTCGTCCACTTATTCATTTATTTAAAATTCCATCCTTAATTAATTCTTCATATTCCCAATTCCTAAATTCAATTTTCAATTTCCAATTTCTAAATTTCCACATTCATTCACTTAATCATTATTATTCTTATCCAATTCGTTTATTTGTCCACTTATTCGTTTATTTAAAATTCCATCCTTAATTAATTCTTCATATTCTCAATTTCTAAATTCAATTTTCAATTTCCATATTTCATTAATTGTTATACATGATTGATTTACCCTACTCTCTGACATACATGCGATTATTCCTAAATTGTGCACTAACCCTCTCTATTGATAGCGCATGGTGGCTCGTTGCCCAGGTATGTACCCATTTTCCTCTAATCGTTGTCTATGCATATCTCGACTCTTATGTGTACACGATCACTCAGGATATTCATTGATTTACTCGTCGATTGCCACGTCAGCTTCATTTTATTAGTAGAGACCCGACTTTAGGGACTTAGAGGGGTGCTACGGTCTGTACCGTACCTTCCCGATAAGTAACCTGACCCCCGAGCCCGATCCGGTTTTTCGTAGATCACCTTATCCAAAATAAGGAGTCACACTTAGGGTTTTCTTTCTTATTTTGTTTACCCTTTTAAAATAAAACAAAAATAAGTGGCGACTCCAAGTCATTTTCTTAATCAATAAATAATTTTTCAAATACAAAAGCGAGCTCGCCATCGAGTGGGAAACGCATGAGCCGAAATGCGGGGTCCACAAAATGGCGACTCCACTGGGGATCTTTTTAGAGGGTCAAGCTTGAACATAAGATGAGGCAAATGTGGCGTTTGATGGGTCGACCGGTGGATACCTATTTCTTGATCATACATTGAGAGCCCTTGATATTATTGGATGCATGCTTTCTGATTATGTGATTGATTGTCTTGATTGAGGACTCTGATTTTTCTGTGCTTCATTGCTATTTTCGTTTGAGACATTGGCATGTTGATTTTGTTGATTGATTATCTTGCTTGTCCTAGCATAGAGATTCTAATTTTGCCATGATTGTTCTGATCACCTCACTTGTATGGATTCATTGTTGTGTATCTTCTGGCTTGATATGTCTATTCTTTGGCTCGTATATTGCCTTGATCGTTTTTTTCGAGCATGATGTTTATATCATTTTTCATCTTAATTGTCATATCTTGTGTGTGGACATGGTGATATATCTGTACTTTGCTTGACTATATGTTGCATGACTACCCTCTTTCTGCATGATTGCGTGTCGTTTGTCTGTGTAGGCTGCACATCTATCCCCTTACCTCCAACCCTCTGGTATTCGGTCATTTCTTTCATTCTGGTTCTCATTTTTGCAAGTGTGAGGCCTTGTGTGTGCTTGATTCTCTGACCGAGCCAGAGGTTAGGAGTAGGGTCTGGCGACGGGCTATACCGATGCTTGGGAGCATTTTGGAGGAGTTCGACGCACTGATGCTGATTGGAGTCCGATTATTGAAGACCTGTATAGCCTGGAGCTAGGTTTCATGGATATTTGCGTGGCCAGTGTGTTTCCTTCTTTGCTCTAGATTCATAGGGTTTTCGGATGCACCCACATCGCTCACAGCGCACTTTAGTTGACTATTGAGTGTTGAGAGTTTGAGAGTTTCGCCATAGGAAACCCCCTGGGATGCGAGGTAGTGCATGTGTGGAGGTGATGACCACCTTGCATGGAAGCGCCCCGTCTCTTCGGAGGCGTGCAGAGGGTTGCGTACCACCGGAGGGTACGATCGCCTTTGCTAGGGATTTTTTTTTAAAAAAGTCCACCTATCTCCTTTTAGAGCCACCTTCACCTGGTAGGTTGAGCCCTAGATCTTTCAATCAGGATTTTCCTTTCTCAACACGTGGATGCATCTGTGGGCCTTCAGAGCCGGTTCAGTAGTGGTAGGTTTAGTTACCTTCGCAGTAGTCTCTTGTGTATCTGCTCGGGATTGGATATCAGTTTGATTGATTCCGGGTTGTCTTCGGCATATTTGTTAGATATTCTTTGTGGAGTTTCCTTTACCTCGTATCTTATATGGTATTTCCACTGTTCCAGGAGCATTGATACGTTCAGTCTGGGTTTGACTTCTTGGATCAGAGTTGGAGGCCGATTGATCAGAGCATCAGACCAGTCAGACCCGAGATCAGATCAGAGAGATATGGATTCACAGATAGTCACCGTCGACCAGTTTGCTGCGGCCATGGATTCGATTCAGGAGGCTATAGCTAGCCTTGGCCGGAGGATAGATGGACAGCAGGCGCAGCAGGTCCCGCCCCAGGATGGCGCCCATTATGACCCTACAGTGCCGCCACCCCCTCCACCCAGTCAGTCAGCACCACATGCCATACCTTTCGCTCTGCATAGTCAGACCGAGGTTGCCCCACCTCCGGTCACCGTGCCTACCCCGACTTCAGAGGACCCACATGCTCGTATGGATAGGCTTGAGCAGAGGTTGAGGCAGTTGAGGACTCCAGACAGAGCTGTAGTTTGGGACGATCTTGAGGGTATGCCGGTGGCCAGTTTACCGCCCAATTTCAAGACGCCCGACTTCGAGAAGTACACAGGCATTGGTTGTCCTCGCATTCACCTTCGACTCTACAGCACATTGATGAGGGCCCACGGATTAGAGGAGCCACATTTGATCACATTGTTCCCACTATCTTTGAGTGGAGCGGCCCAGCGATGGTTCGCGTCTTTGGAGTCCTCGCGGCGCAGGACATGGGATGATTTGGCCCAGGAGTTCTTACGACAGTTTTCATTTAATACTGTCGTAGATGTATCGAGGAGGGAGCTTGAGGCTCTGAGACAGAGGTCAGAGGAGTCTGTTACTTCATTCATCTCCCGTTGGCGCGGGAAGATAGCTGAGATAGTGGATAGACCGTCGGAGAGAGATCAGATACAGATGGTCCTGAGGAGCTTACAGCCCAGATTTGCTAGGCACGTGGTTGGAGTACCCTTTTCAGATTTCGGCTCCCTGGTTCTGGCTTTGTACGATATAGAGGACGGCATTTCTAGAGGTTTATGGCCGGATTCTTCCCCTGCTGATGCTAGGGGGAAGAAACCATTGGTAGGGCCGAGATCAGCCGATGTGAGCACCATTGGTTCCACCAGCCAGAGGCCTTTCAGGCGCCATCAGCCAGGTCCACAGCTTCGTGAGACTCATCCATCTTATCCTCCACAGCAGTATAGGCCACGGGCGCCTCGTCCGGCTTATGATCATGCATACACGCCGCAGACTTTGGCTTTGCCTTATTATGACTCCCAGGGCATCGAGAGACCCCCGGTTTCCTACACAGCTACAGGACAGCCATGCTATGCTGCTCAGTTCACTGCGAGACCCACCGCGCCTTACCCCAGACCCAGAGCTCAGCAGACTCCTGCTCCATTTGCTTTGAGGACGCAGAGACAGTTCTCTCAGATCGGTATGCCGTTGAGCCAGGCTCTTCGGAAGCTTACAGAGGCCGGTTTGTTGACTGCGCTTGCTCCTAGGCCACCACCTCAGCCGATTCCACCTCAGTTCAGGATGGATTTGCATTGCGCCTATCATCAGGGGCCTGGACATGAGACCGATCGATGCACCGCTTTGAGGCATGCCGTCCAGGATTTGATCGACCAGGGTTTGGTACACTTGGGTCAGCCGAGTGTGACCACGAACCCGTTACCTGCCCACACCACACATGCAGTCCCTCCACCTGCCGATGGCATCCATTTCTTAGACTTTGATGAGATTGATGACCACATTCACGTGCTGAGTGACGATGATTCAGACCCGGAGCCTATCATGCCAGATGTGATTTATGAGATGAGTGAGGTGACTTTAGGTCCTCGGATGCCTGCTCCATTCCGATTGGTTCCCGAGGCGGCGTCGGTGCAGGCTGCCACTGTTGAGCCATTGATTTTGCCACATTATAGCGTCCAGACACCTTTTGTCTTGATCCCAGATGTTGAGGAGGTTCAGGCTCCATGTGTTGATGATCCCCAGACTCTAGATGTTCAGTATATTCTCCGAGGAGGTAGAGTGATGCGACAGCCCCCTCCCGCGGCAGCTAGGCCAGCCGAGGGTATATCTGCTCCCGAGGAGGTCAGAGCAGAGGACGATGAGATCTTGAGACAGCTACAGAGCACTCAGGCTCGTATTTCCATCTGGAGCCTGTTAGCATCCTCGAGCACTCACCGTGATGCTCTGATTCGAGCTTTGAGCCAGATCAGGGTCGATACTACCACCTCCCCCGAGGGATTGATTCATATGATGACGGCCGGCCGAGCCACATGCATCGTATTCTCGGACGATGATTTGCCACCGGAGGGCTCGGACCACACACGACCTCTATACATATCTGTTGGCTGTTCAGGCCGTCGAGTCCCATCTGTCCTTCTGGACAATGGCTCGGCCCTGAACGTATGTCCTCTTGCCACTGCCATTGCCCTCGGATATGCTCTTTCTGACTTCGGTCCCTCCACTCAGACCGTTCGAGCGTATGATAGCACTCGCAGGGAGGTCATGGGTACACTAGAGATTGAGCTACTGATTGGTCCAGCCACTTTTGTTGCCGTGTTTCAGGTTTTGAGGATTCCTACATCCTTTAACCTGCTTCTGGGCCGACCATGGATCCATAGAGCTGGGGCCATTCCTTCTTCCCTTCATCAGAAGGTGAAGTTTATTCATGATGGCCGGGTCGTCGTGGTGCAGTCTGTAGGGGATATGTTCATTTCGGCCGAGCCCGTACTCGAGATTAGTCACGCTGATGATGATCTTTTTCTGACCGGGTTCACCTTTGACGAGGTGCAGACCCTGGAGATGGAGGATTTCTGTCGAGACTTTGTAGCCATGTCCTTCGACCAGCATAGCAGCACGGTAGTGCTCGACATTATGCGGAGCATGTCTTATCTTCCCGGTATGGGGTTGGGGCGGCGTCAGCACGGGCCTAGTGAGTTCATGACCTTTCCAGACCGCGACGTACCATTCGGGCTTGGATTCATTCCCACTGAGGCTGACTATCGTTATATGGCGCGGCTGCGTAGGGAGAGGGTGAGGGCTCGCTTGACTCATACGCCCTTTTATTATCCTGTTCGCCCATACACCTTGAGCCTAGCCGATTACTTCGTGAGAGCATTAGAGCCACATGCACCATCTGATGGGATCATCGGAGGACTCAGCACCACCCAGGAGGCCGAGCTTCAGCGCCTCGTTCAGCAGTTACAGTTGAGTGATGGAGCCCCTGGCCCTTCGACTTTTGTATTGATCGCTCCTCCCTCCCCCGATCGTGCGAGCCCCATGACGCTCTGCTTCCCGGATGAGATCGATGAGCCCGGGACTTTTACTGAGATCGGGGACATAGCGGACGGAGCTGTGCCACACGATGAGTATACTGATGAGATGCTCGCTCTGAGCATAGGCCAGCTTGATGGGATAGCTCCGCCTGAGCTCGCTTCACCATTTGATCTCTTCGGGGTGTCCGTCCTCGAGATCGTCGAGGAGATTCAGTCCGCTCCTGCTCCGGAGATCATCGAGGATGTTATGGTTGCTGATGGTTTGTTTGATGGCCCTGTTGGCCTAGTCGAGGGAGCGTCCGACCTTGTGGACCCACCTCTTTCCCTTGATGCTTTATCGGGATTTGTCTCCCGTCATGACTATGTTTCTGACTTTTCATCTATGGATTTGAGTATCTTTGAGTATTTGCCTGTCTCTCACGTTATTGATTTATCTGCACCATCTTCACCTACATCACAGATTTTTGACATTGATGATGAGATTACGCAGCATGATTCAGACGATGACTCGTCTTCTATTTCCGATTCGGATCCCGTTGATGAGAGAGTTTCGCCCGCTGTAGGGGACACGGAGATTGTTGATTTTGGCACAGCGGATCAGCCTAGAGAGTTGAGGATCGGATCAGATTTATCTATTGATGAGAGAGATAGCCTTATCCAGTTGCTCAGAGCATACTTGGACGTTTTCGCATGGTCCTATGAGGACATGCCAGGCCTCGATCCTTCCATCGTCCAGCATCGTTTGCCACTTCTGCCCCACGCCAGACCGGTTAAGCAGAAGTTGAGACGTTTACACCCTCGCTGGAGCTTGCAGGTTAAAGAGGAGATTCAGAAGCAGCTCAGTGTAGGATTTCTATCTGTGGTTGAGTACCCTGAGTGGCTGGCCAATGTCGTTCCTGTTCCCAAAAAGGACGGCAAGGTGAGAGTCTGTGTTGATTTTCGAGATCTCAACAAGGCTAGTCCTAAGGATGATTTCCCGCTCCCACACATCGACATGCTAGTTGACAGTACAGCAGGTCACTCGATGTTGTCCTTTATGGACGGATTTTCCGGGTACAGTCAGATACTGATGGCTCCAGAGGACATGGAGAAGACGTCCTTCATTACCGAGTGGGGCACTTATTGCTATAGAGTCATGCCATTCGGACTGAAGAACGCGGGAGCCACTTATCAGAGAGCGGCGACCACCCTTTTCCATGACATGATGCATCGGGATGTCGAGGTCTATGTAGACGACATGATAGTGAAATCCCGAGGCAGACCAGATCACCTAGCAGCTCTGGAGAGGTTCTTTGAGAGGATCCGACAGTTCAGATTGAGATTGAATCCCAAGAAGTGCACTTTCGGAGTGACTTCTGGGAAACTCTTGGGGTATATGGTCAGTGAGAGGGGCATAGAGGTTGACCCGGATAAGATCAGAGCCATCCTTGACATGCCTGCACCGAGGACAGAGAGAGAGGTCAGAGGCTTCTTGGGTAGACTTCAGTACATCAGCAGATTCATCGCCAGATTGACAGATATCTGTGAGCCCATTTTCCGACTCTTGAGGAAGAGTCAACCTACTGTTTGGGATGATCAGTGTCAGCGCGCATTCGAGAGGATCCGAGAGTACTTGTTGTCACCCCCAGTCTTGGCGCCTCCTACACCAGGCCGTCCTTTACTCTTATACCTATCCGTCTCAAACGTGGCTTTAGGATGCATGTTGGCTCAGCTCGATGATTCGGGCAAGGATCGAGCCATTTATTATCTGAGTAAGAGGATGCTAGATTACGAGACGAGATATGTCATGATTGAGCGCTACTGCTTGGCGTTGGTTTGGGCTACTCGCAGATTGAGACATTACATGACCGAGTATTCAGTACATTTGATATCCCGTCTAGATCCTCTGAGGTATTTGTTTGATAGGCCTGCCCTGGTCGGTCGCCTCATGAGATGGTTGGTACTTCTGACTGAGTTCGACATCCATTATGTCACTCAGAAGTCTATCAGAGGGAGCATTGTTGCAGATCACCTGGCCTCATTACCAGTTTCTGATGGTAGGGCTATTGATGACGATTTCCCGGATGAGGATGTTGCTGCTGTTACCAGTTTGTCAGGTTGGCGCATGTACTTTGATGGTGCGGCCAACCATTCTGGATACGGGATAGGTGTCTTGTTGATATCCCCTCATGGTGATCACATCCCTAGGTCTGTTCGTTTGGCATTCTCGGATCGACATCCTGCCACGAACAACATTGTGGAGTATGAGGCTTTCATCCTGGGATTAGAGACAGCTCTCGAGCTCGGGATTAGACAGATGGAGGTGTTTGGTGACTCCAATCTGGTATTGAGACAGGTCCAGGGCGAGTGGAAGACTAGAGATCCGAAGCTTAGGCCTTACCATGCATACTATGAGCTACTGGTTCAGAGATTTGATGATTTGAGATACAGACATCTGCCTAGAGCGCAGAACCAGTTTGCCGATGCCTTAGCTACTTTAGCTTCCATGATTGATATTCCTGCAGATACCGTTGTTCGTCCTTTACTGATCGAGTCGAGATCCGTCCCTGCATACTGTTGTCTGATTGACGATCCGGAGATAAACGATGATCTGCCCTGGTACCATGACATATATCACTTTCTGAGACTTGGCATATATCCTGAGGCCGCCACGGCCAAGGATAGGAGAGCACTGAGACAGTTAGCCGCCCGATTCGTGATTTGTGGCGAGACACTGTATAGACGATCAGCAGACGGGATGTTACTATTATGTTTGGACCGCGCCTCTGCCGATCGAGTCATGAGAGAGGTTCACGCAGGAGTTTGCGGACCACATATGGGAGGACATATGTTGGCCCGTAAGATCATGAGGACTGGTTACTTCTGGTTGACCATGGAGACAGATTGCTGCCAGTTTGTTCAGAGATGTCCCGAGTGTCAGATACACGGAGATCTCATTCATGTGCCGCCCTCGGAGTTGCATGCATTGACTTCACCATGGCCATTTTCTGTATGGGGCATCGACATCATCGGGAAGATTTCGCCGAAATCTTCCAGTGGTCATGAGTTCATCCTGGTCGCCATCGATTACTTCACCAAGTGGGTGGAGGCCGCTTCGTATGCGAGATTGACTTCATCTAGAGTTGCTAGTTTCATCAGATCACACATTATCTGTCGCTATGGAGTCCCCCATGAGCTTATTTCAGATAGAGGGGTACATTTCAGGGCAGAGGTTGACACCTTAGTACAGAGATATGGCATCCGACATCATAGGTCGTCTGCGTATAGGCCGCAGACGAATGGGGCAGTAGAGGCTGCGAATAAGAATGTTAAGAGGATTTTGCGAAAGATGGTTGAGACTTCTCGGGATTGGTCAGAGAAGCTCCCTTTCGCACTGTGGGCTTATCGGACTTCTTTTCGCACATCTACAGGAGCTACACCCTACTCTTTGGTGTATGGTATGGAGGCAGTGCTACCGGTTGAGATTGAGATGGGTTCATTGAGAGTAGCACTAGAGCAGCAGATCCCCGAGGCAGATTGGGCTCAGGCTCGATTTGATCAGCTCAATCTCCTCGATGAGAGGAGATTGAGAGCAGCAGACCATGTTCGCGCATATCAGAGGAAGATGGCCCGCGCTTTCAAAAAGCGGGTCAAGCCCAGACCATTACGGATAGGTGACTTGGTTCTGAAAGTCATCAGGGGATTGATCAGAGATCCGAGGGGGAAGTTCAGACCCAATTGGAGCGGACCTTATTTCATTAGGGAGCTGACCCCAGAGGGCGCTGCATGGTTGATGGATCTAGATGGAAACCGATTCTCGGAGCCTACCAACGTGGATCAGCTAAAGAGGTACTATGTTTGAGACCATGGTCGCAGGATGGGTGGCCATCATTTCGGTTAACCCTATACCTTGTTATTCCCTTTTGATACATATACCGTTGCTAGCCCATTGAGCCTCACACGTGCATTATAGCCTTTCTTTTTTATCGCCTTGCTCACATTTCTACACCGGGATAGGGGCCCTTTAATGTATGCATGCATTGTTTGAGAGTTCCATGAGCTCTGGACCTACAGGTGCATTTTTCTCTCATTATTTTTTTCCTACCATCACATCACTGCTATCAGCGCATCATTGCATTCCATCGTATCTCAGTGGTTATGTTCTTCATATCTTTTTTCTTTATTCTATCTATTGCTTGTTTTGTCTCATATTCTCCTCACCCTGAGTGGTGATCCTTCTCAGTCCGTTACATGGAGGATAGTCATGTCATCCCCACTATCTATCACATGGACACTGATTTAGAGATTCTTAGTTTGAGACGGCCATCTCATTAGAGAGAGTTTTGAGAGTGTGTTTATCCATTGTCGATATCATCATTTAGGGATTATTTTGTTCGTGTTCAGGGTGTGTGCATTTGTATATATGTAAAAAAAAAAAAAAAAAAAAAAAAAAAAAAAAAACACACAAAAAAAAAAAAAAAAATACAAAAAAATACAAAAAAAAAAAAAAAAAAAAAAAAGAGGGAAAGAAAAATAAGCACATGTGTGTATGTGCATAGTATTCTCTATCATTGGGCGTGTATGTTGATACTTGAGCGTCGTTTCATCGAGTATGTTCATTGGTGTGAGCTCGTATGTGAGCTTTCTGAGATCCTCGTTTTCTTCTTTGTATTCACTTTGTCGTGTATATTGATATTTGGGGGTCACTTCATTGATGAGAGTTCGTATGTGAGCTTCTCGAGACCTTCCATTTTTTTCGTATTCGTTGTATCTTGTATTTTGAGAGTGAGATGAGTGGCCTTCTCCTAGGGACTCTGGGTTATTGTCCTTTCCATCATTACACTCATTATTGATGTGACTTCACTCCATGTTTGATTTGAGTTGATCATCACTTTTCTTCGTATGTTCATTGTCCTCCTATCATCCTCGTCACTACTTGTGATTCATCCTATTCGCTTCACTCATTTTTTCATTTCTTACGTTGACCTATTCCAGATCTGATATTTTCCTTTCATCGTTTCCGCATATCTCATTATCAGATTTGATTTGCCTCATTGTCTCTCATTATTGATATTACATTCACATTGGACACCCTCGGGTCCATAGCTCATGGGATTTTTCTGTACATGTTGCATTTCATACATGAGGGCATGGGTTTTTGATCATTGGGTATTTGGGCCTTGTTTCCTTTCATTTCTTTCACCCTATCACCCAAGCCTACGTTACGTCCCGTGTCTTAAGACCACCCTGAGGCCATGGGATCAAATGTCGTCTTCGACAGCCCCTGCTTGGACGGGTATTTGAGAGTTGGTCGATATTTAGATATCATCATGCTTCTTCTTCTGGGAGACGGCCCTTTTGATGTTCGGACTCGTTTCAGTTGTGGATTTGGATTACAGGGATCACACGTTGGATTTTTGAGGATTTCATGTTCATCCGTTTTCCGACCTACCACATTTTATGCCATACTGGGGCATATTTCCGTTTTGATTGAGGTTTACAGATCTTCATGGAGCTACATGATCACTCCCACTTTTGAGATACACTCTGAGACGATGGCCTGCTTGTTGTCTTTTCATGACCTCTCGGGGGAGCCTCTCTCGAGCCATTCGATCAGACTCACACCTTTTGGCATTTATCGTCATGCTTTTTCTTCAAGATACGTCTCTTTGGACGCGTGGGTTTGATTCAGCTATGGGTCTAGTTTACGGAGGTCGTACATTTGATGATGGATGATTTGAGGTCATTCGATTTTCTGATCTACTATGCACCTATGCCATACTGGGGCATATTTCCGTTTCGGTTGAGGTTTACAGATCCTTGCGGAGTCGCATGATCGTCCCCACCTATGAGATACACACCGAGATGATGACCTACTTACTATCTTACCGGATCCCTCAGTGGAGCCTCTCGTTGAGCTACCCCGCCAGGCTCATGTTTTTCGGCATTTGTATGACATCATGCTTCTTGTTCCGGGAGACATTTCCCTAGCATTCGGGTTCGATTTGGTACGAAGATTGTACATTTGATGATTTCGTATCATCCGTTTTCCGACCTACCATATATCTGATATCATACTGGGGCATATTCCATTTCGGAGGAGATTCACGGATCTTCATGGAGTTGCACGATCATTCTCGCTTACGAGATACACGTCGAGCGAGGACGTGTTCGTCATTTTATCGTGATCTTCCAGTGGAGCCTTTCTTGAGTCACTCATCATGACTCGCACCTTTCAGTACTTGGATGTCATCGTACTTCCCCTTCTGAGGTCTGATTCCATACTGGGGCATATTTCATCTTTGGTTGAGATTTGTAGATCTCCATTGATTTGCGTGACCATCCACAGTTACGAGACACATGTTGGCCTCATGACTCGACTACATTTTGCCTTGATCCTCCAGTGGAGCCTTTCTCGAGTCACTCAGTCCGACCCATACTTTCTGTTGTCGTCATGATTCTTGGATGCGATTATCTCAGTTTCGGCGTTCAGAGCCATCATCACTTTCAGTTTCGGCGTTCAGAGCCATCATCGCTTCTCAGTTTCGGCGTTCAGAGCCATCGTCGCTTTTCAGTTTCGGCGTTCAGAGCCATCGTCGCTTTTCAGTTTCGGCGTTCAGAGCCATCATCGGACTTTCAGTTTCGGCGTTCAGAGCCATCGTCGCTTTTCAGTTTCGGCGTTCAGAGCCATCGTCACCTTTTAGTTTCGGCGTTCAGAGCCATCATCGCTTTTCAGTTTCGGCGTTTAGAGCCATCGTCGCCTTGGTTTCGGCGTTCAGAGCCATCATCACTTTCAGTTTCGGCGTTCAGAGCCATCATCGCTTTTTAGTTTCGGCGTTCAGAGCCATCGTCACCTTTTAGTTTCGGCGTTCAGAGCCATCATCGCTTTTCAGTTTCGGCGTTCAGAGCCATCGTCGCCTTTCAGTTTCGGCGTTCAGAGCCATCATCGTACTTTCAGTTTCGGCTTCCAGAGCCATTATTTTCTCAGTTTAGCATTTAGGGTCACTATTTTTCATCCTTTTGGCATTTAGAGTTAGCTTTTCAGTCTGGCTTCCAGAGCCATTATTTTCTCAGTTTAGCATTTAGGGTCACTATTTTTCATCCTTTTGGCATTTAGAGTTAGCTTTTCAGTTTGGCTTCCAGGGCCATTATTTTCTCAGTTTAGCATTTAGAGTCACTATTTTTCGTCCTTTTGGCATTTAGAGTTAGCTTTTCAATTTAGCTTCCAGAGCCATTATTTTCTCAGTTTAGCATTTAGAGTCACTATTTTTCGCCCTTTTGGCGTTTAGAGTTAGCTTTTCAGTTCGGCTTCCAGAGCCATTATTTTCTCAGTTTAGCATTTAGGGTCACTACTTTTCATCCTTTTGGCATTTAGAGTTAGCTTTTCAGTTTGGCTTCCAGAGCTATTATTTTATCAGTTTAGCATTTAGAGCTAGCTTTTTGGTTTGGCTTCTGAAGCTATTATTTTCTGAGTTTAGCCTTTAGAGTTCGTCTTGTCATTCAGAGTCACAGCTCTTGGCATTCATATTCACTGGCATTGCACATCTTACCTTCACGACTCCGCCTTCACCCTCATTTTCCTCACCTTGTCACCTTGTGCTTACTGCTTATTCATCGAGTTCCTCTAGACTTCCCATTACATTGCACATGATACAGTCCTTTGAGTTCACGACACATATTTTAGTCATGCTGTTGGACACCCTACACTTATCATTCCCATGCAGTTCGCATAGGGTAGTCCCCTTTAGACGCATTCTTTCTTGTACTCTAGGATGGTTCGACCGTTACTCATCTTTGATATGGTTTTTGGAGTCACTTTTGGAGACATCTTAGAGGGAGTCTGGATCCTTGGTGCGACTTTAGAGGCGCTTTGAGATATGTTCTTTTCTCTTAGGATTAGAGCCTTTTTGTTTTTCTGTTGGCCTGAGTAAGTTTGAGTTTTATTAGTGTACCTTTAGGGGTCTCTCTTTTTTCTTCGATAGAGTTCACTTCGTTACACTCATTACTCACACTTGCTTTTCACTCCAATGTTCACATTCCTTGCACTCGTGAGCTCTATCGAAGAGGGGCATATTTGTAGACCCCTTTTGTGGAGGGCCCCGGGAGAGAGCTTTTAGCTCTTCTTGGCGGTTCTTTTTGAAATAAGGAGGGGGCCCCTTTTTTCTGCTGGAGAAGAAAAAGCCGGATCAGACGGGGCAGCAGGAAAGCAAGGAGGCCACGCTGCTGATGGTTGACAAGCCATGCTAGCTGATGGAGGAACAGTAGGGTTGGTGATGGCTTGCTGAGGAAGACAAGAACAGGAGCTGAGAAGGGTTTAAAAGGGGGGAACAGAGCTTGAAGGAGGGGTTCGGAAAAATTTTAGGAGAGCTTGCTGGTGAAGAGGTTGCTTTTGTGGCTTCTTGTTTGAGAGAAAAGAACCTGAGAGGAAACGAAGAAGAGAGGAGAGGTTCTGGGAGTTAGAGGAAGAAGCTTGGAGTACTGTTGGTTTTTGCTGGAGAAAAGCTTCCTCAGGTATGGTTACTGCAGACTTATTGATGTTTTTTTTTTAGCTGTTATCTCTCTTCCATATCGCTTGTTGATGTTTGAATATTCGTTTGCTTGGGGTGGATAATGGAGGCCACCCGTTGTTTGTTGAAGATGTGATCCTAAACTCATGCTTTTGAGGTTGTTAATCTTAATATGCCATGTTTCTACTGTGAAATATTCCACAGTCATGCCAATAGTTGTATTTGATGTGTTCATTCTCGCCTATGCATGGCCATTTCTATTTCTCACTACTCTACCTTCATTACTTCACACCTGTCAAAACCCGTCATCATGTCCATTACAGTGTTCATTTCTCTCCCTACCCCCCTCGTCCATTTCATACATGCACGCGTGAAGCCCCAATACATGGCCACCTCCATTTCATACCCGTTTTCCTCATGCCCATGGACTCCTTCCTCGCCCCTCTCACTCCAACCTATCCTTCTAACCCACTAAACCATGCACATTACCACCCTCACATCACCACTTCTCTCTCTACCCGTTTTCACCCCTTTCATACCCATTTTCTCACTTTCTCTCACTACCAGTCCCCATGCATGGCCATCCTTCATACTTCATTAAACTCATCCTCATATGCATGGATCCATGCATGCACATGGCCACCTTCATTCTCCCCATCCTCATGCCCATTTCCATACTTATCATCCATAGGCTACCATGCACATAGTCACCACTCACCACACCCGTTACCACCCATTTTCTCTCATTAGCCTTCACCACTCATTCCACCAACCCATAGCCCGTTTCTTGCACCATGCATGGCCCCCAAAATTCATCCATAGCCTTCATTAAGGTCCCAAATGCAATCATTCGCGTGCATGAGAACCATGCAAACCCGGCCATCATTCACATACTTCATACCCCCAGTCAAAATACCCCCATGCACCACTTCTCTCTCTACACCGCAACCATACCCATTTTTTTTCCTCACCTATCTCATACCCACCCACGTGCATGCAGTTCATGCACACGGCCCATCATCATCCTTCCCAAGCCTTCTCCATAAAACCCATCCTTCACCGAATCTGAATCCCAAGCCAAACGCCTTCCATTACAAGCACCATGCCCATGCCGTCACCCACCGTCTTTCTCGCCTCACCACCCCTCCACCGTTCATGCTATACAAGGATATGTCGAGCCACCGGAAGATGCGGGAGGATCGGGAATGTCCTTCCATGACTTCGGTTCCAGGTTCGGATTAGAATTCGGGTCCTAGCTATAATAGAGAAGGTGGCGCGGTGTCGACGTCGAGAATGCAGACGCCGTCTATGAAGGAAAGGAAGAGCCGGAACGTGATCTGATGAAGAAGACGATGCGAATGGCGTGCTCCAAGTTGGCTTCGAATGTCCGAGTATGAAGGCTCGGGGTCGGTTGAAGGGAAAAATATTGATTATGGAGGTGGGTGATGAGTTGGGGAGTGGGACGGATACAGTGGAAGGAGGTTTGATCGTGTATGTGAAGGTGCAGCATCATTGTGTTCATGTGGTTGCTAGGGTGGTATCATGGGCTATTTAAAAGAGGCTGAGTGCAATTGGGCCCATATGCATAAGTTCCAGTTTGCATGTCTGCCATCCTTGGCCCATCTTCAAAGCCCATGAACTAAACAAGAGGAAAAGGAAAATTGATTTTATTGAGAATTCTGCTATTCAATGATTCCTCCAAAGACCCCAAAGTTTCAAACTCGTTTTAAACTTAATTCATTCATGCCTTCATCTCATCTTATTTTTATTTATTCATCCCTATTTATCTGTTCATTCATTCATTTATTATTTCACCTATAAATATATTTATACACGTACCCTTTTCGAAATGAACTTGTAAAATTCGACTTTTTAAAATTAATTTACGAAACTTCAGATCCTAAATTCAATTTTCTAAAACTCCGGCATCTTAAATTTAATTCTTCAAAATTCAATTCTCAACGTAATTTTCTAAAAACTCTACCTTTAAATTTAATCTTCAAAAATTCGAAATTCCAATCTTAATCTCCCAAAAATTCCACCACTATGAATTTAATTTCTTTTAAAAACGTCGCATTCGAAATAAATTTTCGAAATCCTACCTCCCTTTAAATCAAGCCTTCAAAATTTTCACGGTTAAACGAATTCTTCAAATTCCCAATTTTTAAACTCAATTTTCAATTTTCAATCTCTAAATTTCCGCATCTATTTTATTATCATTTCCGTTACAATCATCATTCAATTCGCTTATTTACTTATTTATTCTTTTATTTAAAATTCATTTCTTATTTAATTTCTCAAATTACCAAATTCATAAATCCAATTCCACAATTTCCGTATCCATTTGCTTAATTTTTATAATTATTATTTAATTCATTTATTTTCCTATTTATCCATTTATTTAAAATTCAATCCTTATTTAATTCCTCAAATTACCAAATTCATAAATTCAATTCCTCAATTTCCGTACTCATTTGCTTAATTGTTATCATTATTTAATTCATTTATTTACCTGTTTATTCATTTATTTAAAATTCAATCCTTATTTAATTTCTCAAATTACCAAATTCATAAATCCAATTCCTCAATTTCCGTGTCTATTTGCTTAATTGTTATCACTATCATTTATTTCGTTTATTTACCTAGTTATTCATTTATTTAAAATTCAACCCTATTTAGTTTCTCAAATTACCAAATTCATAAATTCAATTTCTCAATTCCCGTATTTATTTACTCAATTATTATTATTTTCGTTATATTTATTATTTAATTCGCTTATTTACCTATTATTTCATTTACTTTAACTTCAATCCTTATTTTATATTCCCAATTTCTAAATTCGACTTTCAATTTTCAATTTCTAAATTTCCACATTCATTTACTTGATCATTATTATTCTTATCCAATTCGTTTATTCGTCCACTTATTCATTTATTTAAAATTCCATCCTTAATTAATTCTTCATATTCCCAATTCCTAAATTCAATTTTCAATTTCCAATTTCTAAATTTCCACATTCATTCACTTAATCATTATTATTCTTATCCAATTCGTTTATTTGTCCACTTATTCGTTTATTTAAAATTCCATCCTTAATTAATTCTTCATATTCTCAATTTCTAAATTCAATTTTCAATTTCCATATTTCATTAATTGTTATACATGATTGATTTACCCTACTCTCTGACATACATGCGATTATTCCTAAATTGTGCACTAACCCTCTCTATTGATAGCGCATGGTGGCTCGTTGCCCAGGTATGTACCCATTTTCCTCTAATCGTTGTCTATGCATATCTCGACTCTTATGTGTACACGATCACTCAGGATATTCATTGATTTACTCGTCGATTGCCACGTCAGCTTCATTTTATTAGTAGAGACCCGACTTTAGGGACTTAGAGGGGTGCTACGGTCTGTACCGTACCTTCCCGATAAGTAACCTGACCCCCGAGCCCGATCCGGTTTTTCGTAGATCACCTTATCCAAAATAAGGAGTCACACTTAGGGTTTTCTTTCTTATTTTGTTTACCCTTTTAAAATAAAACAAAAATAAGTGGCGACTCCAAGTCATTTTCTTAATCAATAAATAATTTTTCAAATACAAAAGCGAGCTCGCCATCGAGTGGGAAACGCATGAGCCGAAATGCGGGGTCCACAATGATGTATTGTAATTCAATCCTTAGCTAAAGCATTGTGGTTCCCTCCCTTCTTGGCCAATTAACTTTTTAATGATACAATTTAATTTGCATTGTTTAGTTTATATGGTATAGTATGTTTTACTACATTTGTTTTGTATAGTTTGTAATTTTCAAATTTTAATACATGATATATTGTAATTCCATCCTTAGCCAAAACAATTGTGGTTCCCTCCCTTCCTGGCCAATTAACTTTTTAATAAAGCAATTTAATTTACATTATTTAGTTTATATGGTATAATATGTATTATTATATTTGTCTTGTATAGTTTATAATTTTCAAATTTTAATACATGATATATTGTAATTTCATCCTTAACTAAAACATTTTGGTTCCCTTGATATATGATCAACCAAATTTTGATCGACATGTTTTAATGTAACAAATATTGTTGCATTTGTCTCATATGAGTCACAATTTTCAAATTTCAACAACTAAAGTTGCAATTCTTTCCTTGCCAATTGCCTCCTGTTGGAGATTCCTTGTTGTTTTGATGTTTACATATATGCATTGATAATTTTATTTTATTATTGCGAAAATAGAGTGGTGATTAATCTTTACTCCATTTAACCGATGTTTTATGTGAGTCGGGTGTGAATACCATAATCTAAGTTGACTTGATATACATTATTAACTACAACTTTATTTAAAATTACAAAACAATATGACAACACGAAAAGCCTAATAAGAAAATGGACATAACTTTAAGACCTATCTAACAAAAATTTTTAAAATACGATTATGGTTTTCAAATTCCAAATGGATGAATAATTAACTTTTTGTACTGCCTTAAAATTTTTAAGGGAAAATCATTTAATCATATACCAACTACAAAAAATATGAGATTTTGGAACTTTACTTTTTTTCTTTTTAATTTTGGTGTAAAATGGGAAAAAAATATTGTCTATTCATGCACTCCAATAGTGTTTTCAAATTTGTTCCACAATTACACTCAAAAGTAAAGGACAAAGTACACACCAATTTAATGCCACATGTTAACAAATACATGTGTCATTTATTTTTATTATTTTTCTCACATCAATATATCTCCCTTACGACTTACCACGTTTCCACTTTTTTCTTTTTTCTTTTTCCTCTTTTTTTTTTCCTCTTCTGCCACCATAATCCATTGTCACTTATTATAGTTTTTATTATTATTTTTCTTTTTTTCCTTTATATTCTTTTTAATATGCTCGTGCATTTTCTCATCAAACTTCTTTAATTTTAATTTATTTTTACTCTTTAATTTGTCTATATTTATTGATTTTAATTATTTTTTTGACATATTAAACTTAAAATGATAATATATAATAAATAATTAATATAAAAAATTAAATAAAAACAAAATATATAATGGACAAAAATGAAAATATTATCCCACAAATAATAATGATTTTAAATATTAATTATAATAATATATTTTATAAATTCAGGTTTAAATTTAAAAATTCCATTTTATTATTTAGAAGTTTATGATATAAGATTTTTTATATTAACACTAAACAAAAGATTTATTTATTTTGTAAATTCTATCACATGTGAAAGTAAAAATATCATTGTAATACTATTTTATTATTTACATTATTTTTCTTTTAATTTTCATTTTAAATTTATCATATCAAAATCACAATAAGTGATGGTGCTTTTATCATTTTTCTTATGATTTTAAATTGATTGTGGATCTAACTTTTTTTTTTTTGTTAAAATCTTTAATTTTTAATTAAAATAAAATATAAAAGAAAATATATTTTTCATAAAAAATTGTATTTAACCTTTTACATTAATTTCATAAAAAAATAGGTACATCCATAAAAAAAAAAAAAAGAAGGTAAATTAATGCTTAGGAGAACCGGAAACATTATCATACTTATCATGGTGTATATATTCCTTTGGGATCCTCGATAAGTAATTGGAGGTCTTTGCCCACCCCAAAAAGAACTTTGGGATCCTAGGTATATCTATTCTTAGAGGAACCAAGACCCCTATTTTCATTTTCATGGTTCATATATTCCTTTGGGGACCCTTGAGAAGGAATTAGAGGTTATTCCCCACCCTAAAACGGACATTGAAACCCAAGGTACATCCTAAAGACAATTTGGTACATCATTTACAAAATTTGGTACATATTTCATAAAATTTGGTACATCCTTAAAACAATTTTGTACATCCAATCCATGAGCTACCAGGACTTCTATATTATTACTCATGGTTCATTTATTTTTTTAGGGATCTTTAGGAAGTAATTAGAGTTCGTTTCCTACTCCGAAATGAACTTTGGAACCCTAGGTACATCCTTAAGGAAATTTGGTACATCGTTAAGAACTTTTGGTACATCCAATCTTTGGGCTATCGAGACCCCTATCTATCTTCCCATGGTTCATATTATCTTTTGAGGACCCTTAGGTAGTGATTGAAGGTCATTCCCCACATCGGAACGAACTTTGGCACTCTTGGTACATCCTTAAAAATATTTGGTACATACTTGAGCTATTGAAACCTCTATCTTATTACCCATGGTCTATTTATTCCTTTAGGAATCTTTGGGAAGTGATTGGAGATCGTTCCCTACTCCAAAATGGACTTTGGAACCTTAGGTACATCATTAAGAAATTTTGATACACCCAATCCTTGAGCTAATGGAACACTTATCTCCATTTTCATAGTCCATTTCTTCCTTTGGAGACCCTCAGGAAGTTATTGAAGGTCGTTCCCTACCTCATAACGGACTTTGGCAACATTGGTACATCCTTTACAAAATTTGGTACATCCTTCACAAAATTTGGTACACTATGAAGGATGTACCAAGGGTGTCAAAGTGCATTCCAAGGTGGGGATCGGCCCCGAATCACTTCATTATGGGTTCCAAATTGAAATCATGGACCATCCATGTTCAGATGAAGGTCCTGAAAGCAATAGGATTAGATGTACCAAATTTAATAAAGGATGTACCAAATTTTGTGAAGGATGTACCATGGGTTCCACAGTGCGTTTTGAGACGGAAATCGGCCCCCAATTACTTCTTTATGGGTTCTAAAATGAAATCATGGACCATCCATGTTCAGATGAGGGACCCAAAAGAAATAGGATCTGATATACAAAATTTAATGAAGGATGTACCAAGGGTTCCAAAGTGCATTTCGAGGTGAGGATCGGCCCCTAATCACTTCCTTATGGGTTCCAAAATGAAATCATGGACTATCCATGTTCAGATGGGAGTCCCAGAAGTAATAGGATCGAATGTACCAAATTTAATGAAGGATGTACCAAATTTTGTAAAGGATGTACCATGGGTTCCACAGTGCATTGCCAGGTGGGAATCGACCCCCAATCACTTCTTTATGGAATCAAAAATAAAATCATAGACCATCCATGTTCAGATGGGGGACCTAGAAGAAATAGGATTGGATGTACCAAATTTTGTGAAGAATGTACCAAGGGTTCTAAAGTGCATTATGAGGTGGGGATAGGCCCCCAATCACTTCCTTATGGGTTCAAAAATGAAATTATGGACCATCCATGTTCAGATAGGAGACCCAAAAGAAATAAAATTGGATGTACCAAATTTAATGAAGGATGTACCAAATTTTGTGAAAGATGTACCAAGGGTTCCAAAGTGCATTTCGGGGAGGGAATCGGGCCTTAATCACTTTCTTATGGGTTTCAAAATGAAATCATGGACAATCCATGTTCAGATGGGGGACCTGGAAACAATAGGAACGGATGTACGATATTTTATGAAGGATGTACCAAGGGTGCCAAAGTGCATTCCGAGGTGGGGATAGGCCCCCAATCACTTCCTTATGGGTTCGAAAATGAAATCATGGACCATTCATGTTTAGATGGGAGACCTAGAAGAAATAGAATTGGATGTACCAAATTTAATGAAAGATGTACCAAATTTTATGAAAGATGTACCAAGGGTTCCAGAGTGCATTCCAAGGTGGGGATTGACCCTTAATCACTTCCTTATGGGTTCCAAAATGAAATCATGGACCATCCATGTTTAGATGGGGATCCCAGAAGCAATAGGATTGGATGTACCAAATTTAATAAAGGATGTACATAATTTTGTGAAGGATGTACCAAGGGTTCCACAGTGCGTTTCAAGGTGGGAATCGGCCCCCAATCACTTCTTTATGGGTTCCAAAATGAAATCATGGACCATCCATGTTCAAATGGGGGACCTAGAAGAAATAGGATTGGATGTGCCAAATTTAATGAAGGATGTACCAAATTTTGTGAAGGATGTACCAGGGGTTCCAAAGTGCATTCCAAGGAGGGGATTGGCCCCTAATCACTTGCTTACGGGTTCCAAAATGAATTCATGGACCATCCATGTTCAGATAGGGGTCCCGGAAGCAATAGGATCGGATGTACCAAATTTAATGATGGATTTACCAAATTTTGTTAATGATGTACCAAAGGTTCCAAAGTGCGTTCCGAGGGGGGGATCAGTCCCCAATCACTTCCTTGTGGGTTCCAAAATAAAATCATGAACCATCCATGTTTACATGGGGGACTTGGAAACAATAGGATTGGATGTACCAAATTTAATGAAGGATGTACCAAATTTTGTGAAAGATGTACAAAGGGTTCCAAAGTGTGTTCCAAGGTGGGGATCGGCCCCTAATCACATCCTTATGGGTTCCAAAATGAAATCATGGACCATCCATATTCAGATGGGGGTCCCGGAAGCAATAGGATCGGATGTACCAAATTTAATGAAGGATTTACCAAATTTTGTGAATGATGTACCAAAGGTTCCAAAGTGCGTTCCGAGGGGGGGATCGGTTCCCAATCACTTCCTTATAGGTTTCAAAATGAAATCATGGACCATCCATGTTTAGATGGGGGACCAGGAAATAATAGGATTGGTTGTACCAAATTTAATGAAGGATGTACCAAATTTTGTGAAGGATGTACCAAGGGTTCTAAAGTGCATTCCGAGGTAAGGATCGACCCCTAATCACTTCCTTATGGGTTCCAAAATGAAATCATGGACCATCCATGTTTAGATGGGGGTCCCGGAAGCAATAGGATCGGATGTACCAAATTTAATGAAGGATTTACAAAATTTTTTGAATGATGTACCAAAGGTTCCAAAGTGCGTTCCGAGGGGGGGATCATTCCCCAATCACTTCCTTGTGGGTTCCAAAAATGAAATCATGGACCACCCATGTTTAGATGGGGGACCTGGAAACAATAGAATTGGATGTACCAAATTTAATGAAGGATGTACCAAATTTTGTGAAGGATGTCCCAAGGATTCCAAACTGCGTTCCGAGGTGGGGATCAACCCCCAATCACTTCGTTATGGATTCCTAAATGAAATCATGGACCATCCATGTTCTGATGGCGATCACGAAAGCAATAGTATCGAATGTACCAAATTGAATGAAAGATTTACCAAATTTTGTGAATGATATACCAAAGGTTCCAAAGAGCGTTCCGAGGGGGGGATCGGTCCCCAATCACTTCCTTATAGGTTTCAAAATGAAATCATGGACCATTCATGTTTAGATGGGGGACTAGGAAACAATAGGATCAGTTGTACCAAATTTAATGAAGGATGTACCAAATTTTGTGAAGGATGTACCAAGGGTTCTAAAGTGCATTCCGAGGTAAGGATTGACCCCTAATCACTTCCTTATGGGTTCCAAAAATGAAATCATGGACCATCCATGTTTAGATGGGGGTCTCGGAAGCGATAGGATCGGATGTACCAAATTTAATGAAGGATTTACCAAATTTTGTGAATGATGTAACAAAGGTTCCAAAGTGCGTTCCGAGGGGGGGATCATTCCCCAATCACTTCCTTGTGGGTTCCAAAAATGAAATCATGGACCATCCATGTTTAGATGGGGGACTTGGAAACAATAGGATTGGATGTACCAAATTTAATGAAGGATGTACCAAATTTTGTGAAGGATGTCCCAAGGATTCCAAACTGCGTTCCGAGTGGGGATCAGCCCCCAATCACTTCGTTATGGGTTCCAAAATGAAATCATGGACCATCCATGTTCTGATGGGGGTCCCGAAAGCAATAGTATCGGATGTATCAAATTGAATGAAAGATTTACCAAATTTTGTGAATGATGTACCAAAGGTTCCAAAGTAGGTTCCAAAGTGCGTTCTGAGGGGGGGATCGGTCCCCAATCACTTCCTTATAGGTTTCAAAATGAAATCATGGACCATCTATGTTTAGATGGGGGACTAGGAAACAATAGGATCGGTTGTACCAAATTTAATGAAGGATGTACCAAATTTTGTGAAGGATGTACCAAGGGTTCTAAAGTGCATTCCGAGGTAAGGATCGACCCTTAATCACTTCCTTATGGGTTCCAAAATGAAATCATGGACCATCCATGTTTAGATGGGGGTCCCGGAAGCGATAGGATCGGATGTACCAAATTTAATGAAGGATTTACCAAATTTTGTGAATGATGTAACAAAGGTTCCAAAGTGCGTTCCGAGGGGGGGATCATTCCCCAATCACTTCCTTGTGGGTTCCAAAAATGAAATCATGGACCTTCCATGTTTAGATGGGGGACCTGAAAACAATAGGATTGAATGTACTAAATTTAATGAAGAATGTACCAAATTTTGTGAAGGATGTCCCAAGGGTTCCAAACTACGTTCTGAGTGAGGATCAGCCCCCAATCACTTCGTTATGGGTTCCAAAATGAAATCATGGACCATCCATGCTCTGATGGGGGTCCCGAAAGCAATAGTATCGGATGTACCAAATTGAATGCAAGATTTACCAAATTTTGTGAATCATGTACCAAAGGTTCAAAAGTGCGTTTCGAGGGGGGGATCGGTGCCCAATCACTTCCTTGTGGGTTCCAAAATGAAATCATGAACCATCCATATTTAGATAGGGGACTTGGAAACAATAGGATTGGATATACCAAATTTAATGAAGGATGTACCAAATTTTGTGAAAGATGTACAAAGGGTTCCAAAGTGTGTTCCAAGGTGGGGATCGACCCCTAATCACCTCCTTATGGATTCCAAAATGAAATCATGGACCATCCATATTCAAATGAGGGTCCCGGAAGCAATAGAATCGAATGTACCAAATTTAATGAAGGATTTACCAAATTTTGTGAATGATGTACCAAAGGTTCCAAAGTGCGTTCCGAGGGGGGGATCGGTCCCCAATCACTTCCTTATAGGTTTCAAAATGAAATCATGGACCATCCATGTTTAGATCGGGGACTAGGAAACAATAGGATCGGCTGTACCAAATTTAATGAAAGATGTACCAAATTTTATGAAGGATGTACCAAGGGTTCTAAAGTGCATTCTGAGGCAAGCATCGGCCGCTAATCACTTTCTTATGGGTTCTAAAATGAAATCATGGACCATCCATATTCAGATGGGTGTCTCAGAAGCAATAGGATCGGATGTACCAAATTTAATGAAGGATGTACCAAATTTTGTGAATGATGTACCAAAGGTTCCAAAGTACGTTTCAAGAGGGGGATCGGTCCCCAATCACTTCCTTATAGGTTTCAAAATGAAATCATGGACCATCCATGTTCAGATGGGGGACTGACTCTGGCCCAATTGGTGTCTCAGCTGATTCACGTCAGTTGGTGCTCCTTGATTGAGGGAATAATCAACAAAATTTATAACCTATATCACCATGCATTGGGTTAGCTTTTAGCTAATGTAGCATAGTGGCTCTAGGATCGTTCACTGGGAAGGGTTTTCAACTCACAACTGATACCACTTCTTAGCTAATTTGGTGCTTTTTCATTTCAAGGTTAGCTAAAGAAGAAAACGCAAACTTTGGTTGTAGAATGTTTAGTTTCAAGTTAACTAAAAGAAAAGTGATGAAAATTACTTATGGAGAACAACATTCCTTGGAGGTTCAGGTGCACAGGGGAGGTTCCTCATGCAAAAACAGGGCTCCGGTCACTTGGTTCACCTCCTCGCATTAGAGAATTAACATATAGTTAATCCTCTAACCGGTTTTGTATAAATGCTACCCTTTAATGGATTTCAGCACTAAATCCTTCTCACTGATGCAACTTGGAATGGCTCGTGCTTCTCACCTAGCAGTTGCCATTCAAGGTGATCATTAACCTTGGACTTCCCGTCCCAAGCTCGCAAGAGATAACTAATGGATGTCTCCTTTGGAGTCCAAAAGCTTACCAAGTGTTGGCAATTCAAGAAAATCCCACCTTCAAGTCACCTCCCAGAAGCTCGCAAGAGGTAAACTAGTGCATCTCCACGGACGGAGATCACTTGCCTTACCAAGTGTTGGCTCAAGTGACTTGCAAGGTGTTTGAAGTTAACTAAAAACATAGAAATCATTAATGGGTCACACTTATTCTTCACTAATGGCTGAAACCACAAAACTACCCATTCTTGCAATTTGAACCATCCCTGGCCACCTTAGCTCCAAGGAATTAAAAGCTTAGCCACCCATCCTCTGAGGAAACTTCCTCAGAGCTTGTTTGGCTATAAAGAAAATACAAACAAAGTGGGAAGGTAAGGTAGAAAAACTATGAACTTTACTTCCTTCCAAAATATACAAAGTTGTCTCCCGTTCGATCGTTCTTCAAAGGGAAAATTACAATATATACATGGGGTTATTCACCCTTTTGATCTTGCTTAAAGACTAAGGAATCATGTGATAGGAGGGTTACAAGGAGAGTTTGGGAATTTAGACATCAAATATCTAAAGCAAAAATATCTTAGGATGTCGGTTGCAGCTATCGGGTGGCTTCAGGAGGCATTTCGCAGCCGGCACTGTAGCGCTGCGAAATTTCGCAGCCAAAGGACCAAATTTCGCAGCCCTGCGAAATTCTCCTTCAGCTTGGAGCGATCTTCTTGAAATGGCTGTAACTTCTTCATTTGAACTCCGAATTGCACACCGTTTGAAGCATTGGATTCTTGACTTCCTGAGCTTTGAAATGGTATATGGAATGTATGAATTGGACTTCGGGAAGTACTCCAAAAGTGGCCAAGAAGACTGCAACTGCTGTCCCCTGTTTTGCTTCATGGCAGATTCCTCTTTGCTTCCCTCCTTGCATTCCTTTGAACGACTTTGGCAAAGGATTATGGAGCTCCAAAGCTTGGTTCTTCATGAATTTGAGCTTTCCAAGAGCTTTGCCATGGATTCCAAAGAACTCTCCTCAATCTTGGATTGCTTTGGTGATCAAAATACTAACAAAAACACCAAAACTTGCACATTTTGATTAGAATTGATTGCAAGGGTCCTTAATATGTTAATTGGGTTAAAAGGTGATAACTACTACTCAAAAGTGATTAAAAGAGTTAATTACAAGGTTACAAAATAGCATTTTTGAGTAGTAATCACTCCCCCCAACCGACATATTGCTAGTCCCTTAGCAATGAAGGAGAGAAAAATAAAATAAAAGGTAATATAATTTACAAAATCATGCTGATCACTCCAAAAAATGTTGAAGTGGCATGATGATCTAGCTCTCACATGGAAGATTAAAGAAATAAAACTCAAACTTCAATAGGAGTTATCAAATAACTTGTCTAATCACTATTCTTAAAGAGAAGGCATTATGCAAATTGAAGCTTTCGAATCATTTCTACTTCCAAAGGACCAAGCCTTACTCTTCCACAAAAATCTAAGTGTGAGTTGATAGCTTCCGAATATAGTATGCTAAACTAATCTCACCCCTCAACCTAGCTCTTTTTCAACACTTAGCAAACTGACCAAATTCAATAGGCTAAGAACGCACCCTTTTGTTTCACTTTTTTTTTTCTTGTAGGAATGCAAAGCTTAAGGGTATTCTTTTCTAAATTGTCCATGTAACGGGGGTCCATCGATGACTCCCAACCAATCAAGGTTTAGGGCATCAAGTTTTAAGGATTTTTCAACCACTAACTCCTCGGATTTCACCCCGGACTTTTGAGAATGAATTTAAAATACCCAAGCACCTACAACATGCTAAACTCCACCTATCCACCCATGTAACGAGCATTGAGGTCGGTGGCTCCCAACCAATGAAGGCTTAAGGCACCAGGCTTTAAAGATTTTCACCATATACCCCTCGGACCTTGCTCGGGTTCCAAGGCAAGCAAACACATTTATTTTCTTTTCTTTTTTTTTCTCAAAGGCTCATTGGCCTCTTTTTTTTTTTTTAGGTGTCCCAACACTATTAAATGAGATCAAAAGTACCAAGTCTAAATTTTCCTAAGTCAAGAGGGAAATAGTTTTTCATCTTATACTTGGAAGCTAGTGTGCACAGTGTGTGTATAGCTCAAGGTGGAAGAACTAAGCTTGAATTCAAAAGAAGATTCAACAATTCATCAACTTTAGTAAGCATAATACAAACTCTAAGTCAAGTGAAAAACAAAAATTCATTTTCTCTCATTTCATTTTGAAAATTTTTCCTTAATAACCATGGAGAGTATTAAAAATTTTAAAATTAAACAAAAAACAACTAAATTACCAAAATAATCTTAGCATAAATAACAAAAGACTTCCTTCCTCAATTCTCCCCCCAACCGAGCTGAACATTGTCCTCAATGTGGCATGAGCGATTGCGATTAAAGGGAGGAAGTGGTACCTCCTGAATGATATCAATTTCGAATATTGATTGGAGAAACCACATGTTTCAAAAAGAATAAAAGATGTGAGTAGAGGAAATAAGAATAGAAGAGTGCTAAGAGTGATCGAAAAGATAATAGATTTGTATTACTGCAATTCATGTAGGTACAAAATGAAAGCAAGTAATACAAGTAGTCCAAGCAATCCCATATATTTACTACCAAAAGCATGGGATTTCAAAAAGGAAATGCATAAACGAAATACATAATGGAAATATATAAGGGGCAACTATCAAAATGATCAGCTGGTGGGTGGAGATGATGGCTCAGCTGCCTCTGCCTCTCCTGTAGTAGGCTCTGATGGGGCAGGAATGGTAGGCTCAGGAGCTGAGATGCCAAGATGATGCTGAATCTGGCTCAGGAGAATAGTGTGATGGGCTTGAGTGGCTATGATCTGCTCCTGATGAGCATGAAGAGCTGCTATCTGTTGAGCAAGGATGCTCTGGGAAGTGGCCAATGCCTGAAGAGTGTGGGCTAGGCCTCCATGCTCAGTAATGGGTATAGCTATCCTTGGCTCAGCTGATGGAGCTGGCTCTGCTGCAGGTGGAATAACAGGGGGAGTCTGTGGTGTAGCCTGAGGAGCAGGGGTGGAACCTCTGGTGAAGGCTCTCTAGAAACCACTGCAGGGGCAGGTGGCTGAGCATCAGCAGGCATATCAACCGGCTCCTCTGGCTGCTCCAGATGCTCTGGTGCTCCCTGATCTGCACCACGATATGCAGTCATGCTGGTCCATTTGTCGAGAGTGAAAATCTCTCGACAAAAACGTCTACGCTCCAAATGAGGCTCTGATGGATATCCCAGGTGCTCCAAGATCTGGCATAACAGTCTGGGGAAGAGGAGTGGAATGGCATCCGCTCGAAGCAGCTTCTTTTGATGCACCTTCTCTTCAAAGTAGAGAAGGGCAGCCATGATGAGGTGGTGAGGGCCAAAAAAGTATCCCTCAGAGATCCGATAGAGGGCCTCCAGCAATACTCCTCTCCTCTGGACCCAATGCTGGAGTGGGAATATGTTGTGGCGGAGGAGTGCATCAATGAAGAACATACTGGGGGGAAGCTCCCTCCTCTGAATGTAATGGCGAGAGGATGCCCCTCTGGACAGAGTATGGACAATATCGCTCTGTGAGGGATGGGTCCAAGCTCTGAAATCCTCTGGACGAGCTGGCTCATAGGGGATATGGAGTGCCTCTGCTATATGGCGAGCTCCCAAAATACCATGCCGTCCATCTATCGTGAAGTGGATGACAGTGGGCTCACGGACCTGATTGGTGGTCATGGACTGGTAGAAGTCCAATGCCACCCGCGGGTAGAAAAAATCTCTTGGGGTTAGCAATTGCTCCAAGTGATACCTTTGGAGCAGGTGGAAGGAGTCTCTGAGCTCGGGCTGAAGACGGAATATGGCAATGTCGAAGCAGAGCTCTGAATGGAATGGCCGTGCCCTGCAGTCCAAGTTCCCTTCTATTGGGGGCTGTGTAACCATGGGCCGCTTGATCACTGCCTCAGGAGTCATGCCTGAGGGGAGTTGGGAGTCTCTAGCCGGCGTGCGAGATGACTGAGTTTTCTTGGCCGGCGGCGAAGACTTCTTAGCTGGCGGCGGAGGCGGTGTAGGTGGCGGTGGAGAGGGTGTAGGCTCAGATTCAGTTTCCGAAGAGGACTCAGTCAAATCAATTGGCTCAGAGGCCTTAGATTTCTTCTGTGGTGGCCCTCTGGAAGAGCTCGCACCTGATCTTCTCGTGTTGTAGCGCCTGGCCGGAGGACTGACGGGCATGGCTTCAACTGAAGGTGGGGCTACGCGTGGCCGCGGCGGCTCAGATGTGGAGCTTGTGACGGCGGTGCCTCTCGGGGGTCTCAGGCGAACTGATGGAGAAGAAGACTTCGCTCCCCGTGTTCTGGCCATGGCGACGGCGGCGAGAATGGCCGGAAAATACACTCGGGTTGCTCAGGCGGAGGAGGCGGACGGGAGGGTGCTCGGGCGCGAGGGCTCTTGGTGTCTTTTGGAAGTTCAAATGACGGTTTATAAATAGGAAAAATGGAATTTATACCGTTAAAAAGGATACCAAAAGTCACTATTCATTTTCGCAGCATGGAAAAATTTTCGCAGCGGAGGGGCATTTTCGCAGCGGCACTGTAGCGCTGCGAAATTATTTCGCAGCGGGAGAAATTTTTGGCTTGGATTTCGCAGCCATTTCGCAGCTGCGAAAACATGGTCACTGTGCTGCGAAATGGCACTCGTGTGCCAAAGGGGTGTTTCGCAGCTGCGAAACACCCTGCGAAATGGGGCTTCGGCTGCGAAAATGGGAGTTTTTACGCTTTGGGAATTTCGCAGCCATTTCGCAGCTGCGAAACGAGGTTACTGTGCTGCGAAATGGCACTCGTGTGCCAAGGACCCATTTCGCAGAGGGTACTGTAGCGCTGCGAAATGATTTCGCAACGGGAGGTTGATTTCGCAGCGGGTTGGCCATTTTTCGCAGCGGTACTGTAGCGCTGCGAAAATATTTCGCAGCGAGAGCCCATTTTCGCAGCCGACCTCCTTTGGCTGCGAAATTTCGCAGACCTCCTTTTTTTTCATGCTTTTAAGCTCCTCTTGATTTCTAGAGACCTTCCTTCTATTTTCTTCCATTCCCACCTGATTTTAATCATTCAAAAAGATTAAGTTACATATAAATAACACAAGTTAAGACTAAAATAAAAATCAAAACCATTTACAAAATTTAGAAATTAATATACTTAAACAAAAAATATGGACTTTGGTGAAACCAAGTCCATCTAACCCTTTTCTGATCAGGCTTTTTGTGGCTCAAGGAGGTCGATCTCCTCCTTTTCTTGCTTGAACGGCTCAATGAATGGCTTGAGGCGATGACCATTGACTTTAAAGGTATCTATGCCATTGGAATTCAACAATTCCACCACTCTATTGAGATGCACATGGTGAATAATGAAAGGACCAATCCACCTTGATTTGAGCTTCCCTGGAAAGATATGAAGCCTTGAGTCATAGAGTAGAACTCTTTGGCCTTCCTGGAATTCCTTGTTGGAGATTAGTTGATCATGCCACCTCTTCATCCTCTGCTTTGCAACTTTGGAATTGATGTAGGCATCATTTCTTAATTCCTCCATCTCATTAAGGTCTAAGCACCTCTTTGCTCCAACTTTGATCAAGTCTATGTTCAGCCTCTTGATTGCCCACCAAGCCTTATATTCAACTTCCACAAGGAGATGGCATGCTTTGCCATAGACTAACCGATAGGGAGACATGCCAAGGATAGTCTTATAAGCTGTTCTATAGGCCCATAATGACTCATGGAGCTTGGTAGACCAATCCTTCCGGCTTGTTATCACCACTTTCATCAGTATGTTCTTGATTTCCCTATTTGCTAGCTCCACTTGGCCGGAAGTTTGAGGGTGATAAGGTGTAGCTACCTTATGCTTCACTCCATACTTGGCTAGGAGGGCTTCAAAGGGTTTGTTGCAAAAATGAGTACCCCCATCACTGATTATGGCCTTGGGCACCCCAAACCTTGAGAAGATATTCTCCTTAAGAAATTTGAGAACCACCCTGTGATCATTGTGTTTACAGGGGATTGCCTCAACCCATTTAGAAACATAGTCCACCCCCACCAATATATAAGAGTTACCAAAAGACATTGGGAAAGGTCCCATGAAGTCAATACCCCAAACGTAAAAAAGATCAACTATGAGGATAGGGTTCATGGGCATTTGATTTCTTTTTGTAAGCTTCCCAAGTCTTTGGCATCTGTCACAACTCCTACACATGATGTGGGAATCTTTAAAGAGTGATGGCCAAGTAAAACCTGATTGCAAGACCTTCATGGCTGTTTTCTGAGAGGCAAAGTGGCCTCCACATGCATTCTCATGGCAGTGGCTGAGGATTCCTTGTTGCTCTTGCTCAGGGACACACTTCCTTATGATCTGATCAGCACAATACTTGAAAAGAAAGGGCTCTTCCCAATAATAAGCATGAATCTTTGCAAAGAAGTGCTTCTTGTCTTGGGCTTTCCACTCACTTGGAACTTCACCCGTAACCAAATAGTTAGCAATGTGAGCATACCAAGGAGCTTTCTCTAGCAACATGAGTGATTCCTCAGGGAAGTCATCATTAATAGGCAAGACATGGGAATTGTGTGCTATAGCTAACCTTGAAAGGTGGTCAGCTACCACATTCTCCACTCCTTTCTTGTCCCAGATTTGGAGATCAAACTCTTGTAACAAAAGAATCCATCTAATCAACCTTGCTTTTGCATCTTGCTTTGTCAATAAATACTTCAAGGCTGAATGATCCGTAAAAACAATGATGAAAGACCCCACCAAATATGCACGAAATTTGTCTAAGGCAAACACCACAGCTAACAACTCTTTCTCTGTAGTTGTGTAGTTCCTTTGAGCTTCATTCAATGTCTTGCTTGCATAGTAGATCACATAGGGCTTCCCATCTTCTCTTTGGCCAAGCACAGCTCCTATAGCAAAGTCACTGGCATCACACATGACTTCAAAGGGTAGTTGCCAGTTAGGAGCCCTCACTATTGGAGCTGTTGTCAAAAATTGCTTCAATTGATCAAAACTTTTTTGACATCTTTCATCCCATATAAACTTAGCATCCTTAGCTAAAAGTTCACAAAGGGGCTTTGAAAGCTTAGAGAAATCTTTTATAAATCTCCGATAGAACCCAGCATGGCCAAGGAATTGCCTTACTCCTTTTACAGTGGTTGGGGATGACAATTTGGTAATAAGTTCCACCTTTGCTTTGTCAACTTCAATGCCTTTCTCGGAGATGATATGACCAAGGACAATTCCTTGATGTACCATAAAATGGCATTTCTCCCAGTTGAGCACCAAGTCTTTCTCAATGCATCTATTAAGAACCACTTCCAAATTGACTAAACATTCTTCAAATGTACCTCCATATACGGTGATATCATCCATGAAAACCTCCATAATTCGCTCCACCATATCACTGAAGATACTAAGCATACACCTTTGGAATGTTGTAGGTGCATTGCATAAACCAAAAGGCATCCTTCTGTAGGCGTATGTTCCAAATGGACATGTGAAAGTGGTCTTCTCCTGGTCTTCCACATCAATTTCAATTTGGAAGTACCCTGAGTACCCGTCCAAAAAACAATAAAAGGGATGGCCAGAGACTCTCTCCAGCACTTGATCAATAATGGGAGTGGAAAATGATCTTTCCTTGTCACTGAATTCAGCTTCCTATAATCAATACACACCCTCCAACCTGAAGTGAGGTGTGTAGCAATTTCTTCTCCTGATTCATTTTGAATTACCGTAATCCCTGACTTCTTTGGGACCACTTGAGTAGGACTCACCCAAGGGCTGTCAGATATGGGATAGATAATACCCGCTTGAAGTAACTTCAGCACCTCAGCTCGTACCACTTCTTGTAAATGAGGATTCAGTCTCCTTTGAGGTTGACGAATTGGCTTAGCTTCCTCCTCCATATATATGTGATGTGTACAAACCAAAGGACTGATTCCTTTCAAGTCAGATATTTGCCATCCGATTGCTTTCTTACACCTCTTAAGAACTTCAAGTAAAGAAGTCTCCTGATGAGTGGTAAGAGATGAAGATATAACAATAGGGCATTGGTCATTCTCTTCTAGGTACGTATATTTCAACTCCATGGGCAGAGGTTTCAAATTGAGCTTTGGGATCTCCTCCTTAACAGCTTCTTGTGCCTCCTCTGGATTGAATAAAGGTAGAATCTCTTCTTTCCTCCTCCAACCTTGTAGAGTAGCAAGCACATCAGTGGGTTCAGACAACCCTTCTACAAGATCCTCAAGACTTTCATTCAACTTGTCTTGCATATTCTGATTACAGTGCTCCTCCACTAGAGTGTCAATAATGCATACCTCTTCAGGACCTTCCTCTTCTTTCGGAGCAGTGAGCTTTTTAGACATATAGAAGATATTAAGCTCAAGTGTCATGTTGCCGAAAGTGAGTTGCATAAGTCCATTCCTACAATTGATGATTGCATTTGAAGTAGCAAGAAATGGCCTTCTAAGGATGATAGGAACATAATTGGCTTCCTTAACAAAAGGATCAGTATCAAGAACAACAAAATCTACTGGATAGTAGAAATTATCAACCTGAACTAAGACATCTTCAATTATCCCCCTTGGAATTTTCACTGATCTATCAGCTAAGGACAGAGTGATTGAGGTTGGCTTCAATTCACCAAGTCCCAATTGCTTGTAGACAGAGTATGGTAACAAATTTACACTTGCTCCCAAATCTAACAAAGCTTTTTCCACTACCTTTCCTCCAATCATAACTGAAATGGTAGGACTTCCCGGATCTTTGTACTTCAAAGGAGTCTTGCATTGGATGATGGCACTTACTTGCTCAGTCAAGAAGGCTTTCTTGTTCACATTCAACCCTCTTTTGATAGTACACAGGTCCTTTAGGAATTTTGCATACGTTGGAACTTGCTTAATCATATCCAACAATGGGATATTGACCTTCACTTGCCTCAATACCTCAAGGATTTCTGATGCATTTTTGATCCCCTTTTTCCCATGCAAAGCTTGAGGAAAAGGTGGAGATGTGTGCTTCTTCATCAATTCTTCCTTTATAAGCTCTTTCTCCGGATTTGCATTGACTGTGGAATCTTGATCTTCCTTCCCTTCACTGCTATCTTTCTTCTTTCCTTTCACTTCCTCCCTCTTCTTTGTCTCTCCTTCTTCTTCTTCTTCAGCATGTGGCTTGGGTGTTGGCGACTCAACTTTTTTACCACTCCTTAGAGTGATCAAGGCTTTAACATCTCTCACCTGTGAAGTTTCTCCCTCAAGAGCTTCCACTTCATGGATACCCTTGGGGTTTTGGTGAGGTTGAGAAGGAAATCTACCCTTCTCTTGCACTGTGTTCAAATTAGTGAGCCTTGAAATTGAGTATTGGAGATTGTCAATTTTCTGAGATAATTCATTTTGCATCCCATCCATCCTTTTATTCAAAGTGCTCTCAACACTGTCAATTCTTTGACTTAGTTGAGCATTGATGGATTTTTGGTCTCCAACAAAATCTCCCACAACCTTGCTTAAATTCACGATTGCTTGCTCAAGATTAGAAGCTTGTTGAGATGGTTGAGATGGTTGAGCCGGCTGTTGATACTGAGGTGCTCTTTGCTTCCATGAAAAATTTGGATGATTCCTCCAACTTGAATTGTAAGTATTGCCATACGAAGCATTGCTATTGGGCTTGAATTGTCCAATAGCATTTGCTTGATCTCCAAACATTTCTCTAGCAATTGGAATTGTAGGGCACTCCTCCACCAAATGCTCATAAGACTGACAGATAGAGCATGGCTTCACTTGCACTGGTGGTTCAGCAACAGCTTGCACTTCATGCATCTTTTTCAATTCTAACTCCTCCAACCTTCTCGTCATGGCTGCAAATTTTGCTTGCATATCAACATCTTCATTCAAGGTGTACATCCCAGCCTTAGCACTCGAGACAATTGGTTGAGACTTCATTTTCCCCACTTCTCCTCTATTCGGTTCATCCCATCCCCTTGAGACTTCAGCTACATAACTCAAGAAATCCATAGCTTCCTCAGGATTCTTACTCATGAAATCTCCTCCACACATTGTTTCGAGGAGCTGCTTCATTGAGGAAGACATCCCATCATAAAAATAACTCACCAACAGCCATGTATCAAAGTCGTGGTGAGGACAAGCATTGATGGCCTCCATGTATCTTTCCCAACACTCATAGAATTTCTCATTCTCTTTAGTTGAGAAGTTTGAAATTTGCCTCTTCAAGCCGTTTGTTCTGTGGGTGGGAAAAAACTTCTTGAGGAACTCAACTTGTAAATCAGTCCAAGAACGGATACTCCTTGGCCTTAAAGAATTAAGCCAAATCTTGGTCTTATCCTTTAAAGTAAAAGGAAATAACTTAAGCCTCATCAAATCGATTGAAGCTCCTCCCTCTCGGAATGTATTACAAACTTCTTCAAATTCCTTGATATGTGCATAGGGATTCTCACTTTCCATTCCATGGAAAGTTGGTAGAAGTGGAACAATATGCGGTCTGATAACTAGGTGCTCAGTAGGGGGCACTATACATGATGGTGCACTCATACGAGGTGGATGCATGCGGTCCCTCATTGATCTGAATTCATTTGGATTGTCTTGATGGACATGGTGACTATGCTGATCCTCGGGCGTAGCTTCCATGATATTCAAGCTTAATTCCAACTCCTTGTTATGAGGTGTTTCTAGTTTCACAAGTCTTCCTCCACTATCTCGTACCCAATGTGGCATACACAACTAGTATCGACTGTGACTAAGAAAAAATGAAAAACAGGGGAAAAGAAAAACAAAGCAAAACAACTACCAAAAACTTAGATTAACTGAAACTAATTTAAAAGCTATATTAGACTATGAATAAGTAAAAGAAACAACTAAAAGAGTTAGTAAAGTGAAAGAAAATTCACCGAACTTGTGATGAAGACCACAAGTATGCTGAAATATTATCACTGTGAGGTTGGCACCTTCCCCGGCAACGGCGCCATTTGACTCTGGCCCAATTGGTGTCTCAGCTGATTCACGTCAGCTGGTGCTCCTTTATTGAGGGAATAATCAACAAAATTTATAACCTATATCACCATGCATTGGGTTAGCTTTTAGCTAATGTAGCATAGTGGCTCTAGGATCGTTCACTGGGAAGGGTTTTCAACTCACAACTGATACCACTTCTTAGCTAATTTGGTGCTTTTTCATTTCAAGGTTAGCTAAAGAAGAAAACGCAAACTTTGGTTGTAAAATGTTTAGTTTCAGGTTAACTAAAAGAAAAGTGATGAAAATTACTTAAGGAGAACAACATTCCTTGGAGGTTCAGGTGCACAGGGGAGGTTCCTCATGCAAAAACAGGGCTCCGGTCACTTGGTTCACCTCCTCGCATTAGAGAATTAACATATAGTTAATCCTCTAACCGGTTTTGTATAAATGCTACCCTTTAATGGATTTCAGCACTAAATCCTTCTCACTGATGCAACTTGGAATGGCTCGTGCTTCTCACCTAGCAGTTGCCATTCAAGGTGATCATTAACCTTGGACTTCCCGTCCCAAGCTCGCAAGAGATAACTAATGGATGTCTCCTTTGGAGTCCAAAAGCTTACCAAGTGTTGGCAATTCAAGAAAATCCCACCTTCAAGTCACCTCCCAGAAGCTCGCAAGAGGTAAACTAGTGCATCTCCACGGACGGAGATCACTTGCCTTACCAAGTGTTGGCTCAGATGACTTGCAAGGTGTTTGAAGTTAACTAAAAACATAGAAATCATTAATGGGTCACACTTATTCTTCACTAATGGCTGAAACCACAAAACTACCCATTCTTGCAATTTGAACCATCCCCGGCCACCTTAGCTCCAAGGAATTAAAAGCTTAGCCACCCATCCTCTGAGGAAACTTCCTCAGAGCTTGTTTGGCTATAAAGAAAATACAAACAAAGTGGGAAGGTAAGGTAGAAAAACTATGAACTTTACTTCCTTCCAAAATATACAAAGTTGTCTCCCGTTCGATCGTTCTTCAAAGGGAAAATTACAATATATACATGGGGTTATTCACCCTTTTGATCTTGCTTAAAGACTAAGGAATCATGTGATAGGAGGGTTACAAGGAGAGTTTGGGAATTTAGACATCAAATATCTAAAGCAAAAATATCTTAGGATGTCGGTTGCAGCTATCGGGTGGCTTCAGGAGGCATTTCGCAGCCGGCACTGTAGCGCTGCGAAATTTCGCAGCCAAAGGACCAAATTTCGCAGCCCTGCGAAATTCTCCTTCAGCTTGGAGCGATCTTCTTGCAATGGCTGTAACTTCTTCATTTGAACTCCGAATTGCACACCGTTTGAAGCATTGGATTCTTGACTTCCTGAGCTTTGAAATGGTATATGGCATGTATGAATTGGACTTCGGGAAGTACTCCAAAAGTGGCCAAGAAGACTGCAACTGCTGTCCCCTGTTTTGCTTCATGGCAGATTCCTCTTTGCTTCCCTCCTTGCATTCCTTTGAACGACTTTGGCAAAGGATTATGGAGCTCCAAAGCTTGGTTCTTCATGAATTTACCAAATTTTGTGAATGATGTAGCAAAGGTTCATAAGTGCGTTCTGAGAGGGGGATCGTCCCCAATCACTTTCTTGCGGGTTCGAAAAATGAAATCATGGACCATCCATGTTTAGATGGGGGACCTGGAAACAATAGGATTGGATGTACCAAATTTAATGTAGGATGTACCAAATTTTGTGAAGGATGTCCCAAGGGTTCGAAACTGCGTTGTGAGGTGGGGATCAGCCCCTAATCACTTCGTTATGGGTTCCAAAATGAAATCATAGACCATCCATGTTCTGATGGGGGTCCCGAAAGCAATAGTATCGGATGTACCAAATTGAATGAAAGATTTACCAAATTTTGTGAATGATGTACCAAAGGTTCCAAAGTGCGTTCCGAGGGGGGATCGGTCCCCAATCACTTCCTTATGGGTTCCAAAATGAAATCATGGACCATCCATATTCAGATGGGTGTCTCAGAAGCAATAGGATCGGATGTACCAAATTTAATGAAAGATGTACCAAATTTTGTGAATGATGTACCAAAGGTTCCAAAGTACGTTCCGAGGGGGGGATCGGTCCCCAATCACTTCCTTATAGGTTTCAAAATGAAATCATGGACCATCCATGTTCAGATGGGGGACCTAGAAGAAATAGGATCGGATGTACCAAATTTAATGAAGGATGTACCAAATTTTGTGAAGGATGTACCAAGGGTTCCGAACTGCATTCTGAGGTGGGGATTGGCCCCTACTCACTTCCTTATGGGTTCTTAAATGAAATCATGGACCATCCAAGTTTAGATGGGTGTCTCGGAAGCAGTAAGATCGGATGTACCAAATTTAATGAAGGATGTACGAAATTTTGTGAAGGATGTCCAAGGGTTCCACAGTGCGTTGCCAGGTGGGAATCGGCCCCCAATCACTTCTTTGTGGGTTCAAAAATAAAATCATGGACCATCCATGTTCAAATGGGGGACCTAGAAGAAATAGGATTGGATGTACCAAATTTAATGAAGGATGTACCAAATTTTGTGAAGAATGTACCAAGGGTTCTAAAGTGCATTTCGAGGTGGGGATCGACCCCTAATCACTTTCTTATGGGTTTGAAAGTGAAATCATAGACCATCCATGTTAAGATGGGGGTCCCAGAAGCAATAGGATCGGATATACCAAATTTAATGAAGGATTTACCAAATTTTTTTAATGATGTACCAAAGGTTCCAAAGTGCATTTTGAAGGGGGGATCAGTCCCCAATCACTTCCTTGTGGGTTCCGAAATGAAATCATGGACCATCCATGTTCAGATTGGGGTCCCAGAAGCAATAGGATCGGATGTATTAAATTTAATGAAAGATTTACCAAATTTTGTGAATGATATACCAAAGGTTCCAAAGTACGTTCTGAGGGGGGGATCGGTCCCCAATCACTTCCTTGTGGGTTCCAAAATGAAATCATGGACCATCCATGTTTAGATGGGGGACCTAGAAACAATAGGATTTGATGTACCAAATTTAATGGAGGATGTACCAAATTTTGTGAAGGATGTACAAATGGTTTCAAAGTACGTTCTGAGGTAGGGATCGGCCCCCAATCACTTCCTTATGGATTCAAAAATGAAATCATGGACCATCCATGTTCAGATGGGGGTCCTTAAAGCAATAGGATCGGATGTACCAAATTTAATGAAAGATTTACCAAATTTTGTGAATGATGTACCAAAGGTTCCAAAGTGCGTTTCGAGGGGGGGATCGGTCCCCAATCACTTCCTTATAGGTTTCAAAATGAAATCATGGACCATCTATGTTTAGATGGGCGACCTGCAAACAATAGGATCGGATGTACCAAATTTAATGATGGATGTAACAAATATTTTGAAGGATGTACCAAGGGTGCCAAAGTGCATTCCGAGGTGGGGGTAGGCCCCCAATCACTTCCTTATGGGTTCCAAAATGAAATCATGGACCATCCAGGTTCAAATGGGGGACCCAAAAGAAATAGAATTGGATGTACCAAATTTAATGAAGGATGTACTAAATTTTGTAAAGGATGTACCAAGTGTTCCGAAGTGCATTCCGAGGCGGGGATCGGCCCCTAATCAGTTCCTTATGGGTTCCAAAATGAAATCATGGACTATCAATGTTCAGATGGGGGTCTCAGAAGCAATAGGATTGGATGTACCAAATTTAATGAAGGATGTACCAAGGGTTCCACAGTGCGTTTTGAGGTGGGAATCAGCCCCCAATCACTTCTTTATGGGTTCAAAAATGAAATCATGGACCATCTATGTTCAGATAAGGGACCTAGAAGAAATAGGACTAGATGTACCAAATATAAAGAAGGTTGTACCAAATTTTGTGAAGAATGTACCAAGGGTTCGAAAGTGCATTCCGAGGTGGGGATTGGCTCCTAATCACTTGCTTATCGGTTCCAAAATGAAATCATGGACCATCCATGTTCAGATGGGTGTCTCGGAAGCAGTAGGATCGGATGTACCAAATTTAATGAAAGATGTACCAAATTTTGTGAATGATGTACCAAAGGTTCCAAAGTACGTTCCGAGGGGGGGATCGGTCCCCAATCACTTCCTTATAGGTTTCAAAATGAAATCATGGACCATCCATGTTCAGATGGGGGACCTAGAAGAAATAGGATCGGATGTACCAAATTTAATGAAGGATGTACCAAATTTTGTGAAGGATGTACCAAGGGTTCCGAACTGCATTCTGAGGTGGGGATCGGCCCCTAATCACTTCCTTATGGGTTCTTAAATGAAATCATGGACCATCCATGTTCAGATGGGTGTCTTGCAAGCAATAAGATCTGATGTACCAAATTTAATGAAGGATGTACGAAATTTTGTGAAGCATGTCCAAGGGTTCCACAGTGCGTTGCCAGGTGGGAATCGGCCCCCAATCACTTCTTTGTGGGTTCAAAAATAAAATCATGGACCATCCATGTTCAGATGGGGGACCTAGAAGAAATAGGATTGGATGTACCAAATTTAATGAAGGATGTACCAAATTTTGTGAAGGATGTACCAAGGGTTCTAAAGTGCATTTCGAGGTGGGGATCGGCCCCTAATCACTTTCTTATGGATTTCAAAATGAAATCATAGACCATCCATGTTAAGATGGGGGTCCCGGAAGCAATAGGATCGGATGTACCAAATTTAAAGAAGGATTTACCAAATTTTTTTAATGATGTACCAAAGGTTCCAAAGTGCATTTTGAAGGGGGGATTAGTCCCCAATCACTTCCTTGTGGGTTCCGAAATGAAATCATGGACCATCCATGTTTAGATGGGGGACCTGGAAACAATAGGATTGGATGTACCAAATTTAATGAAGGATGTACCAAATTTTGTGAAGGATGTACAAAGGGTTTCAAAGTGCGTTCCCAGGTGGGCATCGGCCCCCAATCACTTCCTTATTGGTTTCAAAATGAAATCATCGACCATCCATGTTCAGATTGGGGTCCCGGAAGCAATAGGATCGGATGTATTAAATTTAATGAAAGATTTACCAAATTTTGTGAATGATATACCAAAGGTTCCAAAGTGCACTCCGAGGGGGGGATCGGTCCCCAATCACTTCCTTGTGGGTTCCAAAATGAAATCATGGACCATCCATGTTTAGATGAGGGACCTAGAAACAATAGGATTTGATGTACCAAATTTAATGGAGGATGTACCAAATTTTGTGAAGGATGTACAAATGGTTTCAAAGTACGTTTCGAGGTGGGGATCGGCCCCCAATCACTTCCTTATGGATTCAAAAATGAAATCATGGACCATCCATGTTCAGATGGGGGTCCTTAAAGCAATAGGATCGGATGTACCAAATTTAATGAAAGATTTACCAAATTTTGTGAATGATGTACCAAAGGTTCCAAAGTGCGTTCCGAGGGGGGATCGGTCCCCAATCATTGCCTTATAGGTTTCAAAATGAAATCATGGACCATCTATGTTTAGATGGGGGACCTGCAAACAATAGGATCGGATGTACCAAATTTAATGATGGATGTAACAAATTTTTTGAAGGATGTACCAAGGGTGCCAAAGTGCATTCCGAGGTGGGGGTAGGCCCCCAATCACTTCCTTATGGGTTCCAAAATGAAATCATGGACCATCCAGGTTCAGATGGGGGACCCAGAAGAAATAGAATTGGATGTACCAAATTTAATGAAGGATGTACTAAATTTTGTGAAGGATGTACCAAGGGTTCCAAAGTGCATTCCGAGGTGGGGATCGGCCCCTAATTAGTTCCTTATGGGTTCCAAAATGTAATCATGGACCATCCATGTTCAGATGGGGGTCTCAGAAGCAATAGGATTGGATGTACCAAATTTAATGAAGGATGTACCAAATTTGTGAAGGATGTACCAAGGGTTCCACAGTGCGTTTCGAGGTGGAAATCAGCCCCCAATCACTTCTTTATAGGTTCAAAAATGAAATCATGGATCATCCATGTTCAGATGGGGGACCTAAAGAAATAGGATTGGATGTACCAAATTTAATGAAGGTTGTACCAAATTTTGTGAAGGATGTACCAAGGGTTCGAAAGTGCATTCCGAGGTGGGGATTAGCTCCTAATCACTTGCTTATGGGTTCCAAAATGAAATCATGGACCATCCATGTTTAGATTAGGGTCCCCGAAGCAATAGGATCGGATGTACCAAATTTAATGATGGATTTACCAAATTTTGTGAATAATGTACCAAAGGTTCCAAAGTGCGTTCCAAGGGGGGGATCGATCCCCAATCACTTTCTTATAGGTTTCAAAATGAAATCATGGACCATCCATGTTTTGATGGGGGTCCCGAAAGCAACAGTATCGGATGTACCAAATTGAATGAAAGATTTACCAAATTTTGTGAAGGATGTACCAAGGGTGCGAAAGTGCATTCCAAGGTGGGGATCGGCCCCCAATCACTTCCTTATGGGTTCCAAAATGAAATCATGGACCATCCATGTTCAGATGAGGGTCCCAAAAGCAATAGGATTGGATGTACCAAATTTTGTGAAGGATGTTCCAAGGGTTCCAAAGTGCATTTCGGGGTGGGAATCGGGCCCCAATCACTTCCTTATGGGTTCCAAAATGAAATCATGGACCATCCATGTTCAGATGGAGGACCTGAAAGATATAGGATCGGATGTTCCAAATTTTTTGAAGGATGTACCAAGGGTTCCAAAGTGCATTCCGAGGTTGGATCGGCCCTTAATCACTTCCTTATGCATTCCAAAATGAAATCATGGACCTTCCATGTTTAGATGGGGGTCTCGGAAGCAATAAGATCGAATATGCCAAATTTAATGAAGGTGTAGACCCCATATTTCGGCTTATGCCTTTCCACTCGATGGCGCGACTCGCTTGTTATTTGAAAATGATTTATCTTTTAGAAAATGACTTGGAGTCGCCACTTATTTTTGTTTTATTTTTAAAGAGTAAACAAAAAAGAAAGAAAACCCTAAGTGTGACTCCTTATTTGGAAAAGGTGGTCTGCGAAAAACCAAACATAGGCTTAGGGGTCAGGTTACTTTTCGAGAAGGTACGGTAAATACCGTAGCACCTCTCTAAGTCCCTAAAATCGGGTCTCTACTAATGAGATGAAACAATCATGGCAATTGGTTAGTGGATCAGGAGATACCAAAATGATCGCATGCATGGGAATTTGAATAGTGCATAGAGAATAGTCAAAGTGAGAGCGGGTGCTATGGTCTTTACCGTACCTTCCCGAAAAGTAACCTAACCCCCGAGCCCATGTTTGGTTTTTCCCAGACTAGCTTTTCCAAATAAGAGTCACACTTAGGGTTTTTTTTCTTGTTTTGTTTACCCTTTAAAAATAAAACAAAAATAAGTGGCGACTTCAAGTCATTTTCTAAAAAATAGATCATTTTCAAATAAAAAGCGAGTCGCACCATCGAGTCAAAGCGCATGAGCTGAAATGCGGGGTCCACAAAATGGCGACTCCACTGGGAATCATTAGAGGGTCAAGCTTGAACATAAGATGAGGCAAATGTGGTGTTTGATTGGTCAATTAGTGGGTACCTACCTTTCTTTGTGTTGTTATTTGCTTGACTTTTGATTGCACATCGAGAGCTCTTTATATCATTATCCTTTATGCATGTTTGGTTATTATATTCGTTTGAGGCATGGACATACTGATTATATTGATTGATCCTCTTATTTATCCTCACATATTGACTCTCCTTGTTGTATGATCACTTTGCTCAGCTTGGCATGTATATCCTTCTTATAGCTTATCTCGTTCATCTTGACATGATTGATTCTTGGTTGTATATTATCATGAATGTTATGGAGCATGCTATTTTTGCCAGATATTTATCTCAATTAACTTGTGTGTAGATTTGGATGATATATACCTGTTTTGCATGACTTTTCTCTTTCCGTATGATTGCATGAGTTGCTTGTCTATGTGGGACACACACCTATCCCCTTATCTCCAAGTCCCTATCCTCGGTCAACCTCATTTTCCTTGTTCTCGTATTTGATATGAGACTTGCTGTTTTGTTTGCTCTTTGACTGAGCTAGTGATTAGGAGTAGGGTCTAGTGATGGGCTATATCTATGTTTGCGAGCATTTTGGAGGTGGCCGACATATTGATGCTAATTAGAGTCCGACCTTTGATGACCTGTATAGCCCAGAGCTAGGTTTCATGGATATTTGTGTGGCCAATGTGTTTTCTTTTTAGTTTCATAGGATTTTCGGATGCACCCACACCACTCACTGTGCACCTTAGATCGTCGATGAGTGATCAAAGTTGTGAGATATGTCAGCCATTAGGAGAGCCTTCACCATAGGAAACCCCCTGGGATGTCGAGGTAGTGCATGTGTGGAGGTGAAGATCACCTTGCATGGAAGCGCCCCGTCTCTTCGGAGGCGTGCAGAGGGTTACGTACCGTCGAAGGGTGCGATCGCTTTTGCTAGGGATCTCTAAAGTCCACCCATCTCCTTCTAGGGCCACCTTGACCTTATAGGATGAGCTTGGATCATTCGATTAGATTCCTTCCTCACACGTGGGTGCATCTGAGGGCCTTCAAAGCCTCTTTGGTTACAGTTTGGATCCAGTGTTTTCTCTTTTGGTTTCTAGTAGAAAATACTCAAAGATCGGTATGAGTTTGGGTATTAGTTGGATCACCTCTTGCCTTGTTGCATCAGATTCTTTTATTTGATGGGTTTAGCATGCTTTTCTCCCTAGGGCTTTCGTCTTCCTTTCTTGGCTCGACACACCCTTTCACTTTGTTGTCACTTACTTGGTGCTTTGGGATATGTTCATTGATCACCTTTTTACACTGTACACCTATCACAGGCTCAATACCTCATTCTTTGTTTAATCCTTGATTCAATTTTTAACTTGATGCTCATACTTTCATTACAGAAAGGTGAAAGGCACGTTTTCACATTTACACTTTTCTCGAGAGAGTCGCCTTGATCACCTTATCATTTTTCTTTTATGGAGCTCGAGTTAAAAGTTGAGTCAAGGATTTGTTGTTATAGATGGAGTATCGATCTCGTGATAGCGTGTTTTTCACACCTCTTTCATCTTGGATTATCGATAGGAATTCTCTAGTCATATTTGTAGCCATCTCGCAGTGGACACCTTTATGACTCCAGAGTTCTCATCATACATCCAGTTTTAGATTGCCATCACAGGACCATGTATCATATGATGTGTTGTACTTTTGACTTAAGGCATTTATTCATTTGCACATCATGATCTCTTGGGCTTAACCTATCATGAAGGATATTGAGCTTATTGACCTAGGATTAGAGATCGCCTAAAGAGTTTGAGACTGTGACCCATTTCACCTTTTGATCAGAGTAGTACCATATCCATATCCATATCCTGACTTTGTGGACTTAATGACCTACCCATTCAAGCTTGACATGATACCACCCTTGGGTACCACCATACGGCCTTACCATCATTGTTCGTCTTAGCATACTTCAGTACCATTGCCTATTCTTTCATCATTTCCTTGATCTGACCAGGTAGAGTCCGAGATGGTCAGACTTGAGGTGAGCTTTGCATGATGATAGATGGATCACGATGAGATAATGGCTTGACTGCTTGATGATATTGCAGAGACAGAGGGATCGTCATGGAGCATCTGGATTTGAGCCATCACACAACTTCAGAGAGTTGGGATGATTAGAGATGGTGATTGTATGAGACGATGGTGAGTGGCATGTGATGATAGAGTGAGGTGATTGTCAGAGGACGTTAATGATTATCACAGGGCATCAGTGGGAGCTTTCACATGACTTCAGAGGGGTTGATATGACTATATTGGACGAATGCCAATCTTTAGTATTGGCCATGTGAGATCTTGAAGCATGACGTTCGAGGTTTTGGTCAAAGGATGGGTGGCCATCATTTCATGAGCCTATTTACTTTATCACCCTCACATATAGAGTTATCCGTTGCTAGCCCATTGAGCCTCACACGAGCACCATAGCCTTTTCTTTCATCACCTCATTTACCTATGACACCGGGTTAGGGACCCTATAGTGCTTGCATGCTTTGATTAGATACGTCATGAGTTCTAGACCTGACATACATATTCAGGCCTCATCTCTCATTTTTCATTGTGATATTTTCCACTTGGACATCATCTCATCACTTTTTCTGGCATCACATATCACCACTTGTGATATTCATTCTCTGTATTTTCTCTTATCATTGCTTACTTGACATTATCCTTGTTTTGCCTTGAGTGGTGGTTTTTCACACGTCACTGCATGAAGGATTGTCACATTCTTTCCTCTCATTCGCCTTATGGGCAGTGGTTCAGAGATCTGCATTTTGAGGGGTTTGTCTTGTCAGTGAGGATTCATGTTACATTAGTATGTGAGGAGAGTTTACCCATGTGATTGTATTTTTGTGGGAGATCATTCATTATTGATTAGAGTATGTGCAAAAAAAAAAAAAAAAAATAGTACATTCTTCATTGTATCATTCTCCATTGAGCACATGTATGGATGTGCTAGTTTGCTTCATTGATTTTATGTGTTGGAGAGAGTTCGTATAAGAGCTTCTTTATGAGATTCTATCTTGATGTATATTTTGGGTGAGAGTATGAGTCGCCCATTCAATTTTTATGAGAAATGCGAGCGACCTTTCTTTGGTATCTTTGGATCCTTGCTCTATCCATCATTCCATCTATTTCGGATGTGGCTTATCTCCATGCTTTGATGCAGGTTGACCATCACTCACTTTTCTATCTCTCTATCTTCTTTTATCTTTGTTATATTCCTCCGTTCCACTTTACCTCATCTGATTTCTTTCTTTTCTCATCCTGCTTGATGTTTGACTTAGGTTCAGCATCCACACTTTATTCTTGATTATTCGATGTGTCCATTCCTTTATCATCACTTTTCGTGTGGGGACCCTTGGGTCCCGGACTCATGACGTTTTCTACACAATACATCTCATGCATGAGGGGTATGGGGATTATATCATTGGGATCTTTGGGCCTAGTTTCTTTTTGTTTCTTTCACCCTATTACCTTGGCCTACGTTACGTCCCGCGTCTTAAGACCACCCTGAGGCCATGACTTCACCTATTGTGCTTGATGGTTCACACATGGGCAATACTTGAGATTGGTTGGAGATTATTTCTCGGAGCATGACGGATGGGGAGTTGAGATGATGGATTACACTGGGGCATACCCCTTTTATCAATGACGGATTTTTGGAGGTGATGTGATCTATAATGGGGCATACCCCACTCATCGATGACAACTTCTTGTGGGATGACCCTACATTGGGGCATAACCATTTCAGAGAGCACTTTTATTGAAGATACAGACACTCTACTCGATATTCTGCATTGGGACACACTCCTTTTGTCGATGATTGATTTTTTTGAGATGACGATTTATTTTGGGACATAGGCCTCATTGGTGATGGACTTTGATTTATCTTAGAGCATAGTCACTCTAGATGATTTATACTGGGGCATAGCCACTTCATTCACCTTCATAAAGCCCAGGGATTTTGATTCATATGGATTATGTTGAGATGTTTCCATTTTTGGCACCAGGAGTAGAGATTGATCGATTTTTTTACATACACTAGCATGGTCCTACTCAGTGGTTGTTGACTCAAATGCACTGTTTTACACTGGGGCATAGCCGAGGTGAGAGCATTTTTCATTGGAGCATAGCCACCCTATTAGATTCTTTAAACTAGAGCATATCCATCTTTTGGAGGGAGATCAGTTTATTTCTTTATGATTGGAGCATCTGATGCGTGATATGGAGATCATTGGATTGGTTCATGTGTCATCATTGCATACTAGGGCATAGCCACCTAGTTGGATCTTTGGATATTGAGACTTGACTTTCTGTTTATGATTGTCGCTTTTGATGGATTATGGAGCTATTGACACCTTGGGTTCAGTCTTCTCAGTATACTTGGATGATCTTGGATACCTACCTACTTTTCATCTCGTACTTAGACATTTCACCCTTGATACTTGCATGCTTTCTATCTTACCAGAGCTTGATCATCATTTTTTTTTTATCCCACACATCTCACTATGACACGTGACCTTACACTCCTCTTTCGATTAAGAGAGATGTAGATCAGTCCTCGATCACTTTAGTTGTTTTTCCATACATCTTGTGGACTTTAGGTTCAACATCTTCCATGATGGCAGGGCCTGATAGATTGCTGATTTATTAGTGATGATGCTTTCATTTTGACAGTAGACATGTTGAGTGTTGATTTGCTTGGTCTTTGTATTTCGAGCATTAGTCATCATTGTTTTTATTCATTAGTTAGTTTTGTGTTGTCAGCATGGTATCATGATACATGGTCCTGTTTGGCATTACCTATTTGAGGTTGGACATTTTCATTACATGATGGATGAGCATATTTCAAAGTACAGTAGTTTTTAGGCATTTTGCATCTCTATTTGTTCACCGTCACATACTGGGGCATACCCTCCTTCACTAGGATCATCGGACCTTCCACAGGCTTCATTCACCTCTTGATCTGGTTGTTGACCCCTGTGAGTTACATACTAAGGCATACACTACCCTCCTTCACTGGGATCATTGGACCTTTCACAGGTTTCATTCACCTCTTGATCTAGTCTTTGACTCCTACGAGTTGCATACTGGGGCATACCTTCCTTCCCTAGGATCATCAGACCTTTCACAGGCTTCATTATCTTTTGACCTAGTTATCGATCCTTTTGAGTTGTCATACTAAGGCATATCCCCTCCAGCTGAGTTTGTTTGCATCATTATTTGAGTTATCCTTTGGCTTTGGGCCACTCGATCTGTCATTCATCGTCTTGTCAATTTGAGTTTTCGGGACCGCACCTATATCGATTGGTCATTTTCGTGTCAGTTTGAGTTGGGACTGCACCTATATCGATCGGTCATCTTCCTATCAGTTTGAGTTTGAGTTTTCAAGTCGAGATCGCACCCATATCGATTGGCCATCTTCCTATCAGTTTGTGTTCAGTTTGAGTCGGGATCGCACCTATATCGATCGGTCATCTTTTGTGTCAGTTTGAGTTTTCGAGTTGGGACCGCACCTATATCGATCGGTCATCTTTTGTGTCAGTTTGAGCTTTGGGGCCGCACCTATATCGATCAGCCATCTTCCTATCAGTTTCAGTTTGAGTTTTCGAGTCGGGACCGCACCTATATTGATCGGTCATTTTCGTGTTAGTTTGAGTTTTAGGGTCGCACCTATATCGATCGGTCATCTTCCTATCAGTTTGAGTTTAAGTTTTCGAGTCGGGACCGCACCTATATCGATCAGTCATTTTCTTGTCAATCCCCTATATCGATCGACCATCTTCCTATCAGTTTGAGTTTGAGTTTTCAAGTTGGGACCGCACCTATATCGATCGGCCATCTTCCTAATAGTTTGAGTTTGAGTTTTCGAGTCGGGACCGCACTTATATTGATCGGTCATTCATCATCTTGTTAGTTCGAGTTTACGTTTTGGGGGCTGCACCTATATCGAATCGGCCATGTTCCTGTCAGTTTGAGTTTTAGTTTTCAGGACCGCACCTATATCGATCGGTCATTATCTTGTCAGTTTGAGTTTGTGTTTTAGGGGCCGCACCTATATCGATCGGCCATGTTCCTGTCAGTTTGAGTTTTCGAGACCGCACCTATATCGATCGGTCATTTATTGTCTTGTTAGTTCAGTCAGAGTTTTTTCGGGATCGCACCTATATCGATCAGTCATCTTTCTATCAGTTCGTTAGGCGTCTAAAGTCTTTGTTCACTATGACATTCAGAGTCACCATTTTTCCTCCATGTTGAGCGTTCAGAGTCATTCTCCTCACCTAGTTACCTGATGCTTATTGTTTGTTCATCATTCTCTTCTAGACTTCGCCTTCCGCTACACATGACATAGTTCTTTGAGTTCACAATAAGTATTTCGGTCATGTTGTTGGGCACCTTACACTTAGCATTCTCATGTGGTTTACATAGGGAGGTCTCCCTTGAGCACATTCTTTTCTATACTCCAGGGTGGTTCGACCATTACTCATCTTCGATATTGATTTTCGAGTCACTTTTAGAGACATCTTAGAGGGAGTCAGGGTCCTTGGTACGACTTTAGAGGCGCTTTGAGATATGCTTTTCTTTTAGGATTCAAGCCCTTTTGTTCATCTGTTAGCCTAAGTGAGTTTGTGTTTTACTAGTGTCCTTTTGGGGGTCTCCTTTGTTCTTCGGTATAGTTCACTTCATTCCACTCACTATTCACACTTTCCTTTCACTTTAGTGTTCATATTCCTTACACTCGTGAGCTCTACTGAAGAGGGGCATATTTGTAGACCCCCATTTTGGGGCTCATTTTCATGCAATTTATTTTGCCAAGTGTCACAATCTTAGGAGACCACGTGCCACCTCGTGGTTGGTTGCTATGGAATCAGGTTAGTGGTTAAGAGAGGCAATGAGAGTGTGACACTTGGAAAGAAAGATTCAAAAGCTGTTGGTCGTTAGTGAGGGTGGGGATTTTGGTTGCTGGGTGAGATATTTTGAGGGCTTCCTTTTGGCTTGGAGAGCAAGGGAAGACCTGGGAGCAAGAGAGGACCTAGGAGCAGGGCAGCGTATTCTGTGGAGGGCTACAGAGAGTTTTTTTCTCGTTTTTCGGAGAGAGTAAGCTTGCCACAGATGGATGGAAGGGAGGACCTGGAGAGCAAGGGAGCGCCTGGAGAGCAAGGGAGCGCATTCGGTTAGCTGCAGAGAGGAGATATTTTTTAGAAGGATATAGAGAAAACAGAGAGGGTGAGAGAGAGTCTTTGATAGGGGGGTGAGATATTTTTTGGAGGGAGGTGAGTAGCTTAGGGAGCAAGGGAGGACCTAGAGAGCATGGGAGCGCATTTGGTTACCTGCAGAGAGGAGATATTTTTAAGGAAGATATAGAGAAAACAGAGAGGGTGGGAAAGAGTCTTTGACAGGGGGTGAGATATTTTTTGGAGGGAGGTGAGTAGCTTAAGGAGCAAGGGAGGACTTGAGAGTAGGGGAGTGTATTCTGTTACTAGCGGGGAGGAGATTTTTTATAGGGGGGTAGCTTGAGAAAAACCAAAGAGAGGCAACTGAGAGAGATTATTAGAGAGGGAAGTGATTTTGTTGTTGATGGTGAGAGAAGTGGAGGTTTAGAGTGGCAGAAGCATTTTCTCACAGAGGAGAGAAGAAGAGAGGAGCGTTTTAGGGGTACCTTGAGAGGCAAAAGAGCTTAGAGAAGGAGATAACAGGGAAAGAAAGTGGTTGCATGTGAGTTTTGAGGTGAGTTTCTTGCTTATTTTAATTCATATACTTCTCATCTCTTTTCCATCTTGGTTCGCTCTACACTGCTCGTCAATTTGGGTTGGATAATATGGATTACATGCTTAACTTCATTGATTTTTGGATCATACTTATACTCTGTTATTGTTGATCTCATTGCTATTCTTGTGGTTTGGCATGGAGCTGGCATGACTTTGTTTTATATACACTGTGCAAATCCAGTTTAAGGAATCCCACCTATTTTGAGCCTCCTGAAATGAGGCCCTAAACGTTTATGTGTTGCATGTTGCCCTATTTATTCTATCCTCTATGTTCACTCTAATTTCTGCTTTTACTCTCATCTCTATATTCTTGTTGTGATTGATGGGTTGCTTGATCTGAGGCTTGGTGGAAATGAGTGGAGCCATGCTTGTAGGTTAAGAGGATTGAAGAAGAGGAGAAAGAGTCTGGTTCTGAACGAAGGTGGAAGCAGATAGACTTTGGATTTGATTCACATGATGCTGGCTCTTTTGGGTTTATGTTTGAATTGAGGATACAGTCAATCCCATCTCCTTGGTGACAGCCCAAAATAACTCCTGAAGCTACCCATAAAGTTTTCATATGCCAATGGAAATATTGCTGCATAAGGTAGAACGGAGAAGTCATGCTCCAATATTAAAGACAGAATCAAGTACAGTGTGGTCAGAAAACAGAGGAAAATTCAGAGTTGATGAGTGAAATATAAAGTTGAGGGAGGGGGTAAAAGGTACCATGCATGCCAAGCCCACCATCCCCTATCTCCTCCATTATTCATTAAACTTGATCACCATAACACCCTCACCTACAAGTTTGTCATTCATCATTACTTTGCCTAACCTGATGCCTTCAACCCATTTCTCACTCACGCATAGGGATCATGCATGCATAGCCATCCTTCAATCTCCCATATCCACCGAACCCCTCATACCCATTTTCTCTCACTAAACTACACCACCCATACCACTAACCCCATGCCTACATCCTTCAACACCTCTCATCCTTCATGCCCATTCCCTAATCTTCATACCCCCAATACCCTTATCACCATGCCAACTTGCTTACTTCCTATCAACTCACCATTACACCCATCCTTCTCACCTTTAACCACATACTAAATATATGGAAACAAGTAGACAGAGTTGACAAAATTCTTTCTGGGAAGGATGGACAATGCCATAAAGAACCATTGGAATAGTTCTGTGAAGAAGAAATTGGACTCTTATATAGCATCAGGTTTGCTTGCACAGTTCCAAGGCTTGCCTCTTTTTGGTCATCGAAACCAATCAATCCATCCATCATCTCCAAAGATGTAACAAAGTAGTAGAGACGATGGTGGTGCCAAAGGTGGATAGAAGCAGAGGACGTTTCGGAATGTAGTCAAGGTTCAACTGCAAAATCCCTCGTAAATTGGATTGCCCTTCCAACTACCTTGAGCCAAATTTCCCATATGAAGCTAGAATTTCTGGAAGCATGGAGCGTCAGTTTAATTCAAATGAGCAACCTGTTATTTCTTCTTTTGAACTGGAACAGGCATCGTCAGGTTTATCATCGTATTTTAATGGTGTGCAAAGGTGATCTGTGACCATGTGAGTCTTGATGTGAAAACTGGGTTGCCACCCTACAGGTTATTATGAGCTCTGCCTCAGTTATTACATGGAGATTCGGGAAGGAAACCTTCTAAAGCACACTATAGTGGGTTCCCTGAACGTGGATAGAAAGTTTGATCATAAGCATGGCGAAGATCCCTTACCAAAATTTTATGGGAGTGGCTGGGCATGATGATTATTCGTTGACTGAATGGATCCTAATAGATGTACACAACCTCAGAATACAAGAGGTGGTTTTCCACCTTGCGGCTCTTTAAGACATAGCGCACCTAGCTGTAAGAATGACCCCGCCAATAAATGGAATAAGATATGCTGGTTGTAGTCGTTACAGTGAAGCCGATTCTAGACATGGAGACCCTGCTGGTGCACCCTACAGAAACCCAAATATTCCACTTGCATGCATGAATTTATAGTCCCACACTTCCCGCTAATGGAGTGCATCCGATGCAAATTCTGCCTGGATCCATTGACGTTGTTGGAAAAATTATTCCTTGGAATTTCCTACTTCTCATGAGTCATCCTTCTCATGAAGTCCATGGATGTTGATAAGGTCGCAGATTTCTCATTCCTTCTCCTATGCATATGACCCACATGCATGACTATTTTGACACATGCATGGCCTTCCTGAAAGACATGGAAATGCTTGGCACACCTAGAGCTCGACTGACCAAGCGTGAAGTGTGTTGGGATTTAGAGAGGGTTCGTTCTCGCACTGGTAGGAGGAAGCGTGACTCACCACAACGCTTCAAAAGCCGAGATGATATGCCAAAGCCTAGTCAAGCCCCTCATCCTACTAGAGGAGCTCCTATTTGCACCTGATTATTGAAATTGATGCTGATCAAAATGGCACCACTAATTTCCCTAAGCCCTTGAATCTGATGGCATGCAAAATTAACAGAGCCAACTCTGAAGAAGAACTCAAAGAAACTTCCAAGGTTTTCGACAAGGATAAAAAGGGTTATTTCTGAATGGCTTTAAAGGTGTGCCTGGCTAAAATTCTCTCTCTAGACTAGGTGGCTCCATGAAAAGGATGATATATATATACAAACTAAGGAGGGAACCAAGCACTGTAAATTGGTTGCTACGCATGCTGGTCTAGAGAGAGGTGAAACAGTTGATGAGCAATATGAAACGTTGAAAGCCAAAGACACCCAAGTGCCAAAGGTGGGGCCTTTCAGGTCAAGTGTATGGGAAACCCTAAAAGAGTTTATAGAAAAACCAACCATTGTGGTAAGTGGTCGCCATGGAAAACTCCAAGTTGAAGGCCTAAGATCGATTACTGAGGAAGGTGGTGAAATGAAGCAAAATCCAGTGGCTGCATTTGTGCTTCCCTCGATGCTGATTGTTCTTGATACTGATAAGTTGACCCAACAGTTTGTCCATATGCTCTCTAATTTAGCCAAGAATACGATCATGTTCACGCTATGGAGTAGAAGCTGCAGAAACGATCACCCAAGTTTCTGATAGCATAATTCCTGCACTCAAATTTGTTGCTGAGGAGCTCTTGAAAACTTTTGGTCTATTAGTAGTTGGGTTGCTTGCAAGAGCACTTACTAAGGCTTCTGGTTATTACTGAGATACGAAGCAGATCACTTCTTATCATCCTGGAGAACCATGTGACGGTACTTCTTGAGGCTGGGAAACCAATCTACACACTATCTTTTGCATATGAGGAGTTGAGAAGATTGTTGCCTGAGGATGAGGTGGAATCAATTAAGGGACTTGCCCTCATGGCTGATGGAAATGGTGCAGTGTTTAATGTAGCAACTGAAAACTCCTGAATGTAGTTGGATTGAGGTGGACAACACAGTTCAATAGTTCTTCAGGGAAGATTTGTCATGCTCAAGACTTCATTTCTATGTGGTTATCTCTATCCTGGGCCCGTTTCTGCTTGCATCCAGTTTGCATGGCCATCTTTGGACCACGTCCCATATCTTATCTCATCATCTTTGCCTTTGAAAATAATTTTCCAAATCCCATTTTTCAAATAATTTTAAAGATCTTATCTTTTTAAATAATCCCAACTCCACAATTTTTCCATCTCTTAAATTTTTAGGATCACCCAAGAGTTCTATTTTTAATAAAATATTGCTGCCATTTTTCCATCTGGCAAGCAATTTTCACAAACTCCTCCAATTTTTAAAATGTTTTAAAATAAGCGTAAATTAAATTTTGTGATTCCAAGTGATGGAATTTACGAAATTGATCCATGATTACTACTCAAAAAGTGCTATTTTGTAGCTTGTAATTAACTCTTTTAAACTCTCTTGAGTAGTAATTATTACCTTTTAACTCAATTGTCATGTTAAGGACCCTTGCAATCGTTTCTAATCAAATTATGTTAAGTTTTGGTGTTTTTGATAGCTTTTAGCTACACCAAAGCAATCCGAGAATGAGGGAGATCTTTACATAGGTCATGGCAAAGCAATTGAAAGTTCAAATTCATGAAGAAACCAAGCTTTGGAGCTTCATAGCCCTTTGCCAAAGCCAATCAAGTATGCATGAAGGAAAAACAGAGTGAAGAAAAAACAGAGCATAGCAGCTGCAGTCTTCTTTCCCACTTTTGGAGCACTTCCCGAAGTTCCATTTTCTACATTCTATATACCGTTGCAAATCTCTGGAAGTCAAGAATCCAATGCTTCAAACGGTGTGCAATTTGGATCTGAGATGAAGAAGTTATGGCCTTCGGAAGACAACTGCGTCTAGTTGAAGGACAAATTCGCACCTTGCGAATTTGGAACTCCAACGTGCGAAACTTGAAGCTTACCTTGCAAAATGGGAATGGAACACAGCCGCACAGTCACAGAGAGGGTCAACTTGCGCAAATGGTTTTCCAACTTGCGAAAGTGAACTTTATAGTGCGAAAAGGGAATCCAAGTTGCGAAATCAACTTGCGAGATTTTCGCAAGTCACCATGCAGCGTGCGAAATCTTCATGCAAACTGGAAAACTTGCGCACCAACTCTTTTGGATATTTTTCTTCAAATATTTTGTGTTTAAATCTCATTTTTCTCCTTGTAATCCACCACTCATGTAATTCCTTAGCTAGGAAGGAATGAAGGAAGGGTAAATAACCTTCCTATATATATACTCTCTTGTAATCACTGAAGAACACGCGGGAGTTTTTCCAGAGAGCAAACTTTGTATAGTTTTGAAAGTAATACATAGAGCTTTGCTCTACCTTACCTTCTCTTTTTGTTTTTGCTTATAATTATGTTTTCTAGCAAATCAACCTCTGAGATGTTTTCTCAGAGGATGATTGGCTAGACTTTTTGTTCCACGGGTGAAGGAAGCTAGGTAAGGTACCGGATGCAGAGAGTGAGTTTTTGTTGTTTCCATTTTTAATGAAGAGAAAGTGTGACCCATTAATGGTATTTATATTTTTAGTTAACTAGGATTACCATGAATAGCTAATACTTGGTAAGCTTTCGGATTCCATGGATTCTAATTGCTTGCAATCTTGCTCCATGGAGGTCTAATTGTTATCTCTTGTTCGCTTGTGAAGGATGATCCAATGTTAAGGATCACCTTGAATGGCAAATACCAGGTGAGAGGTACGAGCCTTTGCGAGGTGTATCAGTGAGAGGAATTTAGTGTTGACACCATTAATGGTAAGCATCTGTACCACACCGGTTCGGGAAATAACTATAGGTTAAACCCCGAATGCGAGGAGAAGACTCAAGTGACCGGAATCTCCTCTCCTGCATTTGGTACCTGAACCTAGCAACCTGAAGTCCCGAGGAACACTTTTCTTTCTAATTAATTTCAGTAATTTTTATGTTTGGTTAGCTTAAAATCATTTGTTCCCATTCAAACTTTTGTTTTCTTTTAAAGCTAACCTTGAAATGAAAAAGCACCAATTTAGATTTTGAACCAATATCAGTTGTCAAGTGAAAACCCATCTCTGTGGACGATCCTAGAGCCACTATACTATGCTAGCTAAATGCTACCCCGGTATATAGTGAAATAGGTTTATAAATTTTGTTGATTACTCCCGCCTGAGGATTGAGATCAAAGCACATCAACTGAGTTGAATCAATTGGTACACCAATCGGGCATGAATCAATCCATGCCAAAAATAAATTTGGCTTTTGTGGGGGCCCAACATCAAAGAAGTTTTAAAAATAAATTTGAGTGAAGTGCAGTGTGATATCTGATAATCTTTTGCTTTATTTAGTGACACGTGTGATATGTTTTATGCTCATTCTTGTGCACTAACTTTATTTCATGATAGCGCATGCTGGCTCGTTGCCAAGGTATGCACCCGCTCTCACTTCGACTGTTCTCTATGCACTATTCAGATTCCCATGCATGCGATCATTTTGGTATCTCCTGATCCACTAACCAATTGCCATGATTGCTTCATCTCATTAGTAGAGACCCAATTTTAAGGACTTAGAGGGGTGCTACGGTCTTTAACGTACCTTCCTAAAAAGTGACCTGACCCCCAAGCCCATGTTTGGTTTTTCGCAGACCACTTTTTCCAAATAAGGAGTTACACTTAGGGTTTTCTTTCTTATTTTGTTTACCCTTTAAAAATAAAACAAAAATAAGTGGCAACTCCAAGTCATTTTCTAAAAAATAAATCATTTTCAAATAAAAAGCGAGTCGCGCCATCGAGTGGAAGCGCAAGAGCCGAAATGCGAGGTCCACAAAAGGATTTACCAAATTTTATGAATGATGTACCAAAGGTTCCAAAGTGCGTTTCGAGGGGAGGATCGGTCCCCAATCACTTCTTTATGGGTTTCAAAATGAAATCATGGACCATCCATGTTTAGATGGGGGACTTGGAAACAATAGGATCGGATGTACCAAATTTAATGAAGGATGTACCAAATTTTTTGAAGGATGTACCAAGGGTGTTAAAGTGCATTCTGAGGTGGGGATCGGCCCCCAATCACTTCCTTATGGGTTCCAAAATGAAATCATGGACCATCCATGTTCAGATGAGGGTCCCAAAAGCAATAGGATTGGATGTACCAAATTTAATGAAGGATGTACCAAATTTTGTGAAGGATGTACCAAGGGTTCCAAAATGCGTTTCGAGATGGGAATCGGCCCCCAATCACTTCTTTATGGGTTCCAAAATGAAATCATAGACCATCCATGTTCAGATGGGGGACCCGGAAGAAATAGGATCGGATGTACCAAATTTAATGAAGGATGTACCAAATTTTGTGAAGAATGTACCAAGGGTTCCAAAGTGCATTCTGAGGTGGGGATCGACCCCTAATCACTTCCTTATGGGTTCCAAAATGAAATCATGAACCATCCATGTTCAGATGGGGGTCCCGGAAACAATAGGATCGGATGTACCAAATTTAATAAAGGATTTACCAAATTTTATGAATGATGTACCAAAGGTTCCAAAGTGCGTTTCGAGGGAGGGATCAGTTCCCAATCACTTCCTTGTGGGTTTCAAAATGAAATCATGGACCATCCATGTTTAGATGGGGGACCTGGAAACAATAGGATCGAATGTAACAAATTTAATGATGTACCAAATTTTGTGAAGGATGTACCAAGGGTGCCAAAGTGCATTCCGAGGTGGGGATCGGCCCCCAATCACTTCCTTATGGGTTCCAAAATGAAATCATGGACCATCCATGTTCAGATGAGGGTCCCAAAAGCAATAAGATTGGATGTACCAAATTTAATGAAGGATGTACCAAATTTTGTGAAGAATGTACCAAGGGTTCCAAAGTGCATTTCGAGGCGGGAATCGGGCCCCCAATCACTTCCTTATGGGTTCCAAAATGAAATCATGGACCATCCATGTTCACATGGAGGACCCGGAAGAAATAGGATCTGATGTACCAAATTTTGTGAAGGATGTACCTAATTTTGGGAAGAATGTACCAAGCATTCCAAAGTGCATTCCGAGGTGGGGATCAACCCCCAATCACTTCCTTATGAGTTCCAAACTAAAATCATGGACCATTCATGTTCAAATGGGGGTCCCAAAAACAATAGGATCGACTATACCAAATTTAATGAAGGATGTACCAAATTTTGTGAAGGATGTACCAAGGGTTCCAAAGTTCATTTCAAGGTGGGGATCAACCCCCAATCACTTCCTTATGGGTTCCAAAATTAAATCATGGACCATCCATGTTCAGATGAGGGTCCTGGAAGCAATAGAAATGGATGTACCAAATTTTATGAAGGATGTACCAAATTTTGTGAAGGATGTACCAAATCCTCTAAGTGGGGATTGACTTCGTGTTATGTAAGGAGTCGATAAAAGAGAGGTTGACCCATTAACACCATGGGAAGGCATTCTGACATTTACACTGTACCCTTAGAATCAATGGAATTTTTTTTATACAATAACATTAGTTTGGTATGTTATGTGTAGAAGGCAATCTAGGGGCACACCTTCCATTTGAAAGGCATGCCTATGTGTTAATGACATTATATTACTATGCTACATGCAGAAGGCAAAGTAGGGGTGCACCTTTCATTGCATAGGCATGGTCATGGGTATGATAACATTATTTTGGTATACTATATGCAATATGCAAACTAGGGGCGCACCCTTGATTTTAGAGGCATGCCTATTGCTGAAACCATTATATTGGTAAGCTATGTGCACTAGTCAACCTAAGAGCACAATCTTCATGGAAGACGCATGAATGTGGGTGAAAAACTTATTTTTGTTAAGCTATGTGTAGTAGGAAAAAGATAGGCATGACTCTCTATCAGAGGCATGACTTTAGGATGACTAGATTTGAGGTGTGGGTTGGGCAGTAAGGCAAATGGAGGTATGCTGATAGCTTGAAAGGTTGACCCTTGACGTTCATATGAAATAAGCGATGGAAATGATTCCTTTTTATTTAAAATCATAGATTTTTTTTAAAGAATTTTTTTTAAAAAAAATGTTTATCATTTTTAAAAATTTTTAATTGTTCATTTTTAATTTTTTTTTATTTTAAATCTATATTTTCATTTTATTTTATATTATCTTTTTATTTTTAACTACTTTTTTTATTTAGCTCATTACAGGAAACTAGCTAGTATATTTTGTTTCATTTACATAAATTTCAATCTGCATTATAAAATGGTACCAATTGAATCTCTAGACCAAAAATTTGGTACATCTAATCCTTGAGCTACCAGGACCCTTATCTTATTACCCACGGCCCGTTAATTCCTTTAAGGATCTTTGGAAAGTGATTGGAGGTTGTTCCTTACTCTAAAACAAACTTTGGAACCTTAGGTACATTCTTAAGAAAATTTGATACATCCAATCCTTGAGCTAACGGGACACCTAACTTCCTTTCCATGGTTCATTTATTTCTTTGGACAACCTTAAAAAGTGATTGGAGGTTGTTCCCCACTTTGGAACGGACTTTGGCCCCTTTGGTACATCCTTTACAAAATTTGGTACATCCTTAAAAAAATTTGGTACATCCAATCCTTGAGCTATCAAAACCTCTATCTTATTACTTATTCCTTTAGGGATCTTTGAGAAGTGATTCGAGATCATTCCCTACTTTGAAACAGACTTTGGAACCCTAGGTACATTCTTGAGAAAATTTGATACATCAAATCCTTAAGCTAACGAGACACCTATCTCCCTTCTCATGGTTCATTTCTTCCTTTGGAGTCCCTTGGGAAGTGATTGGAGGTCGTTCCCCACCTCAAAACGGACTTTGGTAACCTTGGTACATCCTTTACAAAATTTGGTACATCCAATCCTGTAGCTACCGGAACCCCTATCTTATTACCTATGGTCTGTTCATTCCTTTAGGGATCTTTGGAAAGTGATTGGAGGTCATTCCCTACTCTAAAACAGACTTTGGAACCCTAGGTTTCAATAGCTAAAGGATTGGATGTACCAAATTTTTTTAAAGATGTACCAAATTTTGTGAAGGATGTACCAAATTTTATAAAGGATGTACCAAATTTTGTAAATGATGTACCAAGTGGTCCAAAGTTCGTTTCGAAGTGGGGAACGATCTCCAATCACTTTTTAAGGTTGTCTAAAGGAATAAATGGACCGTGGGAAGGAAAATAGGTGTTTTGTTAGCTCAAGGATTAAAAGTATCAAATTTTCTTAAGGATGTACCTAGGGTTCCAAAGTTTGTTTCAAAGTATGGAACAACCTCCAATCACTTTTCGAAGATCATTAAAAGAATGAACGGACCATGGTTAATAAGATAGGGGTCCCGGTAGCTCAAGGATTGGATGTACCAATTTTTTTAAGGATGTACCAAATTTTGTGAAAAATGTACCAAATTTTGTAAATGACGTACCAAGGTTGCCAAAGTCCATTCTAAGGTGGGGAACAACCTTCAATCACTTCCCAAAGGTCTCTAAAGGAAGAAATAAACCATGGAAATAGAGATAGGTGTCCCATTAGCTCAAGGATTGGATATATCAAATTTTCTCAAAGATGTACCTAGGGTTCCAAAGTCCGTTTCGGAGTAGGGAAGAACCTCCAATCACTTCCCAAAGATCCCTAGAGGAATAAATGGACCATGGGTAATAAGATAGAGGTTTTGATAGTTCAAGGATTGTATGTACCAAATATTTTTAAGGATGTACCAAGTTTTGTGAAAGATGTACCAAATTTTATAAATGATGTATCAAATTTTGTAAAGGGTGCGCCAAGAGTGCCAAAGTTTGTTTCAAGGTGGAGAATGACCTTCAATCACTACCTGAGGGTCCTCAAATGATAATATGGACCATGAGAAGATAGATAGGGGTCTCGATAGCTCGAGGATTGAATGTACCAAAATTTCTCAACGATGTACCAAATTTCCTTAAGGATGTACCTATGGTTCAAAAGTTCATTTCGAAGTAGGGAACGACCTCTAATTACTTCCTAAAGATCCCTAAAGAAATAAACAAACCATGGGTAATAATATAGAGGTCTTGGTAGCTCATGGATTGGATGTACCAAATTGTTTTAAGGATGTGCCAAATTTTATGAAATATATACCAAATTTTGTAAATGATGTACCAAATTGTCTTTAGGGTGTACCTTGGGTTCCAATGTCCATTCTAGGGTGGGGAACAACCTCCAATTCCTTCTTAAGGGTCCCCAAAGGAATATATGAACCATGAGAATGGAGATAAGGGTATTGGTTCCTCTAAGAATGGATATACTTAGGGTTCCAAAGTTCCTTTTAGGGTGGGCGAGGACTTCTAATTTCTGATCAAGGGTCTTAAAGGAATATATACACCATGATAAGTATGATAGTGTTTTCGGTTCCCCTAAGCATGAATTTACCTATTTCTTTTAAGGATGTACCTATTTTTTATGAAATTAATATAAAAGGTTACATACATTTTTTTATGAAAAATATATATTTTTTATATTTTATTTTAATTAAAAATTAAAGATTTTAACCAAAAAAAAAAAAAGTTAAATCCACAATCAAGTTAAAATCATAAGAAAAATGATAAAAGCACCATCACTTATTGTGATTTTGATATGATAAATTTAAAATGAAAATTAAAAGAAAAATAATGTAAATAATAAAATAGTATTACAAAGATATTTTTACTTTTACATGTGATATAATTTACAAAATAAATAAATCTTTTTTTTAGTATTAATATAAAAAATCTTATATCATAAACTTCTAAATAATAAAACAGAATTTTTAAATTTAAACCTTAATTTATAAAATGTATTATTATAATTAATATTTAAAATCATAGAATATATTATTTGTGGGATAGTATTTTCATTTTTTTCCATTATATATTTTGTTTTTATTTAATTTGTTATATTAAATATTTATTATATATTATCATTTTAAGTTTAATATGTCAAACAAATAATTAAAATCAATAAATATGGAGAAATTAGAGAGTAAAAAAATTAAAATTAAAGAAGTTTTATGATAAAATGCACAAGCATATTAAAAAGAATATAAAGGAAAAAAAGAAAAATAATAATAAAAATTATAATAGGTGACAATGGATTATGGTGGCAGGAGAGGAAAAAAAAGAAAAAAGTGGAAACGTAGCAAGTGGTAAGGGAGATATATTGATGTGAGATAAATAATAAAAATAAATAACACATGTACTTGTTAACAAGTGGTATTAAATTGGTATGTACTTTGTTTTTTACTTTTGAGGGTGATTGTGGAACAAATTTAAAAGCACTATTGGAGTGCATGAATAGACAATATTTTCCCCCATTTTACACTAAAATTAAAAAGGAAAAAGGAAAGTTCTAAAATCTCATATTTTTTGTAGTTGGTGTATGGTTACATGATTTCCCCAATTTTTAAACTCAAACTTTTCAAGTCTAAACATTATATAAATATAAGGAAAGTACACACATTCATACATGTGGGTACACTTTTTGTAAATTAAGAAGTCCAATCTTCATGATTATAAGCTTCATGATGAATTAACCCATAGAACAACATAACATGAATGATTTCTGTTTATAAAGATATGCTAAACTTTGATAAATCTACAAGAAATATTAGTTGTCTGAAAAAAAGGAAAAAATAACGAAACTTTATACTTATGAGTTATGATAGAATATAAATAAGATGTTTGAGGACACTAAAATGAGATAATTAGCCGATAATGTGAAATATGTGATCAAAATCAAACCTAAATCATTTTCCTTTATCCACCATGATTCTGAAAGAGTAATAAAAGTAATTGAAATGGAAAAGATAATTACAAGGATATACAAGTATTGTTTAATTATGTACTAACGAGGTAAGTCAATTACCTAAACTATACATAGTATACTCTAAATTTCTAATAAATAATTAACATATCAGTAATATTTTTTCTGCAAAGGCCTTTTGTTATGATCATCATAATTTTCGTTATTTGTTACCAAAATTTATGAGCTTCAATTTCACAACATTGGGATAAATGTATACTCGAATTACGAAGTTTGAACATTGTACATGTCAAATTCATAATCCATTGCTAGAAACTAGAATTTCTCCATGAGTTAGGCCTGTTTTCTATCAAATTTTAATCTTAGAAAGTTAAAAGAGAAGTTAAGGGGAAAGAATACAATTCTCATAGATTAAGTAAAAAAACATATTTATTTTTTTGTTATGGGTTTGCCCGATACATTATCCTTCAATAATCTTTGATAAACTTAAATAGAGGATGCATATGGTTATAAGGGTGGTATAGTTTGTGAAAAAAATCCTATTTTTTCATTGAGTTTGGGTAGCAACTAATTCAGCAAAACAACCCAAAGGATAATTCAAGTTTGTTTCAAGTTTGAAGTAATATTTGTATAAATAAAAATCCCTTAATCTGTTACATTTTTTCTTCTTTGTATAGATATATAATTGTTCTTAATATAAATTTATAATTTATCTATGGAGCAAGTTTGTTTATGAAGAGTGAATCTATTTATATTAGTCTCTATAATTTCGTATTCTATGTAATAAGACTAAGCGATACAAATTAGGTTGCTTTCTACCAAATTTTAATCTTAGAAAGTCATATCAATCTATTATGTAGTTTCTTTTTTTGCGATGGACTTAAATTCTACATCAGGCCTTTATTAAACGTCATAAAGTTTAATATGATATGCTTTTTTCTTTTCTCATCATTTTCAATTTTGATTCATAATAAATTTTTTATAATTGGTTTGGCTTCAGCTTAAGTTATTTTAGAATAAAATAACTATTTTTTTTATAAATATAAGTGAGAGAGTATATTAAAGCAAAACATAATTTTCACAAGTCACTCTCTATTCAACAATGAAATTGACCACGAAGAAATGCAAGCATATGTCCAATTTGTAACTATATGGATGTGCTCTTACATTTCCATTTACAAAATTCTTAATTTTACTAAATATGTTGAATTATAAAGTCTAAATCAATTTTGCTGTGTTTTATTTGAAATGTTGTTATTGTGATCCTTCTTTTCTTTTAATTAATAGATTTTTTAGTGTTGGTGTACTCCATAAATGTAAGGATCACATTGATCGTTGAACCATGTTAAAAATCTCATGTTTTTCTTTATTTTCTACTCGTACGTGCATGGTTTGATTAACAAAATAATATTGCAATTATACCTAGCTAAATCAGCGGCTTAATGAAATATATTAATTAGATTATGTTATTTAATATATACTATTTGATTTAATTTGTATGGTCAATTAATTTGTAATGAAATACATATTAAAAATATTTCAATGATGCAACTCTTAAATTTCAATTCACAAAACATTACCATTTTTTCATGGCCTATTAAATATTTAATAAAATATATTTAAATTATATTCTACTATATATATGCAACTTTTATCTAATATGGGTTATGCTTATTTAACTTCCAATGTAAGATACATTGCAATTTCATCTCTAGAAAAATATTTTAATTTCGTCCCTAGTCAAGTATATCTTTAACAATACTCTTGAGCCTCAAGTTTATTCAAAATGATGAAGCACATTATGCAATTAAAAAATCCAACAAGAAAACAGAAATATATATCTCTTACACCTACCTAGCAACAAGTTCTTGTCATGCTAATCAATTTAAATAGATAAATTAACTTTTTTGAAAATGCTCTAAATTTTTCAAATTTTTATCACTGCAAAATTCATAAAAGAAATTATATTCAAAGCTGTTCAAACAAAAACTCCCCAAAGTTTGTTTGAATTTTTCTAGTTTAGAGGCTTTTTAAAGCACAGACACTATGCATACATTTAAAAATTAAAACAAATAAATTATAAATTAATAAGCTCAATCTTCAGGAATACAACTTCATGATATTGATAATGATTGTTGGACCTGTCATGCAGTTGATATTTTTTAAACAAAATGATGAGCTTGATATTCATGATACTTCAACAAGAAGTAGGGAGACACAGCATGCATGATAATTCTTTATAAGTTGTGTTTCTTTTATGTTGAATTTTAACATGCATAACGAAATTTATTTTTATTTTTTCTTGTTTCCAACTAGTTAATAATTTGATATGTACCATGGTAATAGAAAGATAATAAATAAGATATTAGAGCATACTAAACGGTACCATTAGCCAATGTCAAAATTCCATAGTAGTTCTAATTTTGGTTCTCATGTACTAGTCTAAAAGGGAACACCATAGTCGGATGATGGGAAGCTTTGTCAATAATTAAGCTAAACCTCTCCTTCATCACCAAAATATGTAGATTTGTTTGAGGCATTAAATGTGATTCAGAGTTTTGCTCTAAAAATTTTGTATTGAATTGTGAAGTTTGAATAAGTTTTATTACGTATTGCTTAGGATGTAGGGGTTCAAGCTCCCTAACTTATCATGATTGATTTATATGAGATATTGGAGTATACTAAAAGCATTACTTTTCATGGATGGATGCTTTGCTACCAAGAAATAGGTTGTCAAATAAACTTTAAGTTCACACTTGTAACAAGGAATGAGATACCTAGAAATAGATGACTTTTTACTTGTTTAATATAAAATCATCAAATATGCAAGATCTAGAAAGTTATATCTTCTATGTTCAAATAGTAAAAGTAATTATTATATGAATTTAATGTTTGGAAACAATATTTTTAAAATACTTTTATTAAAATAAAGATAATAATTAGTTTTTAAAATTTTTAATTAAATAAATATTCATTTCCACTAGTTACTCTACTTTTTCAACACATAAATAAATTATATTAGGAAATGTGGGACCTATAATTGAAAATTCTATCAAAAACTTTTAAAAATTACAGTTGACTTTCAAACATTACTTCAACATTTGACAAGTCTTCAAACACAAATTCAATTTCATACCTTCTATGCTTGAAGAGCATAGTTATTTTGACTAATTCCCATATATTAAAATTATTTTATCTTTTTATAAAAGAGTTCAAATAAGTAAAATGGGTTTAAAGTAAGGTAACACAAAGTTCACGCATTCTAATCATAGAAAGGGACTTCATGCTTTGCAAGTGAGAAACTTGCAATTACATGATTTAGAACAAGGCACTCTAAGCATTGTACCTTCAAAATGACCTTAAATTCCTATTAAGGGATAGAAAGATGTATTTATAAAATAGAAGAAGCATTTGATAACAAAAATGCTACAATAGAATTTCTTCAATACCTAGTTATTGGTTATTATATATACATGTTATATGAGTAATCTTGTCTCAATCCTCTCTTTTCATATAGATGTCATTGAATCTTTACGTCTCATATATAAAATAAAAGTACATAGGATTTCCAAATTTTTATATTTTACCCTAAATAGTAGAGTCTTTCTCACCAAAAATACTAAGAAAAATCAAATATAATGAAAATTATTTATGAACTTTACTATTTTCAAATACTTAATTTGTTACATAAGTAAAAAAAAATAAAAAATAAAAAAATAAAAAATTGAAGAAAAGTAAATTTGTAGAAGCATGAGAAAATTTTATTCAGTTCTATTGGGCTAGGTTTATCAGCTCATAAAGAGTTTCTTGAAGCCTATGTATTAGGTTATTCTTTCCTTTTTCTTTTTCTTTTTCTTTTTTGTGTTTCTAAGCCTAAATATAAGTAGTTTTTAGTGTTTCTTTACGAATGTTGAAAAACTTTAAGTGGTAGATCATGTGAGGAAAAAAAAGAAAAAAATATGTTGTTTTTCATACTGTTCCAAAGCTTAAGGGTGAATGTGAAGGTTCTTCCATCAATCTTTTGGGAAATCTCCCCTAGTGTAATACTATAATCTCTCAACTCGTTTCTTATTCCTTTTGTTTCTTAGGTGATGGATATACATCTCAAGCATTAATATATATTTCCATTAATTTTTCAAGGTGAAGAAGTTAGTAAAGGGTTTTATTTTCATTTTTATTAAAGAAATAAATTTTCTTTATGGTTTTTTATTTCCAATAGGAAGATATTTTCATGTTATATTTGGTGTCACTTTATTTAGATATTATTGGATTATTATTGCTTTTCTTGTTAGGTTTTTTATTATGAATTAATTGATTAAAAGGGATGAACAGATCCTAAATTTGTAAAACTAGTCTCTCTCATTTTTGAACTTGAAGGGTAACTCATTTTTTACATAAATGTTGAAGGTGTGTTTTAAAAGAAAATGTTATTTTTGCAAGAAAAAAGTGAGGATATTATTGTCTAAAATGGGTTTTTTTTTTTTTTTTTTTGGTAAAAAAAAAGTGAAATGTTAGATTTGTAATTTCATGTTTCTTTTGTCCCTTTTAATCGGTTATCCCTTTTATTATTCTGAAGGAATCTTGAACATGTGCAAGTGAATATTCCCTGTTCTCACAAGTGTTACTAATTCCTATTTCATTGAGTTTTTCTTGAACTATATTTGTGTTATTCTTGCATTATAATTGACCCTAGCAAATTCAAGTATATTTTTTATTTTCCTTTATTTTTTCATTTCTTTTATTATTCTTCTATATTGTCTTTTCCTTCATATTTTACTTCAAAATTCTCAAAATCTAAAGAAAACCTAAATCAATATTTTTATATGGGAAGCGACTAAAATATCTAAAGAACATGAGGCTCCATATTCCAGTGTTAGAGATTAACCATTTGGATATAGTTAACAAGTTTAAAGTTCTAATAAATGATAATCCAACAAAGTTTTTCATGTAAAATTTTTTAGTTGTGAGCTTTCAAAATTGGTTTTGTTTCTTCCTCGTGAATTATTAAGTTCAATCTTGATGAGCATCAAACTTCATACATTAATAAACTTTGTTGGTTTTGTCACAAATTCTTGTGATTTACTCATTATAAATTATATGTCATAAGTTAATATGTTCAAAATGCTTTCATTAGTTATGTTTAGTTTGTACCAATTTTAATCTTATATAGTTGGATAAATCTATTGTGTTTCTTTCATTCTAATAATAAATATTTTAAGAGTACATCAAATGAGTTATTAGGGTATGCTAAAAAAAATAACTTTTTGATATGAAATTGTACTACCTTCATCGTCAAGAGATATAGATAGTCTAACCAACTCCATTGTGACATCTTAGAAAAATGATCAAACCCAATCTGAGATTTCTCACTCACTATATTTGTTGTTTATATATATAACTATACAAAAGTATAAGCTTATCTTTTACTTCGTTGATTATATTAAAATATTTTAATATTTGAGGTAGTAAAAATATGTTAATACTTTATTTTTAAAAAAACTATTTTCAAATATATACAAAAGTATAGGCTTATCTTTTACTTCGTTGATTATATTAAAAAAATTTAATATTTGAGGTAGTAAAAGTATGTTAATGCTTTACTTTTAAAAAAATTGTTTTTAAATATCATTACTTTTTAATGTAAGCCTCTAAGAGCTTTTGTATTTTATACAAAAGTTACTATTATTTTGTGTTTTTAAGTGTATTCAAATGGAAACTTAGTAAGTGATTTATATATTTGTGGAAAGAAAATATTTCTATTAAAGATTAAGTTATTAGATTCGTAACATATCCCAAGCTAACACACTCCCTTATGTGCAATTTCCCTACACACTTGTAGAGAGACAAATCAACAAGAACAAATTATAGAAAAATGTATTAGGTAACAACATGCAATATGTGCAACATATGCCATACTAGAGCATAATGTAAGTTGTTAAGCTATCAAGTTTACTAAAAGCTTAATATTATGTTATCATCTTGTCAGAAAACATGATAACCATTATGGGCTTTCTCTCTAATTTTACCTATTTGTCTCTCTATATTTGTTGGTCAACCTAAAAACTAGCCTTTGACACACCATGTGTGAGAAATTTTTACCTAAAAGCTTAAACTATTAGCTAGTAGGTACTTATTGTTGGATTAAGGGTCTATAAAAATTATGTGAATTGACCTATCCCAAAACTGAACAAACAAAAGGCATAAAAAAAAACACGGTACTTATCAAATTTCTTGGTTGAGGTGTGACTAGAATTATCTTTAAAGTAGATCTTCTTCTCATGTATTAACCACAATGTAGTAAGGAAATTTGGTGTCCTATCTCTAGGATTCAATAACCAAACGAACCTCGTCTTAGGTACACATTATTTATTCTCATTAATTGTGCATGACTGAGAGGATTTGAGTCAAGGTATAGATTTGTTATATTTGACCCAAATTATTTACTTTTTATTTTTATGAAAGTCAATATTTATATATATATATATATATATATATATATAGTGTTTGTGTTTTGGTAAATCATCTTTCAAGTTGGACTAGGATTAGGAAACTATTGGTTTAGGGTTAACCCATAAAGCTCTATAAATATATTATTTTATATAGGATTAATTTAGAAAAAAAAAAAGAAAAAATGAGAAAGATGTGATGAAAGATAGGTAGAGGGTGTATCGAGTTTTGGGTAGAAAAAGGTTGAGAGAGTTTGAATTGTGTAATCTTGAAGTTTATTGATAAATTTGATCTCCCTTTCATGTGGATATATGCTATTAGGCCAAACCACGTAAATATTTTGTCTTCTTTATTTACTTTATCTTTTTTCTTGTGTTTAGGGGTTACAATCTTCCCAATAGAATTTAGTGGTCTTGTAACTCCTTAGTTACTCATAAACTTTATATCATCTTCTCAAAGTCAAGTCATTTACAATTATTGCTATCTAGCCTTCTCCCTTACAATAACTTTATAAGCTAGGTAGTGATTTATTGGAAAAATCTACATGCCTTTTTTTGATAGAATGGTTTCAAGTTTCATTGATTAGTATCCATATAGATGTAATTTGTATTTAAAATTTATTTTTTAGAAGAATTTAAGATAAAAATATTTTAGGTATATGTGTTTAAACTCTTCTAAAAAATAAATTTTACTCTCTAAAAAATAATTTATATAGATAGAATACATCTATAGAGTTCTAACTAATGAAATTTAAAACCAATAGTGGTTTAGTTTATTTACAGTAAACCTTATGGGATCTGACTGAAATTAATCATTTTATAAATACTTGTAGCTGTTAGATGTTTGTCATTTTCTTCAAGACCTATTAGATATTGGGAATATTGTCATCATAGTTTTGGATTTTTTTATTATGCATAGTAAAAAATATCATTAATTTAACATGTATACTCTTGACTTGAAAGTAAGACCTTTCCATATCATATGAGGCCATAGGTGATAATATAAGGTGAAGGTTTTTTATTTTTTATTTTTGGTTTATGACAGAATATAAATAGTTTTTTTATTGTATGATAAAAAATTTTATAATACAAATTTTTAAATGCAAAATTATTAATTGGGTTTTATTTTTTTAACTAAATTATAATTAAATAAGAATTTATTTCTAAATAGACAATTATAAAATATATGCAATTGCAATTTGGTTTTTTTATTTAATTTAATACTTTAATTGAATTAACAATTAATATTTGTAAGACTTTTTAATATTAAAATAAGTTAAAATACTTAAGAAAGATATTCAAGATCATAAAAGTATTTGATATTGGATTAATTTCTTTATTTTTTCTATTTTAATAAATTTTCACATCCATTACAAAAATATTTATTGTTTATTTTTCACTTCAATATTTGAACTTTGTAACAAACATGTAAAAAAAAAATTTTTCCTACTCATTAAAGAAAAAAGGATTTGAAAGCCCTTAAAAATGAAATGTTGGAGTCAAATTAAAGTTTAAATCATAGGACTATTAGCAAGTGTTTTATCCTTAAGTGAGGCCAATTAATTTAGAAATGATTCTAAAATTTTAATTTAGATGTCAATAATAAATAAATAAAAACATTTACTTCAACAGTAGTTCTATGGAGTTAGGTTGAGATGGGCTATATTTTATGTAACAATGGATATGTGGACTTTTCATTAACATCATGTGAGACATGATTAGGAACAAAATTGTCTTAGAAGGTACCATAGAGTTACCTCAACTCCATTCATCTAGATTATATAAGGTTTAAAAATCAAATTCAATCATTAGATTTCAAAAATCAAGATAGGCTTTTTGATGTTCTACGCCCTAAAGAGTAATGGTATGATACCTCTCTTGTACCATATAATGCACCATGAAAGGTGTAGTAATACCTTATCATTTTAACAATGGTTTGAAACTCAAAAGTCACTTAGCACATTGTAGTTATTAATTTAAGAGTACAAAAGAAAATATGAAAAAAGTTACCTTATTCTTGTGATTTTGATCTAGGACTTTAAATGATATTAAAAAATATATATAGAAAAATAAACGGAAATAAAATCAACAAAATAAACAATTGAATTAAGATAGTTTAATTTTTACATTGTTAAATGGGTAAATGAAGACTCTTAGATTTGATATTAATATGAACATCATGACTTTAATGAATCTCTTATGAAAATTGTAGTTTGAAAGACTTCATCCATTAAACGTGTGGGACATATTAAAGTGAGACCAAGTATTTTCTTTAATTTGTATCTATCTCATTTTCTTCCCTCATAAATAACCTTTTTGAATAGAATATAGACTTTAGCATGCATGGTAGCTAATATAGCATAGTGGCTCTAGGATCGTTCACTGGGAAGGGTTTTCAACTCACAACTGATACCAATTTATAGCTAATTTGGTGCTTTTTCATTTCAAGGTTAGCTTAAGAAGAAAACGCAAACTTTGGTTGTAAAAGGTTTAGTTTCAAGCTAACTAAAAAGAAAGTGATGGAAATTACTTATGGAGAAAAACATTCCTTGGAGGTTTAGGTTCACAGGGGAGGTTCCTCATGCAAAAACAGAGCTCCGGTCACTTGGTTCACTTCCTCGCATTAGAGAATTAACATGTAGTTAATCCTCTAACCGGTGTTGTATAAATGCTACCCTTTAATGGATTTCAGCACTAAATCCTTCTCACTAATGCAACTTGGAATGGCTCGTGCCTCTCACCTAGCATTTGCCATTCAAGGTGATCATTAACCTTGGACTTCCCGTCTCAAGCTCGCAAGAGATAACTAATGGATGTCTCCTTGGAGTCCAAAAGCTTACCAAGTGTTGGCAATTCAAGAAAATCCCACCTTCAAGTCACCTCCCAGAAGCTCGCAAGAGGTAAACTAGTGCATCTCCATGGACGGAGATCACTTGCCTTACCAAGTGTTGGCTCAAGTGAATTGCAAGGTGTTTTAAGTTAACTAAAAAACATAAAAATCATTAATGGGTGGCACTTACTCTTCATTAATGGCTGAAACCACAAAACTACCCATTCTTGCAGTTGGAACCATCCCCGGCAACCTTAGCTCCAAGGAATTAAAAGCTTAGCCACTCATTCTCTGAGGAAACTTCCTCAGAGCTTGTTTGGCTATAAAGAAAATACAAACAAAATGGGAAGGTAAGGTATAGAAAAACCCTGAACTTTAATTCCTTCAAAACTATACAAAAGTTGTTTGAGAACAAGCTTCCTGTTCTCTTCAATGGAAAATTACAAATATATATATATGGGGTTATTCACCCTTTTGTTCTTGCTTAAAGACTAAGGAATCATATGATAGGTGGGTTACAAGGAGAGTTTGGGAATTTAGACATCAAATATCTAAGGCAAAAAAATCTCAAGATGTCGGTTGCAACTATCAGGTGGCTTCAGGAGGTGTTTCGCAGCTGTCCAAAAAGGGCTGCGAAATTTCGCAGCAAAAGGACAAAATTTCGCAGCCCTGCGAAATTTTCCTTCAGCTTAGAGTGATCGGCTTCCAATGGCTGTAACTCTTTCATTTCAACTCCGAATCATGCACCGTTTGAAGCATTGGATTCTTGACTTCCTGAGCTTTGAAATGGTATATAGAATGTAGAAAATGGACTCTGGGAAGTGCTCCAAAAGTGCCCAAGAAGACTGCAGCTGCTGTCCTCTGTTTTGCTTCATGGCAGATTTCTCTTTGCTTCCCTCCTTGCATTCCGGATTTGCTTATGGCAAAGGACTTTAAAGCTTCAAGGCTTTGGTTCTTCATGTTTCTGAGCTTTCCAAAAGCTTTGCCATGGATTCCAAAGAACTCTCCTCAATCTTGGATTGCTTTGGTGAGCAAAAAGCTAACAAAAACACCAAAACTTACACACTTTGATTAGAATTGATTGCAAGGGTCCTTAATATGTTAATTGGGTTAAAAGGTAATAAATACTACTCAAAAGTGTTTAAAAGAGTTAATTACAAGCTTACAAAATAGCATTTTTAAGTAGTAATCAGTAGGGCCTATCAAACTAGTAGTCAAGACAACTCATGGGAAAGAACGATGTACCAACTAGATTAACTACTCTTCATGTATTTACATATCAAGGGTAATTTAGTAGTGTCTTTTTTAATGTACTTCATGCTTGAAATTTCAATGGAGAGTTTGTCATCTAAATATTTGACATGGGTTTTCATACTACTCTTAGTTCAAATATGTGGATGCAAATGTTGCATCGAAGAAGAGAAGATGGGTTTGCTTGAATTCAAGGCTTTTTTGAAATTGATGATGAGAATGTAGATTTTCTTCTTCCTTCATGGATAGATAACAACATTAGTGAATGTTGTAGCTAGGAGCGAGTTATTTGTGATCCTATCACAGGTCAGAGTTAAGAATCTTTCTATTGACTATATAAGGCAACACTAAAATTGAGAGGGTGAAGATGGTTTGTTTGATTATGAAAATGACAACTTTTGGTTACTATATGTCTTTTTATTTCTTCCGTTTGAAGAGCTTCATGATCTCAATTTGTCAACAAACTCATTTGATGGGTTTATTAGGAATGAAGATATGTTAACTCACATTTAAATTTGTTTGAATTTGTATTCTAAAATTTTATATGAATGGTTTTTATATACATTCCAAAGGAACTACTAGATTATGTTCTTAAAAAAATTTAGATGAAGACCACACATAGACTTGCTAATTATTAAAATTTAAATATAAATTGACACTTAAATAGAACAATAAAAGACTATTATTTTAGAATTTTCCAAGGTTACATTACCCTAACATATATATGCGCCCTTGTTATTTATGCAGTCATGCAACATTCAACCAAGTTAGTGGGATTCTTGTGATCGTTTCTGTCTTGGTTCCCAATATTTTCAATTGATAGTGCTTGGTGAATGAAAGATCACAAAATTTGACTTTAGCAAGGACCTCACTTGGGCCTAATCCTAATTAAATATAACTGGGTGGCCTGAGCCTAAATCAAAGGCCCAAAAACCCATTAGTCTAATGGAGGCCTAAATAACCTGCCTTTAGTAGGGCCTAAACCTTATTATTTCGAGATGTAGTCCAATTGGTTTAACATTAGATTGCGTAAAGCCCAGCCTGAGCATATATGCAATTCCACCCATCGGCATGACACTTACACGGACAAATTTTAATCAATTAAACCTATCAGAAATGTATATGAAAATTCAAAGTTTGGAAGATAATTTAGTTAGGATTCATATTAATATGGCACAAAGCATGAATTTTCATGTTTAAATTCACAAAGATCTTGGAAGCTCTTTCAAGCTCTATAAACCATTTTATCTATAATATTTCAACACAAAAACCACAAAACTAAATAAGAACTTTGGACAATACACATATATGAACATATTAGTATGTAAAAGAAATGTAAACTTATAAGTATAAAGATCATAACTTGCAATTTACATGCCACTAATTAAAATTATATTACTCTTTCTTTTATAGGATTTGAAGGGCTCTCAAGTTTAGAGAAATTGGAGATCTTCAACATCAATGGTAATGAGGTTGACAAAGTGTCATAATATCTTTGGGCACAATAACATCACTTAAGACATTGGGTTTTTGCAACATAAGATAAGATGGACCTTTTCCCATTGAAGGCATGTTACAAGTCTATATTTTTTTCTTCCAAAATTAAGGATAATATATTTCTAGCTTTTAATGTTCCTTTGTTAATCTCTCTTGTCATTCAACTTTGATGCAGAATTGGCTAGTTTGAGAAACTTGGAAGTATTGGATCTAAGCTATAATGATTTTGAAAGCTTTCAACTAGTGCAAGGTACTTCATTAACTTGCTAAAAAAACTTATTATATTTTGTTATTAAATTAACTGTTAAATTAACCTAACATTTTCTTCTCAGTAGTTACTTTTCTTTTGTAATATCAGAAAATTTGATATAAAGTAGTCTCAGTCGATCTTCATTTGGACTTTCAAGTTCCAATGAGATACGTCGAGCATGTGTAACATATTTGATATAACTAATATTTTCATAAGTAATTGAAAACATTTTTTTTTTCTATAAATCATTTAACTTGATTGAATACTTACATGTATGATATTGGTATAGCTTTATAAATATTTTAAAATAGTCATAGGAGGCTTTTATTTCAATGGAGTTTGTTCATTAGAAAGAAAAATAAACTATTATAATGAAAATACTTGATGACTTGAAGTGATTGCTTTTTGATTTTATTTGATTGCTACCATTATTAATTATCAGCAATTGATATCAAATACCCATTTTCCATCACTTATATATGCATTGGGGGAATGAAGTATATTTCATAGAGTTAACAAGGCAAGCCTAATCCTTTTGGAATTGTGGAAAAGCCTACTAGAAAGCTATTTAACCATTTATATTCTGATTGAGACCAGTTGGGTTACAAATAATTCATACGGAGATTAAAAAAACCAATTATAATTCATATAGACATTAAAAAAACTAAATAATTTATTTTAGTAACTTCGATGCTATTTTAGTAATTAATGCTCTAAACTTTAAACTACATCTACAAGTGCTTCCTAGTTGTAAAGCTAAATTTCTATTACCACTTTAAACAACAAAACGTCCATGAGCATAAAGTTTTTCCTTATAGATAATGTAAAAAAAATCAAGTATTAGTTTTTGTTAAACTAACAAATGATAGGTATTGCTTGAATACACTTTCTTTCTTTCTTTCTTTCTTTCTTTTCTTTTCTTTTTTTAAAAAAAACTCTTTATGAAATAGTAAAAATATTATATGAACAAAAAGTAGAGACTCATAAAAAATGCATTTTAGAAATTTTAAAATTTGAGGAAGCAAAAGAATTTCCCTTTTCTAAATGTTTAAAATTTTCAAAATTATTCTTAAGAATATAAGGTAAATTTTATTTTTATTATAAAAAAATATAGGTGCATCCAAATTACAACTTATTTGTTAAATTAAGAATACTTGTCAGATCATGATCAGCCAATGAAAATTGCTAACAGGTTTGCATTATTCAACCTTTGCAATTACTTTTCAAAGGTGAAAGAAAATCCTTTTGCTAAAAATGAAAAAGAAAATTACTTCTTGAATAGCCTACAAGGGCCTTCAATGCATTTTAGTTATAGTAGATGGAGCTAAAATGTCTTATAAAAGAAATATAGGAAAAATTGGAAATTGATTCTTAAAGAAAAAGAGAAATGGTTCCTTGTAAGCAGTTTTGATTTGTAAGAAGCTAATTTATGAATAAGAATTCCTTTATAACAAATATATAGAGAACAATAGTGGATGGTAAGAGGTAAAAATCTTGTAATAAAATACAAATATTGGTTATAAAATAATCAACATTTTGTTTATTTCTCATATTTGTGTGATTAAGAATCTTCTAGCTCCTTGATTGAAATATAATATAAAATATAAATAAAATATTTAGAAGTAAGTGCATGTAGTTTTTAACATGAGGAAGCTCAAAAGTAAGTTATAATAACTTTTTACAATCTATATAGAACACAATTATTTTTGTTAAAGGTTCACTAATTCTAAGAAGGTTAAAGTTTGAATTGTTTACATGTGCAAATGTGAAATTTAAAATTTTACAATTTCTTATAATTTTCTTGTAGATTCAAAAAGCTTACCTATATTCAAAAAGCTAGAGACCTTGAACCAAAATTTCAACAAGTTCAAGAATATTACCATGCAACAATTGAATATATTCACATCCCTTAAAAATCTTTCTCTACAATTGAACCATCTGGAATGAATTTTTCCAATCCAAGGTATGTGTAATTTTATTTATTTATTTTTTGAATGGTGTTGTAGAATTATGCACTTTGGAAGGTGATGTTGGACCTAAGCCGGAATGACCTTACTGGCATGGAAGGTAAGTACAAAGTGAAATTTCGGTTATATACATCATTTAAGAACATAACTAAAATCTACACTCTTTGCTCATTAGTTTGTGCATGACGTTTGTTTAACTATTCTTAGTGAGACTTAAAGGAAAGCCTAGTTGTACAACATTTAGGAATTTTACATGGGACAATGAAAAACATGATTATTTATGTATACAATGAAACTATAATGACGAAGAACTTTTTTCTTGTAATTTTATATTCACGTATAGGTTAGATAAAAAAGAATCATGAAAATGCATATTTTGCCAACTATACATATTTTTAGATTAGTTCCTTTACTTAGGGTTCTTGAAATTTTTTTAGATAACAAAGTGTTTTTCATTTTGAGCTATAAGGGTTATGACCTAAAAAGTGAAGATGGCTAATACAACATTTGGAAATGTAAAGATTAATGAAACAATGTTCCCTATGGCTGAAACTAAAAATAACTGACAATAAAAGATCAATAAAGCTAAAGCAACTTTTTTTATGATCAATAAAACTACAACTTGTGCTACAAAAGGCTATACAAATGTATTGACAACATTGCTAAGCTCATTTATCAACAAAAGAAATCCCAATATACCTTTGATTTTATAAAAAACTAGAATCATGTTTGATAAAAAAAATAGGTGAAGAAATATAATAGTTAATATTGCATGGTATTATTTAGTCTAGTATCTCTTATGCTATTTAGAATAACTAATGCCTTTTAAAATAACCATTTCATCTTATGGTTGGAACAAGAACCTTTGGACATTTTTATGGGCTTTTGCAGTTTCTTAAGAATTTAAGTATTTTTGGGTCACTCATATAATTCTTTTATTTTCTAATTTTTAGTTTTAATATATATAAGAAATAAAAACTATATATGTATATAAGAAATAAAAAATAAATGAAAAGTATATTTATTATTATTTTTTAAAATAAGGTCAAGAGTACAAATTAAAGAAGTAAAAAAAAAATTAAAACAAATAATTAAATTTAAAAATAATAAAAAAAATATATGTAATGATTGATATGGACATTAAATGAGGTTTTTTGATACAGACTTAGTTAAACTGGAACCCACTGGATTTTTTTAAAGCAAGGAAACTTTAAAGAAATAAAGAAGAAATAAAAACTAAATAAACACTAATATTAGATTTAATCCATTATCATACCCAAATGAATAAGGAGAACCTATTTTTTTTTTTTTTTTAACATCTTTTATTCTGAAGGATTATTATTTTGTGTATCAAATGTATCCTAACTGAAGTGACATGAAAATGGTAGTCTAGAAAACTATTAAGAAATAACAATGACAATGATAATGATGATGACACTTAATATTTTTATTGTATAGTTAGAAAAATGAGATTTTTGATCCTCATGGAGATTATCATTAATTATCCATAGCATGTTGATGGTTGAAGCTAGTCAATTATCAAAAATTTAATTTCTAATCTTCAATCTTTTTCTCTCTCATATGTATATGTGGGTGAGAGAGAAATAGGAAGAAAAATGGGATTTTTTATTTTTTATTTTTATCTTCATGAAGATTATCATTAATTACCTAGCATGTTGATGGTTGAAACTACTCAATTATCAAAAATTTAATTTCCAAACTTAAATTTTTTTTTCTCATATGTATATGTGGGTGAGAGAGAAATAGGAAGATTATAAGGTCTCACATGTACATAAGACATGGATACACCATGGAATAAAAAATATAGGAGGCAATACTAGCATTCATATGATCTAGTAACAAGTAGAGAAATATACTATAAGCATACCCACAATGTTCTAACCTTATATATACCATAACCATGTTTCCTTAATATAATTTGGCTACTTTTTCTTTTCAAATTAGCATGTAACTTATAAGATTCATTGCCCATTGCCCATTTCTACCAACTAAAGCATGAGCTTCAATGTTGTGGTGCAATTTTGGCCACTAAACTAAAAAATTCTTTGAGCATCAATGGACATCTTATGAGTAGCAAAGCATTACAATCACAAATGGGCTGCACTTATGGTCATATCAGTGATATGCAATTTGGCCAAGAACTTATTCCAAACTATTAAGATCATGAAGAAAATTACTCATTCTTTTCGTTTTTGACTTTTCTTGGCCACCAATAGACAAACTAAAGAAATGTTTTGGTTGGTTCAAGCCTAAAAGTGGTTTCAATTTTAGAACCAAGCTTAGGTTGCACTTGGGTCCTTGGGCCTTATTTAGCACCACATTTAAACCAAGCTTGAGCCTATCCTTGTAATTTTTCTAATAACTCATTTATGAATGTTAAGGTTTTTAGAGCTTATAAATTAGCTAACTAGATAAACTAGGTCATAAAATTCAAGGTGAACATTTTCTCTCTAATAAATGTTAATTCAAGAGTCTCCTTAACCTTCTTGTATTCTTCTTATATCAAAGCCAAATAATAAATAGTGAACACCATATTAGTTATTGCTGTTATGATGGTCACGAGCATGGAATGTTCCTTTTTTTTATTATTATTATTTATGGAGCCAATTGATGCGTATAATCATTTTTTCTTGAAAATAAAATAAATTTTTGTTAAGATAGGTGCAATAATTACATGATTGATATTATAATGCCAATATGATTTGATTTAACAAATGAGATTCACTAATAAGGTAGCCCATAGAACACTATTTGTGGAAATATCCATGCACCTCTACATAGTTCATGACAACTTAGGTTGATAAATTTAAGAAGAACAAATTCACAACTTCGGGTATAGTTGGTAAGAAATTTTAGCACAAGAGTTTAGGTATCATAATTTGAATTTTTCAAATTGTTTTAAAGGAATGTTTTAAATTACAGGTTAATTCAGTTATAACAACATGGAGAAAAACTAACATAAGAAGAGAATTGTACTAAGACTATGCATAACATTCGTGAAGATGTAAAAATTGTTGGAACCATAATTGAATATTGATAATATTTTTGATAAAATAATACTTAATTGCATTCTATAATTCAACATAATAATAAACCTATTTGTAATAAACTAATCATACTTGCACTAGGACTCCAATTCCAAAAGTCCTAATCAACATAAAAACCTAAATAAATAACAATTCTTAATTTTTCTCAAATTCCTAAAATTCTTCTAATTTGAATTTAAGTTGGATTATAATTTCAACAACCTCTCTTAAGTTGAGTTGTAAAGTCAATCGCACAAAGCATCATCTTTAAATTCTCAAACACATTCATCTTTAGTGGCTTTGTAAAAATATTTGCAACTTGATTTTTTGATCTACAAAACTCCAAGTTCATTTTCGTCATTTTTCACAAGTTCCCTAATATAATGAAATTTGATGTAAATGTATTTCCTTCTACCATGAAACATCAGATTCTTTGTCAATGCAATAGTAGACTTATTATCACACAAAATCTTTGTAGAACACTTTTGTTCATATTTTAATTTACTAAGCATCCTACAAAGCTAAGCTGCTTGACATATTATAGAAGTAACTACCATGTATTTAGCTTCTATACTTGATAATGCTACAACTTGTTGCTTCTTTGACAACCATAAAAATGCACTTGTTCTAAGATAACAAAAAGAAAAAAAAAAAGCCTTGAAAAATGATAATATAATTATTAGTATCCAAAATACACCTTGAGAGAACTTAGGGAAAACAATAATTGGCTATAGGTATACCTACTATAACCTCCAAGATAACCAACCCAATAACCTCAATAACAAAAAACTAATCAATCAAAAAGTTCATTAATATCATCAACCAAAATATAAGCAATAATAAAAAGATATGCAGTGAGGCATAAGATTTTTGTATGGAAAACCCCACAAATTGTGGAGATAAAAAACCACAAGGTCTAAGACCTACCAATCTAAATCTATTATTTGAAATCAAGTTACACATATTTACTTGGCCACTTTACCCTAAAGACTTACTCTCCAACACCTACAACTTGATTCATGTTCGTGACGCAACAATTCCCTATTACTCCCTAGTAGATCCTTCGGCCACTTCGAAGGGATTAAGGGGTTCAACCAAATATTCAAAGATTTAAATCCTTGAATGAGAGATTAAGAATTGTGTGGCAATTAGGCTTTTTTTTCCTCAAGGAGTCTCTTTTTATCCCTAACCAATTGTAGGGTATCCCTAAAAGTTAAAATTCATATTTTTATATACCTAAAGTTTCTAGGTATAACCCTTTTATTTATTTGGGACATCCCTGATATCTCTTGAGATAAAATTTTGGTATAACATATAATTTTTAGTTAAATTTTTAAAATCACGCATTCATCCTTATCCCCCTCCTCTTTAGGTGTTCCCTATTGGACTTTCAGTTGTTTTTCAACTGGTATCAAGTTATTTTCCCTATCTCGTCTTTTCATCTGATCTTGGTTTCTTCGCTCCTCATTTATACGCATGTAACTGGATTTTTCAGGTTTCTCGGGAGCAAGAGAAGTATATGAGGAAGACGTTGTTTGATAAGTTTAATTCGTATTCCCTGTTCTCTGCTATATCGCATTGTTCGCTATCTCTGTTATGCTTGAATATTATTTTCTGACTTGATGTGTGCTTTATAGAACTAATTTTGAATTTGTTGATTTCTGTATTTGTTTGTGCCCTTTATGTTTGGATTTTTATTTATCATTTTGTTGGTTTTTTATGAGATGCACTTGATTTCCCTTTCGTAGTATTTTGCCATGGGTTTTTATTTTCCCTTTCTCATCTTTTCATCTGATCTCGGTTTCTTTGCCCCTCATTTATACGCATGTAACTAGATTTTTCAGGTTTCTCGGGAGCAGGAGAAGTATATGAGGAAGAATTTTTTTGATAAGTTTACTTCGTATTCCCTGTTCTCTGCTATATCGCATTGTTCACTATCTCTGTTATGCTTGAATGTTATTTTTTGACTTGATGTGTGATTTATAGAACTTATTTTGAATTTGTTGATTTCTGTGTTTGTTTGTACCCTTTATTTTTGGATTTTTATTTATTATTTTGTTGGTTTTTTATGAGATGCATTTGATTTCCCTTTCCTTGTATTTTGCCATAGGTTGTTATTTTCCCTTTCTTGTCTTTTCATCTGATCTCGGTTTCTTTGCCCCTCATTTATACACATGTAACTGAACTTTTCAGGTTTCTCGGTAGCAAGAGAAGTATTTGAGGAAGAAGTTGTTAGATAAGTTTACTTCGTATTCCCTGTTCTCTATTTTCAGGTTTCTCGGGAGCAAGGGAAGTCCATGAGAAAGAACTTGTTAGATAAGTTTACTTCGTATTCCCTGTTCTCTGCTATATTGCATTGTCCGCTATCTCTGTTATGCTTGAATATTCTTTTTTGACTTGATATGTGCTTTATAGAACTGATTTTGAATTTGTTGATTTATGTGTTTGTTTGTACCCTTTATGTTTGGATTTTTATTTATTATTTTGTTGGTTTTTTATGAGATGCACTTGATTTCCCTTTAGTAGTATTTTGCCATGGGTTTTTATTTTCCCTTTCTCGTCTTTTCATCTGATCTCGGTTTATTTGCCCCTCATTTATACGCATGTAACTAGATTTTTCAGGTTTCTTGGGAGCAGGAGAAGTATATGAGGAAGAACTTTTTTGATAAGTTTACTTCGTATTCTCTGTTCTCTGCTATATTGCATTGTTCGCTATCTCTGTTATGCTTGAATGTTATTTTTTGACTTGATGTGTGCTTTATAGAACTTATTTTGAATTTGTTGATTTCTGTGTTTGTTTGTGCCCTTTATTTTTGGATTTTTATTTATCATTTTGTTGGTTTTTTATGAGATGCATTTGATTTCCCTTTCCTTGTATTTTGCCATGGGTTGTTATTTTCCCTTTCTTATCTTTTCATCTGATCTCGGTTTCTTTGCCCCTCATTTATACACATGTAACTGGACTTTTCAGGTTTCTCGGCAGCAAGAGAAGTATTTGAGGAAGAAGTTGTTAGATAAGTTTATTTCGTATTCCCTGTTCTCTATTTTCAGGTTTCTTGAGAGCAAGGGAAGTCTATGAGAAAGAACTTGTTAGATAAGTTTACTTCGTATTCCCTGTTCTCTGCTATATTGCATTGTTCGCTATCTTTGTTATGCTTGAATGTTATTTTTTGACTTGATGTGTTCTTTATAGAACTTATTTTGAATTTGTTGATTTCTGTGTTTGTTTATGCCCTTTATTTTTGGATTTTTATTTATCATTTTGTTGGTTTTTTATGAGATGCATTTGATTTCCCTTTCCTTGTATTTTGCCATGGGTTGTTTTTTTCCCTTTATCGTCTTTTCATCTAATCTCGGTATCTTTGCCCCTCATTTATACGCATGTAACTGGATTTTTCAGGTTTCTCGGGAGCAAGAGAAGTATATGAGGAAGAACTTGTTAGATAAGTTTACTTCGTATTCCCTCTCCTCTACTATGTCGCATTGTTCGCTATCTCTGTTATGCGCGAATATTATTTTTTGACTTGATGTGTGCTTTATAGAACTGATTTTGAATTTGTTGATTTCTATTTTTGTTTATGCCCTTTATTTTTGGATTTTTATTTATCATTTTGTTGGTTTTTTATGAGATGCATTTGATTTTCCTTTCCTTCTATTTTTCCATAGGTTGTTATTTTCCCTTTATCGTCTTTTCAGCTAATCTCGGTTTCTTTACCCCTGATTTATACGCATGTAACTGGAATTTTCAGGTTTTTCAGGAGCAAGAGAAGTATATGAGGAAGAACTTGTTTGATAAAATTACTTCGTATTCCCTATTTTCTGCTATATCGCATTGTTCGGGATCTCTGTTATGCTTGAATAATATTTTTTTACACTATGTGTGCTTAATAGAACAGATTGTGAATTTGTTGATTTCTGTATTTGTTTGTGCCCGTTATGTTTGGATTTTTAATTATCATTTTGTTGGTTTTTTATTAGATGCATTTGATTTAGATTTCCTTGTATTTTGCCATGGGTTGTTATTTTCCCTTTCTCGTCTTTTCATCTGATCTCGGTTTCTTTGCCCCTCATTTATAGGCATTGAACTGCATTTTTCAGGTTTCTCGGGAGCAGGAGAAGTATATGAGGAAGAACTTGTTTGATAAGTTTACTTCGTATTCCCTATTTTCTGCTATATCGCATTGTTCGGGATCTCTGTTATGCTTGAATAATATTTTTTCACACTATGTGTGCTTTATAGAACTGATTTTGAATTTGTTGATTTCTGTATTTGTTTATGCCCATTATATTTGGATTTTTATTTATCATTTTTTTGGTTTTTTATTAGATGCATTTGATTTCGATTTCCTTGTATTTTTCCATGGGTTATTATTTTCCCTTTCTCGTCTTTTCATCTGATCTAGGGTTCTTTACCCCTTATTTAGAAGCATTGAACTGGATTTTTCAGGTTTCTCGAGAGCAGGAGAAGTATATGAGGAAGAACTTGTTTGATAAGTTTACTTCGTATTCCATGTTCTCTGCTATATCGCATTGTTCGCTATCTCTGTTATGCTTGAATGTTAGTTTTTGACTTGATGTGTGCTTTATACAACTGATTTTGAATTTGTTGATTTCTGTGTTTGTTTGTGCCCTTTATTTTTGGATTTTTATTTATCATTTTGTTGGTTTTTTATGAGATGCATTTGATTTTCCTTTCCTTCTATTTTTCCATGGGTTGTTATTTTACCTTTATCGTCTTTTCAGCTAATCTCGGTTTCTTTACCCCTGATTTATACGCATGTAACTGGAATTTTCAGGTTTTTCAGGAGCCAGAGAAGTATATGAGGAAGAACTTGTTTGATAAAATTACTTCGTATTCCCTATTTTCTACTATATCGCATTGTTCGGGATATCTGTTATGCTTGAATAATATTTTTTCACACTATGTGTGCTTTATAGAACTGATTTTGAATTTATTGATTTCTGTATTTGTTTGTGCCCTTTATATTTGGATTTTTATTTATCATTTTTTTGGTTTTTTATTAGATGCATTTGATTTCGATTTCCTTGTATTTTTCCATGGGTTGTTATTTTCCCTTTCTCGTCTTTTCATCTGATCTCGGTTTTTTACCCCTCATTTCGAAGCATTGAACTGGATTTTTCAGGTTTCTCGGGAGCAGGAGAAGTATATGAGGAAGAACTTGTTTGATAAGTTTACTTCGTATTCCCTGTTCTCTGCTATATCGCATTGTTCGCTATCTCTGCTATGCTTGAATGTTATTTTTTGACTTCATGTGTGTTTTATACAACTGATTTTGAATTTGTTGATTTCTGTGTTTCTTTGTGCCCTTTATTTTTCGATTTTTATTTATCATTTTGTTGGTTTTTTATGAGATGCATTTGATTTCCCTTTCCTTCTATTTTGCCATGGGTTGTTATTTTCCCTTTATCGTCTTTTCATCTAATCTCGGTATCTTTGCCCCTCATTTATATGCATGTTACTGGATTTTTCAGGTTTCTCGGGAGCAGGAGAAGTATATGAGGAAGAACTTGTTTGATAAGTTTACTTCGTATTCCCTGTTCTCTGCTATATCGCATTGTTCGCTATCTCTGTTATGCTTGAATGTTATTTTTTGACTTCATGTGTGCTTTATACAACTGATTTTGAATTTGTTGATTTCTGTGTTTGTTTGTGCCCTTTATTTTTGGATTTTTATTTCTCATTTTCTTGGTTTTTTATGAGATCCATTTGATTTCCCTTTCCTTGTATTTTGCCATGGGTTGTTATTTTCCCTTTATCGTCTTTTCCTCTAATCTCGATATCTTTGCCCCTCATTTATACGCATGTTATTGGATTTTTCAGGTTTCTCGGGAGCAGGAGAAGTATATGAGGAAGAACTTGCTTGATAAGTTTACTTCATATTCCCTATTCTCTGCTATATCGCATTGTTCGTTATCTCTATTATGCTTAAATGTTATTTTTCGACTTGATGTGTGCTTTATAGAACTTATTTTGAATTTGTTGATTTCTGTGTTTGTTTGTGCCCTTTATTGTTGGATTTTTATTTATCATTTTGTTGGTTTTTTATGAGATGCATTTGATGTCCCTTTCCTTGTATTTTGCCATGGGTTGTTATTTTCCCCTTCTCGTCTTTTCATCTAATCTCGATTTTTTTGCCCCTCATTTATACGCATCTAACTGGATTTTTCAGGTTTCTCGGGAGCAAGAGAAGTATATGAGGAAGAACTTGTTAGATAAGTTTACTTCGTATTCCCTGTCCTCTACTATATCGCATTGTTCGCTATCTCTGTTATGCTCCAATATTATTTTTTGACTTGATGTGTGCTTTATAGAACTTATTTTGAATTTGTTGATTTCTGTTTTTGTTTGTGCCCGTTATGTTTGGATTTTTATTTACCATTTTGTTGGTTTTTTATGAGATGCATTTGATTTCCCTTTCCTTGTATTTTGCCATGGGTTGTTATTTTCCCTTTATCGTCTTTTCATCTAATCTCGGTATCTTTGCCCCACATTTATACGCATGTAACTGGATTTTTCAGGTTTCTCGGGAGCAAGAGAAGTATATGAGGAAGAACTTGTTAGATAAGTTTACTTCGTATTCCCTCTCCTCTACTATGTCGCATTGTTCGCTATCTCTGTTATGCTCGAATATTATTTTTTGACTTGATGTGTGCTTTATAGAACTGATTTTGAATTTGTTGATTGCTGTGTTTGTTTGTGCCCTTTATGTTTGGATTTTTATTTATCATTTTGTTGGTTTTTTATAAGATGCATTTGATTTTCCTTTCCTTCTATTTTTCCATGGGTTGTTATTTTACCTTTATCGTCTTTTCAGCTAATCTCGATTTCTTTACCCCTGATTTATACGCATGTAACTGGAATTTTCAGGTTTTTCAGGAGCAAGAGAAGAATATGAGGAAGAACTTGTTTGGTAAAATTACTTTGTATCCCCTATTTTCTGCTATATCGCATTGTTCGGGATCTCTGTTATGCCTGAATAATATTTTTTTCACACTATGTGTGCTTTATAGAACTGATTTTGAATTTATTGATTTCTGTATTTGTTTGTGCCCTTTATATTTGGATTTTTATTTATCATTTTGTTGGTTTTTTATTAGATGCATTTGATTTCGATTTCCTTGTATTTTTCCATGGGTTGTTATTTTCCCTTTCTCGTCTTTTCATCTGATCTCGGTTTCTTTGCCCCTCATTTATAGGCATTGAATTGGATTTTTCAGGTTTCTCAGGAGCAGGAGAAATATTTGAGGAAGAACTTGTTTGATAAGTTTACTTCGTATTCCCTGTTCTCTGCTATATCGCATTGTTCGCTATCTCTGTTATGCTTCAATGTTATTTTTTGACTTGATGTGTGCTTTATACAACTGATTTTGAATTTGTTGATTTCTGTGTTTGTTTGTGCCCTTTATTTTTGGATTTTTATTTATCATTTTGTTGGTTTTTTATGAGATGCATTTGATGTCCCTTTCCTTGTATTTTGCCATGGGTTGTTATTTTCCCCTTCTCGTCTTTTCATCTAATCTCGATTTTTTTGCCCCTCATTTATACGCATCTAACTGGATTTTTCAGGTTTCTCGGGAGCAAGAGAAGTATATGAGGAAGAACTTGTTAGATAAGTTTACTTCGTATTCCCTTTCCTCTACTATATCGCATTGTTCGCTATCTCTGTTATGCTCCAATATTATTTTTTGACTTGATGTGTGCTTTATAGAACTTATTTTGAATTTGTTGATTTCTGTTTTTGTTTGTGCCCGTTATGTTTGGATTTTTATTTACCATTTTGTTGGTTTTTTATGAGATGCATTTGATTTCCCTTTCCTTGTATTTTGCCATGGGTTGTTATTTTCCCTTTATCGTCTTTTCATCTAATCTCGGTATCTTTGCCCCACATTTATACGCATGTAACTGGATTTTTCAGGTTTCTCGGGAGCAAGAGAAGTATATGAGGAAGAACTTGTTAGATAAGTTTACTTCGTATTCCCTCTCCTCTACTATGTCGCATTGTTCGCTATCTCTGTTATGCTCGAATATTATTTTTTGACTTGATGTGTGCTTTATAGAACTGATTTTGAATTTGTTGATTTCTATTTTTGTTTATGCCCTTTATTTTTGGATTTTTATTTATCATTTTGTTGGTTTTTTATGAGATGCATTTGATTTTCCTTTCCTTCTATTTTTCCATGGGTTGTTATTTTACCTTTATCGTCTTTTCAGCTAATCTCGGTTTCTTTACCCCTGATTTATACGCATGTAACTGGAATTTTCAGGTTTTTCAGGAGCCAGAGAAATATATGAGGAAGAACTTGTTTGATAAAATTACTTCGTATTCCCTATTTTCTACTATATCGCATTGTTCGGGATATCTGTTATGCTTGAATAATATTTTTTCACACTATGTGTGCTTTATAGAACTGATTTTGAATTTATTGATTTCTGTATTTGTTTGTGCCCTTTATATTTGGATTTTTATTTATCATTTTGTTGGTTTTTTATTAGATGCATTTGATTTCGATTTCCTTGAATTTTTCCATGGGTTGTTATTTTCCCTTTCTCGTCTTTTCATCTGATCTCGGTTTCTTTGCCCCTCATTTATAGGCATTGAATTGGATTTTTCAGGTTTCTCAGGAGCAGGAGAAATATTTGAGGAAGAACTTGTTTGATAAGTTTACTTCGTATTCCCTGTTCTCTGCTATATCGTATTGTTCGCTATCTCTGTTATGCTTCAATGTTATTTTTTGACTTGATGTGTGCTTTATACAACTGATTTTGAATTTGTTGATTTCTGTGTTTGTTTGTGCCCTTTATTTTTGGATTTTTATTTATCATTTTGTTGGTTTTTTATGAGATGCATTTGATGTCCCTTTCCTTGTATTTTGCCATGGGTTGTTATTTTCCCCTTCTCGTCTTTTCATCTAATCTCGATTTTTTTGCCCCTCATTTATACGCATCTAACTGGATTTTTCAGGTTTCTCGGGAGCAAGAGAAGTATATGAGGAAGAACTTGTTAGATAAGTTTACTTCGTATTCCCTGTCCTCTACTATATCGCATTGTTCGCTATCTCTGTTATGCTCCAATATTATTTTTTGACTTGATGTGTGCTTTATAGAACTTATTTTGAATTTGTTGATTTCTGTTTTTGTTTGTGCCCGTTATGTTTGGATTTTTATTTACCATTTTGTTGGTTTTTTATGAGATGCATTTGATTTCCCTTTCCTTGTATTTTGCCATGGGTTGTTATTTTCCCTTTATCGTCTTTTCATCTAATCTCGGTATCTTTGCCCCACATTTATACGCATGTAACTGGATTTTTCAGGTTTCTCGGGAGCAAGAGAAGTATATGAGGAAGAACTTGTTAGATAAGTTTACTTCGTATTCCCTCTCCTCTACTATGTCGCATTGTTCGCTATCTCTGTTATGCGCGAATATTATTTTTTGACTTGATGTGTGCTTTATAGAACTGATTTTGAATTTGTTGATTTCTATTTTTGTTTATGCCCTTTATTTTTGGATTTTTATTTATCATTTTGTTGGTTTTTTATGAGATGCATTTGATTTTCCTTTCCTTCTATTTTTCCATGGGTTGTTATTTTACCTTTATCGTCTTTTCAGCTAATCTCGGTTTCTTTACCCCTGATTTATATGCATGTAACTGGAATTTTCAGGTTTTTCAGGAGCAAGAGAAGAATATGAGGAAGAACTTGTTTGGTAAAATTACTTTGTATTCCCTATTTTCTGCTATATCGCATTGTTCGGGATCTCTGTTATGCTTGAATAATATTTTTTTCACACTATGTGTGCTTTATAGAACTGATTTTGAATTTATTGATTTCTGTATTTGTTTGTGCCCTTTATATTTGGATTTTTATTTATCATTTTGTTGGTTTTTTATTAGATGCATTTGATTTCGATTTCCTTGAATTTTTCCATGGGTTGTTATTTTCCCTTTCTCGTCTTTTCATCTGATCTCGGTTTCTTTGCCCCTCATTTATAGGCATTGAATTGGATTTTTCAGGTTTCTCAGGAGCAGGAGAAATATTTGAGGAAGAACTTGTTTGATAAGTTTACTTCGTATTCCCTGTTCTCTGCTATATCGCATTGTTCGCTATCTCTGTTATGCTTCAATGTTATTTTTTGACTTGATGTGTGCTTTATACAACTGATTTTGAATTTGTTGATTTCTGTGTTTGTTTGTGCCCTTTATTTTTGGATTTTTATTTATCATTTTGTTGGTTTTTTATGAGATGCATTTGATGTCCCTTTCCTTGTATTTTGCCATGGGTTGTTATTTTCCCCTTCTCGTCTTTTCATCTAATCTCGATTTTTTTGCCCCTCATTTATACGCATCTAACTGGATTTTTCAGGTTTCTCGGGAGCAAGAGAAGTATATGAGGAAGAACTTGTTAGATAAGTTTACTTCGTATTCCCTGTCCTCTACTATATCGCATTGTTCGCTATCTCTGTTATGCTCCAATATTATTTTTTGACTTGATGTGTGCTTTATAGAACTTATTTTGAATTTGTTGATTTCTGTTTTTGTTTGTGCCCGTTATGTTTGGATTTTTATTTACCATTTTGTTGGTTTTTTATGAGATGCATTTGATTTCCCTTTCCTTGTATTTTGCCATGGGTTGTTATTTTCCCTTTATCGTCTTTTCATCTAATCTCGGTATCTTTGCCCCACATTTATACGCATGTAACTGGATTTTTCAGGTTTCTCGGGAGCAAGAGAAGTATATGAGGAAGAACTTGTTAGATAAGTTTACTTCGTATTCCCTCTCCTCTACTATGTCGCATTGTTCGCTATCTCTGTTATGCTCGAATATTATTTTTTGACTTGATGTGTGCTTTATAGAACTGATTTTGAATTTGTTGATTTCTATTTTTGTTTATGCCCTTTATTTTTGGATTTTTATTTATCATTTTGTTGGTTTTTTATGAGATGCATTTGATTTCCCTTTCCTTCTATTTTGCCATGGGTTGTTATTTTCCCTTTATCGTCTTTTCAGCTAATCTCGGTTTCTTTACCCCTCATTTATGCACATGTAACTGGATTTTTCAAGTTTGTCAGGAGCAAGAGAAGTATATGAGGAAGAACTTGTTTGATAAGTTTACTTCATATTCCCTATTTTCTGCTATATCGCATTGTTCGATATCTCTGTTATGCTTGAATTATATTTTTTGACACTATGTGTGATTTATAGAACTGATTTTGAATTTGTTGATTTCTGTATTTGTTTGTGCCCTTTATGTTTGGATTTTTATTTATCATTTTGTTGGTTTTTTATTAGATGCATTTATTTCGATTTCCTTGTATTTTGCCATGGGTTGTTACTTTCGCTTTCTCGTCTTTTCATCTGATCTCGGTTTCTTTGCCTCTTATTTGTACGCTGATTCGTGCCCGATTGATGCTACCAATTGATTCAACTTAATTGATGTGCTTGGATCTCAATTCTCAGGCGGGAGTAATCAGCAAAATTTATAAACCGATTTCACCATATACCGGGGTAGCATTTAGCTAGCATAGTATAGTGGCTCTAGGATCGTCCACAGAGATGGGTTTTCACTTTACAAATGATATCAGTTCAAGAGCTAAATGGATGCTTTTTCATTTCAAGGTTAGCTTTTAAAAGAAAAACAAAGGTTTGAATGGAAACAAAAGATTTTAAGCTAACCAAACATACAAATTATCTGAAATTAATTAGAAAGAAAGGAGTTCCTTGGGGCTTCAGGTTGCTAGGTTCAGGTACCAAATGCAAGAGAGGAGAATCCGGTCACTTGAGTCTTTTCCTCGCATTCGGGGTTTAACCTATAGTTATTTCTCGAACCGGTATGGTACAGATGCTTACCATTAATGATGTCAACTCTAAATTCCTCTCACTGACACACCTTGCAATGGCTCGTACCTCTCACCTAGTATTTGCCATTCAAGGTGGTCCTTAACATCGGATCATCCTTCACAAGCGAACAAGAGATAACAATTAGACCTCCATGGAGCAAGATTGCAAGCAATAAGAATCCATGGAATCCGAAAGCTTACCAAGTATTGGCTATTCACGGTAATCCTAGTTAACAAAAAATATAAATAACATTAACGGGTCACACTTTCTCTTCATTAAAAATGGAAACAACAAAAACTCACTCTTTGCATCCGGCACCTTACTTAGCTTCCCTCACCCGTGGAACAAAAAGTTTAGCCAATCATCCTCTGAGAAAACATTTCAGAGGTTGATTTGCTAGAAAACATAGTTATAAGCAAAGATAAAATGAGAAGGTAAGGTAGAGCAAAGCTCTATGTATTACTTTCAAAGCTATAAAAAAATTGTTCTCTGGAAAGACTCCCGAGAGTTTTTCAGTGATTCCAAGAGAGTATATATATAGGAAGGTTATTTACCCTTCCTTCATTCCTTGCTAGCTAAGGAATTACATGAGTGGTGGATTACAAGGAGAAAAACGAGATTTAAACACAAAATATCTGAAGAAAAATATCCAAAAGAGTCGATGCGCAAGTTTTCCAATTCGCATGAAGATTTCGCACGCTACATGGTGACTTGCGAAAATCTCGCAAGTTGGTTTCGCAACTTGGGTTCCCTTTTCGCACGTTGGATGTCACTTTCGCAAGTTGGAAAACCATTTTCGCAAGTTGGCACTCTCTGTGGCTGTGTGTTTGCGCTCCAATCCCATTGCGCAAGGTAAGCTTCAGGTTTCGCACGCTGGAGTTCCAAATTCGCAAGGTGCGAATTTGTCCTTCAGCTGGACGCAGTTGTCTTCCGAAGGCCATAACTTTCTCATTTCTGATCCAAATTGCACACCATTTAAAGCATTGGATTCTTGACTTCCAGAGCTTTCCAACGATATATAGCATGCAGAAAATGGAGTTCGGGAAGTGCTCCAAAAGTGGGAAAGAAGACTGCAGCTTCTATGCTCTATTTTTTTCTTCACTCTGTTTTTCCTCTCTCCGTTGTTCTTTCCTTGCATACTTTGAACGACTTTGGCAAAGGGCTATGGAGCTCCAAAGCTTGGTTCTTCATGAATTTGAGCTTCCAAAATCTTTTCCATGACCTATATAAAGATCTCCCTCATTCTCGGATTGCTTTGGTGTATCTAAAAGCTATCAAAAACACCAAAACTTAACACAATTCAGTTAGAAATGATTGCAAGGGTCTTTAACATGCCAATTGAGTTAAAAGGTAATCCTAGGGTATAGAAATTAGAGAAAACAAGGGTCTTTTAAGTAATATGATCTTAGGGTTTTGGGATCCTTGGCCACTCGCGATCAAGTTGAGTTCTATAACTCAAAATTGCATCTGAAACCTAATTTTCCCTTTTTAAAACAGATTCCTAAAACCATCAAATGAATGAGATTGATTACCAATTTAAGATTTGGCTTTTTAACCCTTCCTACTCCTTATAGCTTTGTTTAAGGGCAAATAACAATAGGAAAGACAAGGATAACTAATGATCAAGAATTACCAAGAATCACTAGCATTAGGTAATAACCTATCGTATCATTCTCTAAACGAACTCACAAGGATAGGACAAAAAATGATAAATTGTCACCCAACCAATAATTAATCTCATTGTTATAATAATTTACCCATTGTTCCTATAGATTTCCTAGCCCTTAGGTTTTCATGCTTCAAGCCCCAAGTTGGCTCTTAGCCTCTCATGGGGGTCATGTCACATTCACAATCCATAATAGGGTAAAAATCCATAATTTGAATCAAAAGAAACTAAAAACAATATATTTAATAAAGAAGAAAAAGAAAACAAACCAAAGTTCTCATCTTCTTCCACCTTTAATGTCAAACTCTTTGGAAAAAAATCCAAGATCCCTAAAACCTAAAATTGAGAGAGTTTATATAATACCATCAATTACCTAACATGTGGCACACTCTCGTTGGCCACTTATTACAAAATAATTTCCTAAAAATGATTAAAAAATAATAAAATGACTATTTCTAGTCATGCGGGGTCCACTTAGGGCGGATGAAGTGCCCTAGATGCAATTCCCGAGGTAGAGGAGGTGAAACATCAAAGTGGCAATGGGTGAATTCAAAACTGGTGTCATTTCGAAGTGGATTTTGAATTCATAAGTTGAATTTCGAAATCATTTCGAAATGACCCTCCAACTTGGTGCAGTTGTCTTCAAATGGCCATAACTTCTTCATTTCAGTTCCGATTTGCACACCGTTTAAAGCGTTGGACTCCTGACTTCCCAAGATTTGAAAAGATATATAGTATGTATACAATGGACTCTAGGAAATGCTCTAAATTTGTCCTCAAAGTCAGAGTATATAATTCCATCAGATTTTTAAGTTCTGAATCTTCATGCAGCTGAATCTTGTTCCATGCCTCATTTCCCATGCCTCCTTGCCTTCTTTCTTACTCCATAATGGTCATTTCTCATCTTCCAAACTCATGATATCCTCATCTTGCCTTTCCTTACGATCCATGAGTCTTGACTCATTTATTTCCTCATTTAGCCCTTTCTTGATCTTTCAAAATCTAAAGTGATTCTACTTGCACCATTTTCTTCCCTTGAACCTGAGATAAGTCTCCAAAGTAAAAAATTAAACTCATGGCTAGGGACTTAGCATTGATTTAGGTCAAGTTGGGTGATTTGAATATTTTTTAATGCACAAATCATATAGAATATGTGCCATTAGAGTACATATTTTGGCTCCAATCAGTACACTATGAAGGATGTACCAAATTTTTTGAAGGATGTGCCAAGGGTTCCAAAGGGCATTCCAAGGTGGGGATCGACCCCCAATAACTTCCTTATAGGTTCCTAAATGAAATCATGACCATCCATGTTCAGATAGGGGACCTGAAAACAATAGGATCAGATGTACCAAATTTAATGAAGGATGTACCATATTTTGTGAAGGATGTACCAGACATTCCAATGTGCGTTCCGAGGTAGGGATCAGCCCTCAATAGCTTCCTAATGGGTTCTAAAATGAAATCATTAACCATCCATGTTTAGATGGGACTCCCAAAAATAATAGGATCAGATGTACCAAATTTAATGAAGGATGTATCAAATTTTGTGAAAGATGTACCAAGGGTTCATAACTGCGTTTTGAGGTGGGGATCGGCCCCCAATCACTTCTTTATGGGTTCCAAAATAAAATCATGGACAATCCATGTTCAAATGGGGGACCCAGAAACAATAGGAACAGATGTACCAAATTTTGTGAAGGATGTACCAAGGGTTCCAAACTACGTTCCGAGATGAGGATCGACCCCCAATCACTTCCTTATGGGTTCCAAAATGAAATCATGGACCATCCATGTTCAGATGGGGGTCCCGAAAGCAAGAGGATCAGATGTACCAAATTTAATAAAGGATTTACATAATTTTGTGAATGATGTACCAAAGGTTACAAAGTGCATTCCGAGGGGGGGATTGGCCCCCAATCACTTCCTTATGGGTTCCAAAATAAAATCATGGACCATCCTTGTTTAGATGGGGGACTTGGAAATAATAGGATCAGATGTACCGAATTTAATGAAGGATGTACCAAATTTTGTGAAGGATCTACCAAGGGTTCCAAAGTGTATTCCGAGGTTGGAATCAGCCCTCAATCACTTCCTTATAGGTTCCAAAATGAAATCATGAACCATACATGTTCATATTGGGGTCCCGGAAACAATAGGATTAGATGTACCAAATTTAATGAAGGATATACCAAATTTTGTGAAAGATGTACCAAGGGTTTCAAAGTGCATTCCGAGGAGGGGATCAGCCCCCAATCACTTCCTTATGAGTTCAAAAATGAAATCATGGACCATCCATGTTCAGATGGGGGTCCTAGAAATAATAGGATTGGATATACCAAATTTAATGAAGGATGTACCAAATTTTTATGAAGGATGTACAAAGGGTTCCAAAGTGCGTTCCGAGGTGGGGATCGGCCCCCAATCACTTCTTTATGGGTTCCAAAATGAAATCATGGACCATCCATGTTCAGATGGGGGTCCCAGAAGCAATAGGATCAGATGTACCAAATTTAATGAAGGATTTACCAAATTTTGTGAATGATGTACCAAAGGTTCCAAAGTGCGTTCCGAGGGGGGGATTAGTCCCCAGTCACTTTCTTGTGGGTTCCAAAATAAAATCATAGACCATCCATGTTTAGATAGGGGACCTGGAAACAATAGGATTGGATGTACCAAATTTAATAAAGGATTTACCAAATTTTGTGGAGGATGTACCAATGGTACCAAAGTGCATTCCGAGGTGGGGATCAGCCCCCAATCACTTCATTATGGGTTCTAAAATGAAATCATGGACCATCCATGTTCAGATGAGGGTTCCAAAAGCAATAGGATTGGATGTACCAAATTTAATGAAGGATGTACCAAATTTTGTGAAGGATGTACCAAGGGTTCCAAAGTGCGTTTCGAGGTGGGAATCGGCCCCCAATCACTTCTTTATGGGTTCCAAAATAAATCATGGATCATCCATGTTCAGATGGGGGACCCAGAAGAAATAGGATCGGATGTACCAAATTTAATGAAGGATGTACCAAAATTTGTGAAGGATGTACCAAGGGTTCCAAAATGCATTCCGAGGTGGAGATCGGCCCCTAATCACTTCTTTATGGGTTCCAAAATGAAATCATGGACCATACATGTTCATATTGGGGTCCCGAAAATAATAGGATCGGATGTACCAAATTTAATGAAGGATGTACCAAATTTTGTGAAGGATGTACCAAGGGTTTCAAAGTGCGTTCCGAGTTGGAGATCGGCCCCCAATCACTTTCTTATGGGTTTAGAAATGAAATCATGGACCATCCATGTTCAGATGGGGGTCTTGGAAACAATAGGATAAGATATACCAAATTTACTGAAGGATGTACCAAATTTTTGTGAAGGATGTACAAAGGGTTCCAAAGTGCGTTCCGAGGTGGGGAATGACCCCCAATCACTTCCTTATGGGTTCCAAAATGAAATCATGGACCATCCATGTTCAGATGGGGGTCCCGGAAGTAATAGGATCAGATGTACCAAATTTAATGAAAGATTTACCAAATTTTGTGAATGCTGTACCAAAGGTTCCAAAGTGCGTTCCGAGGGGGGGAATCTGATTACTACTCAAAAGTGCTATTTTGTAAGCTTGTAATTAACTCTTTTAAATACTTTTGAGTAGTATTTATTACCTTTTAACTTAATTGGCATGTTAAGGACCCTTGCAATCGTTTCTAATCAAATTGTGTTAAGTTTTGGTGTTTTTGATAGCTTTTTGCTCACCAAAGCAATCCAAGAATGAGGGAGATCTGTATATAGTTCATGGAAAAGCTTTTGGAAGCTCAAATTCATGAAGAACCAAGCTTTGGAGCTCCATAACCCTTTGCCAAAGTCGTTCAACAGCATACAAGGAGGAAAAACAGAGAGAAGGAAATCTTGAAGAAAAACAGAGGACAGCATTTGCAGTCTTCTTTCGCACTTTTGGAGCACTTCCCGGAGTCCATTTTCTACACAATATATACCATTTCAAAGCTAAGGAATTCAAGAGTCCAATGCTTCAAACAGTGTGCAAATTGGAGTTGAAATGAAGAAGTTATAGCCATTGGAAGACAACTGCGCCAAAGCTGAAAGACAATTTTGCATGCTGCGAAAGCCACCTGTGCAATCTCCAGATATTTGCGACCGACTCCGTTTGATATTTTCTTTAGATATTTTTGTATAAAATCCCTATTTTCTCCTTGTAATCCACCAATCATAGGATTGCTTAGCTAGGAAGGTTGGAAAAACTTGCCTATATATTCCCTTGCATCCATTGTAAAAATATATACATAGAATCGATCACTATATAGAATATACAGAGCCTTGCTCTGTTTTTCCTTCTCTTTTTGTTTTCTCTTTTATTTTCTTTCTAGCCAAACATCCTCTGAGGCCTCAGAGGATGAGAGGCTAGGCTTTTTATTTCTTGGGTAAAGGAAGCTAAGTAAGGTGCCGGCTACATAAGCGTGAGTTTTTGTTGTTTCCATTTTTAATGAAAAGAAAGTGTGACCCGTTTATGGTTTTTATCTTTTTAGTTAACTTAAAACGCCTTTGAATCACCTGGCCCAACACTTGGTAAGGCAAGTGGACTCCGTCCATTGAGTTTCACTAGTTTATCTCTTGCGAGCCTTTGGGAGGTGATTCAAAGGTAGGATTTTCTAGAATAGCCAACACTTGGTAAGCTTTTGGACTCCAAGGAGACATCCATTAGTTATCTCTTGCGAGCTTTTGAAGGATAATCCAAGGTTAAAGATCTTTTTAAGTGGCAAATGCTAGGTGAGAGGCACGAGCCATTGCAAGATGGATCAGTGAGAGGGATTTAGTGTTGAAACCATTAATGGTAAGCATCTGTACCACACTGGTTCAGGAAATAACTATATGTTAAATCCCCAATGCGAGGAAAAGAAACAAGTGACTGGAATCTCCTCTTTTGTAGATGGCACCTGATCCTAGTGACCTGAAATCCCAAGAAACACCTTTCTTCCTAGTTAATTTCAGTTACTTTATGTTTGGTTAGCTTAAAACCATCCGTTTTCATGCAAACTTATGTTTTCTTTTAAAGCTAACCTTGGAAAGGAAAAGCACCAATCCAGCTTTTGAACTAATATCAATTGTGAAGTGAAAACCCATCTCTGTGGAGGATCCTAGAGCCACTATGCTATGCTAGCTATGCTACCCTAGTATATGGGGAAATAGGTTTATAAATTTTGTTAATTGCTCCCGTTTGAGGACCAAAATCAAGGCACCAGCTGGGCACGAATCAAATGGCACCATTATTGGGGACCATTGAGAGGACATGAATCAGCTAATACACCAATTGGGGACGAATCAGGATCGGCCCCCAATCCCTTTTTTATGGGTTTCAAAATGAAAATCATGGACCATCCATGTTTAGATGGGGGACCTAGAAACAATAGGATCAAATGTACCAAATTTAATGAAGGATGTACCAAGTGTGCCAAAGTGCATTCCGAGGTGGGGATCGGCCCCCAATCACTCCCTTATGGGTTCCCAAATGAAATCATGGACCATCCATGTTTAGATGTGGGTCCCAAAAGCAATAGGATTGGATGTACCAAATTTAATGAAGGATGTACCAAATTTTGTGAAGGATGTACCAAGGGTTCCAAAGTGCATTTCGAGGTGGGAATCAAGCCCCAATCACTTCCTTATGGGTTCCAAAATGAAATTATGGGCCATCCATGTTTAGATGGAGGACCCGAAAGAAATAGGATCGGATGTACCAAATTTTGTGAAGAATGTACCAAGGGTTCCAAAGTGCGTTTCGAGGTGGAGATCGACCCCTAATCACTTCCTTATGGGTTCCAAAATGAAATCATGGACCTTCCATGTTCAGATGGGGGTCTTGGAAGCAATAAGATCGAATGTGCCAAATTTAATGAAGGTGTGGACCCCGCATTTCGGCTCATGAGCTTCCACTCGATGACACGACTTGCTTTTTATTTGAAAATGATTTATTTTTTAGAAAATGACTTGGAGTCGCCACTTGTTTTTGTTTTATTTTTAAAGGGTAAACAAAAAAAAAAAGAAAACCCTAAGTGTGACTCCTTATTTGGAAAATGTGGTCTGCGAAAAACCAAACGTGGGCTCGGGAGTCAGGTTACTTTTCGAGAAGGTACGGTAAAGACCATAGCACCCCTCTAAGTTTCTAAAATTGGGTCTCTACTAATGAGATGAAGCAATCATGGCAATTGGTTAGTGGATCAAGAGATACCAAAATGATCGCATGCATGGGAATCCGAATAGTGCATAGAGAACAGTCAAAGTGAGAGCGGGTGCTATGGTCTTTACCGTACCTTCCCGAAAAGTAACCTGACCCCCAAGCCCATGTTTGGTTTTTCGCAGACCATCTTTTCCAAATAAGGAGTCACACTTAGGGTTTTCTTTCTTATTTTGTTTAGCCTTTAAAAATAAAACAAAAACAAGTGGTGACCGAGCAAGTGATTAGGAGTAGGGTCTAGTGATGGGCTATATCTATGTTTGCGAGCATTTTGGAGGTGGCCGACATATTGATGCTGATTGGAGTCCGACCTTTGAAGACCTGTATAGCATAGAGCTAGGTTTCATGGATATTTGTGTGGCCAGTGTGTTTTCTTTTTAGTTTCATAGGATTTTTGGATGCACCCACACCACTCATTGTGCACCTTAGATCATCGACGAGTGATTAGAGTTGTGAGATACGTCAGCCATTAGGAGAGCCTTCACCATAGGAAACCCCCTGGGATGTCGAGGTAGTGCATGTGTGGAGGTGAAGATCACCTTGCATGGAAGCGCTCCATCTCTTCGGAGGCGTGCAGAGGGTTGCGTACCACCGAAGGGTGAGATCGCTTCTGCTAGGGATCTCTAAAGTCCACCCATCTCCTTCTAGGGCCACCTTGACCTTACAGAATGAGCTTAGATCATTCGATTAGGATTCCTTCCTCACACGTGGGTGCATCTGAGGGCCTTCAGAGCCTCTTTGGTTACAATTTGGATCCAGTGTTTTCTCTTTTGGTTTTTAGTAGAGAATGCTCAAAGATTGGTATGAGTTTGGGTATTGGTTGGATCACCTCTTGCCTTGTTGCATCAGATTCTTTCATTCGATGGGTTTGGCATGTTTTTCTCCCTAGGGCTTTCGTCTTTCTTTCTTGGCTCGACACACCCTTTCACTTTGTTGTCACTTACTTGGTGCTTTGGGATATGTTCATTGATAACCTTTTTACACTATACACCTATCACGGGCTTAATACCTCATTCTTTGTTTAATCCTTGATTCGATTTTCGACTTGATTCACATACTTTCATTACAAAAAGGTGAAAGGCACATTTTCACATTTACACTTTTTTCGAGAGAGTCGCCTTGATCACCTTATCATTTTCCTTTTATGGAGCTCGAGTTGAAAGTTGAGTCAAGGATATGTTATTATAGATGGAGTATTGATCTCGTGATAGCGTGTTTTTCACACCTCTTTCATCTTGGATTATCAATAGGAATTCTCTAGTCACATTTGTAGTCATCTCGCAGTGGACACCTTTATGACTCCAGAGTTCTCATCATACATCCAGTTTTAGATTGCCATCACAGGACCATGTATCATATGATGTGTTGTACTTTTGACTTGAGGCATCTATTCATTTGCATATCATGATCGCTTGGGCCTGACCTATCATGGAGGATATTGAGCTTATTAACCTAGGATTAGGAGATCACCTAGAGAGTTTGAGACTGTGACCCATTTCACCTTTTGATCAGAGCAGTACCATATCCATATCCATATCTTGACTTTGTGGACTTGATGACCTACCCATTCGAGCCTGACATGATACCACCCTTGGGTACCACCATATAGCCTTACCATTATTGTTCGTCTTAGCATACTACAATACCATTGCCTATTCTTTCATCATTTCCTTGATCTGACTAGGTAGAGTCCGAGATGGTTAGACCTAAGGTGAGCTTTTCATGATGATAGATGGATCACGATGAGATAATGGCTTGACTACTTGATGATATTGTTGAGATAGAGGGATCGTCATGGAGCATCCAAATTTGAGCCATCACATGACTTCAGAGAGTTGGGATGATTAGAGATGGTGATTGTATGAGACGATGGTGAGTGGCATGTGATGATAGAGTGAGGTGATTGTTAGAGGATGTTGATGATTATCACAGGGCATCATTGGGAGCTTTCACATGACTTCAGAGGGGTTGATATGACTATATTGGATGGATGCCAATCTTTAATATTGGCCATGTGAGATCTTGAAGCATGACGTTCGAGGTTGTGGTTAAAGGATGGGTGGCCATCATTTCATGAGCCTATTTACTTTATCACCCTCGCATATAAAGTTATCCATTGCTAGCCTATTGAGCCTCACACGAGCACCATAGCCTTTTCTTTCATCACCTCATTTACCTATGACATCGGGTTGGGGACCCTATAGTGCTTGCATGCTTTGATTAGATACGTCATGAGTTCTAGACCTAACATACATATTCAGGCCTCATCTCTCATTTTTCATTGTGATATTTTCCACTTTGACATCATCTCATCACTTTTTTCGGAATCACATATCACCACTTGTGATATTCATTCTCTGTCTTTTTTCTCATCATTACTTACTTGACATTATCCTTGTTTCACCTTGAGTGGTGGTTTTTCACACGTCACTACATGGAGGATTGTCATATTTTTTTCCCCCCATTCGCCTTATGGGTTGTGGTTCAAAGATCTCCGTTTTGAGGGGTTTGTCTTGTTAGTGAGGATTCATGTTACATGAGTATGTGAGGAGAGTTTACCCATGTGATTGTATTTTTGTGGGAGATTATTCATTATTGATTAGAGTATGTGCAAAATAAAAAATAAAAAAATAGTGCATTCTTCATTGTATCATTCTCCATTGAGCACATGTATGGATGTGCTAGTTTGCTTCACTGATTTTATGTGTTGGAGAGAGTTTGTATGAGAGCTTCTTTCTGAGATTCTATCTTGATGTATATTTTGGGTGAGAGTATGAGTCACCCATTCGATTTTTGTGAGAGATGCGAGCAACCTTTCTTTGGTATCTCTGGATCCTTGCTTTATCTATCATCCCATCTTTTTAAGATGTGGCTTATCTCCATGCTTTGATTCAAGTTGACCATCACTCACTTTTCTATCTCTCTATCTTTTTTTATCTTTGTTCTATTCCTCCGTTCCACTTTACCTCATCTGATTTCTTTCTTTTCTCATTCTGCTTGATGTTTGACTTGGGTTCAGCATCCACACTTTATTCTTGCTTATTCGATGTGTCCATTCCTTTATCATCACTTTTCGTGTGGGGACCCCTAGGTCTAGGACTCATGATGCTTTCTACGCATTACATCTCATGCATGAGGGGTATGGGGATTATATCATTGGGATCTTTGGGCCTAGTTTTCTTTTGTTTCTTTCACCTTATTACCTTGGCCTACGCTACTTCCTGCGTCTTAAGACCACCCTGAGGCCATGACTTCACATATTGTGCTTGATGGCTCACACATGGGCAATACTTGAGATTGGTTGGAGATTATTTCTCTAAGCATGATAGATGAGGAGTTAAGATAATGGATTACACTAGGGCATACCCTTTTTATCAGTGATGGATTTTCAGAGGTGATATGATCTATACTGGGGCATACCCCACTCATCGATGATAGCTTCTTGTGGGATAACCCTACACTAGGGCATAACCATTTCAGAGAGCACTTTTATTGGAGATACAGACACTCTACTCGATATTTTGCATTGGGACACACTCCTCTCATCATGATTGATTTTTTTGAGATGACGGTTTATTTTGAGACATAGCCTTCTCATTGGTGATGGACTTTGATTTATCTTGGAGCATAGTCACTCTAGATGATTTATACTGGGGCATAGCCACTTCATTCACCTTCATAGAGCCCAAGGATTCTGATTCATATGGATTATGTTGAGATGTTTCCATTTTTGGCACCAGGAGTAGAGATTGATCGATTTGTTGACATACACTAGCATGGTCCTACTCAGTGGTTGTTGACTCGGATGCACTGTTTTACACTGGGGCATAGTTGAGGTGGAGAGCATTTTTCATTGGGGCATAGCCACCCTATTGGATCCTTTACACTAGAGCATATCCATCTTTTGGAGGGAGATCAGTTTGTTTCTTTACGATTGAAGCATCTGACGAGTGATATGGAGATCATTGGATTGTTTCATGTGTCATCATTGCATACTGGGGCATAGTCACCTAGTTAGATCTTTGGATATTGAGACTTGAATTTCTGTTTATGATTGTTGCTTTTGATGGATTATGAAGCTATAGACACCTTGGGTTCAGTCTTCTCGGTATACTTGGATGATCTCGGATACCTACCTACTTTTCATCTCGTACTCAGACATTTCACCCTGATACTTGCATGCTTTCTATCTTACTAGAGCTTGATCATCGCCTTTTTTTTATCCCATACATCTCACCATGAAACGTGACCTCACACTCCTCTTTCGATTAAGAGAGATGTAGATCAGTCCTCAATCACTTTGGTTGTGCTTTCATACATCTTGTGGACTTTAGGTTCAACATCTTCCATGATGGCAGGGCCTGATAGATTGCTAATTTATTAGTGATGATGCTTTCATTTTGACAATTGACATGTTGAGTGTTGATTTGCTTGCTCTTTGTATTTTGAGCATTGGTCATCATTGTTTTTATTCATCAGTTAGTATTGTGCTGTCAACATGGTTTCACGATACATGGTCCTATTTGGCATTACCTATTTGAGGTTGGACATTTTCATTACATGATGGATGAGCATATTTCAAAGTACAGTAGTTTTTAGGCATTTTACATCTCTATTTATTCACCGTCACATACTGGGGCATACCCTCCTTCACTAGGATCATCGGACCTTCCACAGGCTTCATTCACCTCTTGATCTGGTTGTTGACCCCTGTGAGTTACATACTAGGGCATACCCTACCCTCCTTCACTGGGATCATCGGACCTTTCACAGGTTTCATTCACCTCTTGATCTAGTCTTTGACTCCTACGAGTTGCATACTGGGGCATACCCTCCTTCCCTGGGATCATCGGACCTTTCACAGGCTTCATTATCTTTTGACCTAGTTATCGATCCTTTTGAGTTATCATACTGGGGCATATCCCCTCCAGCCGAGTTTGTTTGCATCATTATTTGAGTTACCTTTGGCTTTAGGTCACTCGATCTATCATTCATCGTCTTGTCAGTTTGAGTTTTTAGGACCGCACCTATATCGATCGGTTATTTTCTATGTCAGTTTGATGTCAGTTCAAGTTCATTTTAAGTTTTTGGGACCGCACCTATATCGATCGGTCATTTTCATGTCAGTTTGAGTTGGGACTGCACCTATATCGATTGACCATCTTTCTATCAGTTTGAGTTTGAGTTTTCGAGTCGGGACCACACCCATATCGATCTGGCATCTTCCTATCAATTTGTGTTCAGTTTGAGTCGGGATCACACCTATATCGATCGGTCATCTTTCGTGTCAGTTTGAGTTTTCGAGTTGGGACCACACCTATATCGATCGGTCATCTTTCGTGTCAATTTGAGCTTTAAGGCTGCACCTATATCGATCGGCCATCTTCCTATCAATTTGAGTTTGAGTTTTCGAGTTGGGACAACACCCATATTGATCGGTCATCTTTCGTGTCAGTTTGAGTTTTGGGGCCGCACCTATATTGATCGGTCATCTTCCTATCAGTTTGAGTTTGAGTTTTTGAGTCGAGACTGCACCCATATTGATCGGTCATTTTCGTGTTAGTTTGAGTTTTAGGGCCGCACCTATATCGATCGACCATCTTCCTATCAATTTGAGTTTGAGTTTTCGAGTTGGGACAACACCCATATTGATCGGTCATCTTTCATGTCAGTTTGAGTTTTGGGGCCGCACCTATATTGATCGGCCATCTTCCTATCAGTTTGAGTTTGAGTTTTTAAGTCGAGACTGCACCCATATTGATCGGTCATTTTCGTATTAGTTTGAGTTTTGGGGCGTCACCTATATCGATCGGCCATCTTTTTATCAGTTTGAGTTTGATTTTTCGAGTCGGGACCGCACCTATATCGATCGATCATTTTTATGTCAGTCCCCTATATCGATCAGCCATCTTCCTATCAGTTTGAGTTTGAGTTTTCGAGTTGGGACCGCACCTATATTAATCGGCCATCTTCCTAACAGTTTGAGTTTGAGCTTTTGAGTCGGGACCTCACCTATATCGATCGGTCATTTTCGTGTCAGTTTGAGTTTTGGGGTCGCACCTATATCGATCGGCCATCTTCCTATCAGTTTGAGTTTGAGTTTCAAGTCGGGATTGCACCTATATTGATCGGTCATCATCTTGTCAATTTGAGTTTGCGTTTTTGGGGCCGCACCCATATTGATCGACCATCATCTTGTCAGTTTTAGTTTGCGTTTTGGGGGCCGCACCTATATCGATCGATCATCTTTCGTGTCAGTTTCAGTTTTTGAGTTGGGACCGCACCTATATCGATCGGTCATTCATCTTATCAGTTTAGTTTTTGGGGCCACACTTATATCGATCGGTCATCTTCCTATCAGTTTGAGTTTTTGGGACCGCACTTATATCGATCGGTCATCTTTCGTGTCAGTTTGAGTTTTCGAGTTGGGATCTCACTTATATCAATCCGTCATTCATTCATCTTGTCAGTTTGAGTTTGCATTTTTGGGGTCGCACCTATATCGATCGACTATGTTCGTGCCAGTTTGAGTTTTCGGGACCACACCTATATCGATCGGTCATCGTCTTGTTAGTTTGAGTTTTTGGGGCCGCACCTATATCGATCGACCATCTTTCTATCAGTTTGAGTTTTTGGGACCGCACCTATATCGATCGGCCATGTTCGTGTCAGTTTGAGTTTTCAGGACCGCACCTATATCGATCAGTCATCGTCCTGTCAGTTTGAGTTTTAAGGGCCGCACCTATATCGATCGGTCATCTTTCATGTCAGTTTGAGTTTTGGGGCCGCACCTATATTGATCGGCCATCTTTTGTGTCAGTGATTTTTCGAGTCGGGACCGCACCTATATCGAATCGGCCATGTTCCTTGATTACTACTCAAAAATTCTATTTTGTAAGCTTGTAATTAACTCTTTTAAACACTTTTGAGTAGTAGTTATTACCTTTTAACCCAATTAACATATTAAGGACCCTTGCAATCAATCCTAATCAAAGTGTGTAAGTTTTGGTGTTTTTGTTATTGTTAGCTTTTTGCTCACCAAAGCAATCCAGGATTGAGGAGAGTTCTTTGGAATCCATGGCAAAGCTTTTGGAAAGCTTAGAAACATGAAGAACCAAAGCCTTGAAGCTTTAAAGTCCTTTGCCATAAGCAAATCCAGAATGCAAGGAGGGGAGCAAAGAGAAATCTGCCATGAAGCAAAATAGAGGACAGCAGCTGCAGTCTTCTTGGGCACTTTTGGAGCACTTCCCGGAGTCCTTTTTCTACATTCTATATACTATTTCAAAGCTCAGGAAGTCAAGAATCTAATGATTCAAACGGTGCACGATTCGGAGTTGAAATGAAGGAGTTACAGCCATTGGAAGCCAATCACTCCAAGCTGAAGGAAAATTTCGCAGGGCTGCGAAATTTTGTCCTTTTGCTGCGAAATTTCGCAGCCCTTTTTGGACAGCTGCGAAACACCTCCTGAAGCTACCCGATATTTGCGACCGACATATTGAGATCTTTTGCTTTAGATATTTGATGTCTAAATCCCCAAACTCTCCTTGTAACCCACCTATCATATGTTTCCTTAGTCTTTAAGTAAGAACAAAAGGGTGAATAGCCCCTTATATATATTGTAATTTTTCCCTTTGAAGAACAATCAGACGGGAAGCTTGTTCTCAGACAACTTTTGTATAGTTTTGAAGGAAGTAAAGTTCAGGGTTTTTCTATACCTTACCTTCCCATTTTGTTTGTATTTTCTTAATAGCCAAACAAGCTTTGAGGAAGTTTCCTCAGAGAATGAGTGGCTAAGCTTTTAATTCCTTGGAGCTAAGGTTGCCAGGGATGGTTCCAACTGCAAGAATTGGTAGTTTTGTGGTTTTAGCCATTAATGAAGAGTAAGTGTGACCCATTAATGATTTCTATGTTTTTAGTTAACTTAAAACACCTTGCAATTCACCTGAGCCAACACTTGGTAAGGCAAGTGATCTCTGTCCATGGAGATGCACTAGTTTACCTCTTGCGAGCTTCTGGGAGGTGACTTGAAGGTGGGATTTTCTTGAATTGCCAACACTTGATAAGCTTTTGGACTCCAAGGAGACATCCATTAGTTATCTCTTGCGAGCTTGAGACGGGAAGTCCAAGGTTAATGATCACCTTGAATGGCAAATGCTAGGTGAGAGGCACGAGTCATTCCAAGTTGCATAAGTGAGAAGGATTTAGTGCTGAAATCCATTAAAGGGTAGCATTTATACAACACCGGTTAGAGGATTGACTATATGTTAATTCTCTAATGCGAGGAAAGGAACCAAGTGACTGGAGCTCTGTTTTTGCATGAGGAACCTCCCCTGTGAACCTAAACCTCCAAGGAATGTTTTTCTCCATAAGTAATTTCCATTACTTTCTTTTTAGTTAGCTTGAAACTAAACCTTTTACAACCAAAGTTTGTGTTTTCTTCTTAAGCTAACCTTGAAATGAAAAAGCACCAAATTAGCTATAAATTGGTATCAGTTGTAAGTTGAAAACCCTTCCCAATGAACGATCCTAGAGCCACTATGCTATATTAGCTAAAGCTATCCCAATGCATGGTGATATAGGTTATAAATTTTGTTGATTACTCCCTCAATCAAGGAGCACCAGCTGGACGTGAATCAGCTGAGACACCAATTGGGCAGGAATCAAATGGCGCCGTTGCCGGGGAAGGTGCCAACTTCATAGTGATATTATTTCAGCATACTTGTGGTTTTCATCACAAGTTCGGTGAATTTCCTTTCACTTTACTAACTCTTTTAGTTGTTCTTTTACTCATTTATATTCTAACATAGTTCTTAATTTAGTTTTAGTTAATCTAAGTCTTTTTGGTAGTTTTGTTCTTTTTTGTTTACCCCTGTTTTCCTCTGTTTTTTCTTTTCCCCTGTTTTCGTTTTTTCTTTGTTACAGTTGATACTAGTTGTGTATGCCAAATTGAGTATGAGATAGTGGAGGAAGGCTTGTGAAACTTGAAACACCTCATAACAAGGAGTTGGAATTGAGCTTGAACATCATGGAAGCTACACCTGAAGATCAGCATAGTCACCATGTCCATCAAGACAATCCAAACGAATTCAGATCAATGAGGGACCGCATGCATCCACCTCGTATGAGTGCACCATCATGTATAGTGCCCCCTACGAAGCAGCTAGTTATCAGACCGCATATTGTTCCACTTCTACCAACTTTCCATGGAATGAAAAGTGAGAATCCCTATGCACACATCAAGGAATTTGAAGAAGTTTGTAATACATTCCGAGAGGGAGGAGCTTCAATCGATTTGATGAGGCTTAAGCTATTTCCTTTTACTTTAAAGGATAAGGCCAAGATTTAGCTTAATTCTTTAAGGCCAAGGAGTATCCGTTCTTGGACTGATTTGCAAGCTAAATTCCTCAAAAAGTTTTTTCCTACTCACAGAACAAATGGCTTGAAAAGGCAAATTTCAAACTTCTTAGCTAAAGAGAATGAGAAATTCTATGAGTGTCGGGAAAGATACATGGAGGCCATCAATGCTTGTCCTCACCATGGTTTTCATACATGGCTGTTGGTGAGTTATTTTTATGATGGGATGTCTTCCTCGATGAAGCAGCTCCTCGAAACAATGTGTGGAGGAGATTTCATGAGTAAGAATCCGGAGGAACCTATGGATTTCTTGAGTTATGTAGCTGAAGTCTCAAGGGGATGGGATGAACCGAACAAAGGAGAAGTGGGGAAGATGAAGTCTCAACCAATTGCCTCTAGTGCTAAGGCTGGGATGTACACCTTGAATGAAGATGTTGATATGAAAGCAAAATTTGCAGCCATGACAAGAAGATTGGAGGAGCTAGAATTGAAAAAGATGCATGAAGTGCAAGCTATTGCTGAAACACCAGTGCAAGTGAAGCCATGTTCTATTTGTCAGTCTTATGAGCACTTGGTGGAGGAGTGCCCTACAATTCCAGTTGCTAGAGAAATGTTTGGAGATCAAGCAAATGCCATTGGACAATTCAAGCCCAATAGCAATGCTTCGTATGGCAATACTTACAACTCAAGTTGGAGGAATCATCCAAATTTTTCATGGAAGCCAAGAGCACCTCAGTATCAACAGCCGGCTCAACCATCTCAACAAGCTTCAAATCTTGAGCAAGCAATAGTGAATCTAAGCAAGGTTGTGGGAGATTTTGTTGGAGACCAAAAATCCATCAATGCTCAACTTAGTCAAAGAATTGACAGTGTAGAGAGCACATTGAACAAAAGGATGGATGGGATACAAAATGACTTATCTCAGAAAATAGACAATCTCCAATACTCAATCTCAAGGCTCACTAATTTGAACACAGTGCAAGAGAAGGGTAGATTTCCTTCTCAACCTCACCAAAACCCCAAGGGTATCCATGAAGTGGAAGCTCATGAGGGAGAGACTTCACAAGTGAGAGATGTTAAAGCCTTGATCACTCTAAGGAGTGGTAAAAAGGTTGAGACACCAACACCCAAGCCACACAGTGAAGAGAAAGAAAAAGAAGAGACAAAGAAGAGGGGGGAAATGAAAGGAAAGAAGAAAAATATCAGTGAAGGGAAAGAAGACCATGAATTTTCAAATCTGGAGAAAGAGCTTATTAAGGAAGAACTGATGAAGAAGCACACATCTCCACCTTTTCCTCAAGCTTTGCATGGGAAAAAGGGGATAAAAAATGCATCAGAAATCCTTGAAGTATTGAGGCAAGTGAAGGTTAATATTCCGTTGCTGGATATGATTAAGCAAGTTCCAACGTATGCAAAATTCCTAAAGGACCTGTGTACTATCAAAAGAGGGTTGAATGTGAATAAGAAAGCCTTCTTGACTGAGCAAGTAAGTGCTATCATACAATGCAAGACTCCTTTGAAGTACAAAGATCCGGGAAGTCCTACCATTTCAGTCATGATTGGAGGAAAGGTAGTGGAAAAAGCTTTGTTAGATTTGGGAGCAAGTGTGAATTTGTTACCATACTCTGTCTACAAGCAATTGGGACTTGGTGAGTTGAAGCCAACACCAATCACTCTATCCTTAGCTGATAGATTAGTGAAAATTTCAAGGGGGGTAATTGAAGATGTCTTAGTTCAAGTTGATAATTTCTACTATCCAGTAGACTTTGTTGTTCTTGATATTGATCCTTTTGTTAAGGAAGCTAATTATGTTCCTATCATCCTTGGAAGGCCATTTCTTGCTACTTCAAATGCAATCATCAATTGTAGGAATGGACTTATGCAACTCACTTTTGGCAACATGACACTTGAGCTTAATATCTTTTATATGTCTAAGAAGCTCACTACTCCGAAAGAAGAGGAAGGTCCAGAAGAGGTCTGCATTATTGACACTCTAGTGGAGGAGCACTGTAATCAGAATATGCAAGACAAGTTGAATGAAAGTCTTGAGGATCTTGTAGAAGAGTTGTCTGAACCCGCTGATGTGCTTGCTACTCTACAAGGTTGGAGGAGGAAAGAAGAGATTTTACCTTTATTCAATAAAGAGGAGGCACAAGAAGCTGTTAAGGAAGAGATCCCAAAGCTCAATTTGAAACCTCTGCCCATGGAGTTGAAATATATGTACCTGGAAGAGAATAACCAATGCCCTGTTGTTATATCTTCATCTCTTACCACTCATCAGGAGACTTCTCTACTTGAAGTTCTTAAGAGGTGTAAGAAAGCAATAGGATGGCAAATATTTGACTTGAAAGGAATCAGTCCTTTAGTTTGTACACATCACATATATATGGGGGAAGAAGCTAAGCCAATTCGTCAACCTCAAAGAAGACTAAATCCTTATTTACAAGAAGTGGTACGAGCTGAGGTGCTGAAGTTACTTCAAGCGGGTATTATCTATCCCATATCTGACAGCCCTTGGGTGAGTCCTACTCAAGTGGTCCCAAAAAAGTCATGGATTACTATAATTCAAAATGAAAAAGGAGAAGAAATTGCTACACGCCTCACTTCAGGTTGGAGGGTGTGTATTAACTATAGGAAATTGAATGCTGTGACAAGGAAAGATCATTTTCCACTCCCGTTTATTGATCAAGTAATGGAGAGAGTCTCTGGCCATCCTTTTTATTGTTTTTTGGACAGGTACTCAGGGTATTTCCAAATTGAAATTGATGTGGAAGATCAGGAGAAGACCACTTTCACATGTCCATTTGGAACATACGCCTACAGAAGGATGCCTTTTGGTTTATGCAATGCACCTGCAACATTCCAAAGGTGTATGCTTAGTATCTTCAGTGATATGGTGGAGCGAATTATGGAGGTTTTCATGGATGATATCACCGTATATGGAGGTACATTTGAAGAATGCTTGATTAATTTGGAAGCGGTTCTTAACAGATGCATTGAGAAAGACTTGGTGCTCAACTGGGAGAAATGCCATTTTATGGTACATCAAGGAATTGTCCTTGGTCATATCATCTCCGAGAAAGGCATTGAAGTTGATAAAGCAAAGGTGAAACTTATTATCAAATTGCCATCCCCAACCACTGTAAAAGGAGTAAGGCAATTCCTTGGCCATGCAGGGTTCTATAGGAGATTTATAAAAGACTTCTCTAAGCTTTCAAAGCCTCTTTGTGAACTTTTAGCTAAGGATGCTAAGTTTATATGGGATGAAAGATGTCAAAAGAGTTTTGATCAATTGAAGCAATTTTTGACAACCGCTCCAATAGTGAGGGCTCCTAATTGGCAACTACCCTTTGAAGTCATGTGTGATGCCAGTGACTTTGCTATAGGAGCTGTACTTGGCCAAAGAGAAGATGGGAAGCCCTATGTGATCTACTATGCAAGCAAAACATTGAACGAAGCTCAAAGGAACTACACAACTACAGAGAAGGAATTGTTAGCTGTGGTGTTTGCCTTAGACAAGTTTCATGCATATTTGGTAGGGTCTTTCATCATTGTTTTCATTGATCATTCAGCCTTGAAGTATTTATTGACAAAGCAAGATGCAAAAGCAAGGTTGATTAGATGGATTCTTTTGTTACAAGAGTTCGATCTCTAAATCCGAGACAAGAAAGGAGTGGAGAATGTGGTAGCTGACCACCTTTCAAGGTTGGCTATAGCACACAATTCCCATGTCCTGCCTATTAATGATGACTTCCCTGAGGAATCACTCATGTTGCTAGAGAAAGCTCCTTGGTATGCTCACATTGCTAACTATTTGGTTACGGGTGAAGTTCCAAGTGAGTGGAAAGCACAAGACAGGAAGCACTTCTTTGCAAAGATTCATGCTTACTATTGGGAAGAGCCCTTCCTTTTCAAGTATTGTGCTGATCAGATTATAAGGAAGTGTGTACCTGAGCAAGAGCAACAAGGAATCCTCAGCCACTGCCATGAGAATGCATGCGGAGGCCACTTTGCCTCTCAGAAAACAGCCATGAAGGTCTTGCAATCAGGGTTTACTTGGCCATCACTTTTTAAAGATTCCCACATCATGTGTAGGAGTTGTGACAGATGCCAAAGACTTGGGAAGCTTACAAAAAGAAATCAAATGCCCATGAACCCCATCCTCATAGTTGATCTTTTTGATGTTTGGGGTATTGACTTCATGGGACCTTTCCCAATGTCTTTTGGTAACTCTTATATATTGGTGGGGGTGGACTATGTTTCTAAATGGGTTGAGGCAATCCCCTGTAAACACAATGATCACAGGGTGGTTCTCAAATTTCTTAAGGAGAACATCTTCTCAAGGTTTGGGGTGCCCAAGGCCATAATCAGTGATGGAGGTACTCATTTTTGCAACAAACCCTTTGAGACCCTATTAGCCAAGTATGGAGTGAAGCATAAGGTAGCTACACCTTATCACCCTCAAACTTCCAGGCAAGTGGAGCTAGCAAACAGGGAAATCAAGAACATATTGATGAAAGTGGTGATTACAAGCTGGAAAGATTGGTCTATCAAGCTTCATGATTCATTATGGGCATATAGAACAGCTTATAAGACTGTTCTTGGCATGTCTCCCTATCGTCTAGTCTATAGCAAAGCATGCCATCTCCCAGTGGAAGTTGAATATAAGGCTTGGTGGGCAATCAAGAGGTTGAATATGGACTTGATCAGAGCTGGAGCAAAGAGGTGCTTAGACCTTAATGAGATGGAGGAATTAAGAAATGATGCTTACATCAATTCCAAAGTTGCAAAACAGATGATGAAGAGGTGGCATGATCAACTAATCTCCAACAAAGAATTCCGGGAAGGCCAAAGAGTTCTACTCTATGACTCAAGGCTCCATATCTTTCCAAGGAAGCTCAAGTCAAGGTGGATTGGTCCTTTCATTATTCACCATGTGCATCTCAATGGAGTGGTGGAAATGTTGAATTCCAATGGCACAGACACCTTTAAAGTCAATGGCCATCGCCTCAAGCCATTCATTGAGTCGTTCAAGCAAGAAAATGAGGAGATCAACCTCCTTGAGCCACAAAAAGCCTGATCAGAGAAGGGTTAGATGGACTTGGTTTCACCAAAGTCCATATTTTTGTTTAAGTATATTAATTTATAAGCTTTGTAAATTGTTTTGATTTTAATTTTTTGTTTTAATTTGTGTTATTTATATGTAACTTAATCTTTTTGAATGATCAAAATCCGGAGGAAATGGAAGAAAATTGAAGGAAGGTCTCTAGAAATCAAGAGGAGCTCAAAAGCATGGAAAAATTCAAGGTCTGCGAAATTTCGCAGCCAAAGAAGGTCTCCTGCGAAAATGGGCCTTCGCTGCGAAATAACTTCGCAGCCCCCAAGTGCCGCTGGGAAAATCGCCCCCGCCGCTGCGAAAACAACCTCCCGCTGCGAAACCATTTCGCAGCCTCCAAATGGCCGCTGCGAAAATTTTTACGCCTGGAGACCCCCCATTTCGCAGCCGAAGCGCCTTTTCGTAGGGTGTTTTGCAGCTGCGAAACACCCCTTTGGCACACGAGTGCCATTTCACAACGCCGTACGACCATTTCGCAGCTGCGAAATCCACTCCAAAATTTCCCTCGCTACGAAAACACCTCTCCGCTGCGAAAATGAACAGTGACTTTTGGTGTCCCTTTTTAACAGTATAAATTCCATTTTTCCTATTTTTAAACCGTCATTTGAACTTCCAAAAGGAGCCAAGAGCAGCCAAGCCCGAGCACCCTCCCATCTGCCTTCTCCGCTTGAGCAACCCGACTGCATTCCAGTCATTTTTGCCGCTGCTGCATGGCCAGAACACGAGGAGCAAAGTCTTCGTGCCCATCGACTCGCCTGAGAATTCTGAGAGGTACCACCGTCAAAGGCTCCACATCTGAGCCGCGGCGGCCACGAGTAGCCCCACCTCCGGTTGAAGATGCACCCATCAATCCTCCGGTCAGGCGCTACAACACGAGGAGATCACTTACCATAACCGGTGCGAGCTCTTCCAGAGGGCCAAAATCCGATTCCAGTCCACCACAGAAGAAAGCCAAGGTCTCTGAGCCAATTGATCTGACCAAGTCATCTTCAGAGACTGAATCAGATCCTACACCGTCTCCGCCGCCTGCCAAAAAGTCTCCACCGCCGGCCAAGAAGACTCAGCCATCTCGCACGCTGGGAAGAGAATCTCAAATCCCCTTTGGCATGACTCCTGAGGTAGCTATCAAGCGCCCCATGGTCACACAGCTGCCAATTGAAGGAAATTTGGACTGCAGGGCATGGCCATTCCATTCAGAGCTCTGTTTCGACATAGCCACCTTCAGTCTTCAGCCCGAGGTCAGAGAGTCCTTCCGCCTGCTACAAAGGTATCAATTGGAGCAATTGCTGACTCCAAGAGATTTTTTCTACCCTTATGTGGCATTGGACTATTATCAGTCCATGACCACAAACCAGGTCCGTAAGCCCACTGTCATCCATTTCACCATAGATGGACGGCATGGTATTTTGGGAGCTCGCCATATAGCAGAGGCACTCCATATCCCCTATGAGCCAGCACGTCCAGAGGATTTTCGAGCCTGGACTCATCCTTCACAGAGTGATATCGTCCATACTCTGTCCAGAGGGGCATCCTCTCACCATTACATCCAGAGGAAGGAGCTTCCCCCCAGCATGTTCTTCATTGATGCACTCCTCCGCCACAACATATTCCCACTCTAGCATTGGGTACAGAGGAGAGGAGTGTTGTTGGAGGCACTATATACGATTTTTGAGGGATACTTCTTTGGCCCTCACCACCTCATTATGGCTGCTCTTCTCTATTTTGAAGAGAAGGTGCATCGAAAGAAGCTGCTCCGAGCGGATGCCATTCCACTCTTCTTCCCCAGACTATTATGCTAGATATTGGAGCACCTGGGATATTTAGCAGAGCCTCAGTTTGAGCGTAGACGTCTTTGTCGAGAGATTTTCACTCTTGACAAATGGACTAGTATGACAGCCTATCGTGGTGCAGATAAGGGAGCACCAGAGCATCTAGAGCAGCCAGAGGAGCCAGTTGACATACCTGATGATACTCAGCCACTTGCCCCTGCAGTGGTTTTTAGAGAGCCTACACCAGAGGTTCCATCCCCTGCTCCTCAGGCCACACCACAGACTCCCCCTATTATTCCACCTGCATCAAAGCCATCTCCTTCAGCTGAGCCAAGGATAGCTATACCCATCATCGAGCATAGAGGCCTAGCCCACACTTTTCAGGCATTGGCCACTTCCCAGAGCATCCTTACTCAGCAGATCACAGCTCTTCGTGCTCATCAGGAGCAGATTATAGCCACTCAGGCCCATCACACTACCCTCCTGAGGAAGATTCAGCATCATCTTGGCATTATATCAGCTCTTTAGCATACCATTCCTAGCCCACCAGAGCCTACTATAGGAGAAGCAGAGGCAGCTGAGCCATCATCTCCACCCACCATCTGATCATTTTGATAGTTTACTCTTATATATTTCGATTATGTATTTCATTTATGCATTTCCTTTTTGAAATCCCATGCTTTTGGTAGTATATATTGGGATTACTTGGATTACTTGTATTACTTGCTTTCATTTTGTACCTACATGAATTGAAGTAATACAAATCTATTACCTTTTGATCACTCTTAGCATTATTCTATTCTTATTTCCTCTACTCACATCTTTTATTCTTTTTGAAACATGTGGTTTCTCCAATCAATATTCGAAATTGATATCATTCAGGAGGTACCACTACCTCCCTTTAATCTCAATCGCTCATGCCACATTGAGGACAATGTTCAGCTCGGTTGGGGGGACAATTGAGGAAGGAAGTTTTTTGTTATTCATGCTAAGTTATTTTGGTAATGTAGATGATTTTCATCTAATTTTAAAATTTTTTCTTTTTCTCTACTCACCATGGTTATTAAAGAAAAATTCTCAAAATGAAATGGGAGAAAATGAATTTTTGTTTTTCACTTGACTTAGAGTTTGTATTATGCTTACTAAAGTTGATGAATTGTTGAATCTTCTATTGAATTCAAGCTTATGTCTTCCACTTTAAGCTATACACACACTGTGCACACTAGATTCCGATTATAAGATGAAAAGCTATTTCCCCCTTGACTTAGGAAAATTTAGACCTGGTACTTTTGACCTCATTTTAATAGTGTTGGGACACCTTACAAAAGGCCAATGAGCCTTTGAAAAAAAAGAAGAAAGAAAAAAAAAATGTTTGCTTGCCTTGAAACCCGAGCAAGGTCTGAGGGGTATATGGTGAAAATCTTTAAAGCCTGGTGCCCTAAGCCTTAATTGGTTGGGAGCCACCGACCTCAATGCTCGTTACATGGGTGAATAGGTGAAGTTTAGCATGCTGTAGGTGCTTGGGTATTTAAAATTCATTCTCAAAAGTCCGGGGTGAAATCCGAGTTAGTGGTTGAAAGATCCTTAAAGCTTGATGCCCTAAACCTTCATTGGTTGGGAGTCATCGATGGACCCCCGTTACATGGACAATTTAGAAAAGAATACCCTTAAGCTTTGCATTCCTACAAGAAAAAAAAAGTGAAACAAAAGGGTGCGTTCTTAGCCTATTGAATTTGGTTAGTTTGCTAAGTGTTGAAAAAGAGCTAGGTTGAGGGGTGAGATTAGTTTGGCATACTATATTCGGAAGCTATCAACTCACACTTAGATTTTTGTGGAAGAGTAAGATTTGGTCCTTTGGAAGTGAAAATGATTTGAAAGCTTCAATTTGCATAATACCTTCTCTTTAAGAATTGTGATTAGACAATTTTTATTTGATAACTCTTGTTGAAGTTTGAGTTTTATTTCTTTAATGTTCCATGTGAGAGTTAGATTATCATGCCACTTAAACATTTTTTTTTTTTGAAATAATCAGCATGATGTTGTAAATTATGGTACTTTTATTTTATTTTTCTCTCCGTCATTGCTAAGGGACTAGCAATATGTCGGTTGGGGGGAGTGATTACGACTCAAAAATACTATTTTGTAAGCTTGTAATTAACTCTTTTAAACACTTTTGAGTAGTAGTTATTACCTTTTAACCCAATTAACATATTAAGGACCCTTGCAATCAATCCTAATCAAAGTGTGTAAGTTTTGGTGTTTTTGTTAGCTTTTTGGTCACCAAAGCAATCCAAGATTGAGGAGATTTCTTTGGAATCCATGGCAAAGCTTTTGGAAAGCTCAGAAACATGAAGAACCAAAGCCTCGAAGCTTTAAAGTCCTTTGCCATAAGCAAATCCGGAATGCAAGGAGGGGAGCAAAGAGAAATCTGCCATGAAGCAAAATAGAGGACAGCAGCTTCAGTCTTCTTGGGCACTTTTGGAGCACTTCCTGGAGTCCATTTTCTACATTCTATATACCATTTCAAAGCTCAAGAAGTCAAGAATCTAATGCTTCAAACGGTGCATGATTCGGAGTTGAAATGAAGGAGTTACAGCCATTGGAAGCCGATCACTCCAAGCTGAAGGAAAATTTCGCAGGGCTGCGAAATTTTGTCCTTTTGCTGCGAAATTTCGCAGCCCTTTTTGGACAGCTGCGAAACACCTCCTGAAGCTACCTGATATTTGCGACTGACATATTGAGATCTTTTGCTTTAGATATTTGATGTCTAAATCCCCAAACTCTCCTTGTAACCCACCTATCATATGATTCCTTAGTCTTTAAGTAAGAACAAAAGGGTGAATAGCCCCTTATATATATTGTAATTTTTCCCTTTGAAGAACAATCAGATGGGAAGCTTCTTCTCAAACAACTTTTGTATAGTTTTGAAGGAAGTAAAGTTCAGGGTTTTTCTATACCTTACCTTCCCATTTTGTTTGTATTTTCTTAATAGCCAAACAAGCTTTAAGGAAGTTTCCTCAGAGAATGAGTGGCTAAGCTTTTAATTCCTTGGATCTAAGGTTGCCGGGGATGGTTCCAACTGCAAGAATTGGTAGTTTTGTGGTTTCAGCCATTAATGAAGAGTAAGTGTGACCCATTAATGATTTCTATGTTTTTAGTTAACTTAAAACACCTTGCAATTCACCTGAGCCAACACTTGGTAAGGCAAGTGATCTCCGTCCATAGAGATGCACTAGTTTACCTCTTGCGAGCTTTTGGGAGGTGACTTGAAGGTGAGATTTTCTTGAATTGCCAACACTTGATAAGCTTTTGGACTCCAAGGAGACATCCATTAGTTATCTCTTGTGAGCTTGAGACGGGAAGTCCAAGGTTAATGATCACCTTGAATGGCAAATGCTAGGTGAGAGGCACGAGCCATTCCAAGTTGCATTAGTGAGAAGGATTTAGTGCTGAAATCCATTAAAGGGTAGCATTTATACAACACCAGTTAGAGGATTGACTATATGTTAATTCTCTAATGCGAGGAAAGGAACCAAGTGACCGAAGCTCTGTTTTTGCATGAGGAACCTCCCCTGTGAACCTAAACCTCCAAGGAATGTTTTTCTCCATAAGTAATTTCCATTACTTTCTTTTTAGTTAGCTTGAAACTAAACCTTTTACAACCAAAGTTTGTGTTTCCTTCTTAAGCTAACCTTGAAATGAAAAAGCACCAAATTAGCTATAAATTGGTATCAGTTGTGAGTTGAAAACCCTTCCCGGTGAACGATCCTAGAGCCACTATGCTATATTAGCTAAAGCTATTCCAATGCATGGTGATATAGGTTATAAATTTTTTTGATTACTCCCTCAATCAAGAGCACCAGCTGGACGTGAATCCGCTGAGACACCAATTGGGCACGAATCATTCCTATCAGTTTGAGTTTTAGTTTTTGGGACCACACCTATATCGATCGATCATCATCTTGTCAGTTTGAGTTTGCGTTTTGGGGGCCGCACCTATATCGATTGGCCATGTTCCTGTCAGTTCGAGTTTTAGTTTTCAGGACCGCACCTATATCTATCGGTTATCATCTTGTCAGTTTGAGTTTGAGTTTCGGGACCGTACCCATATCGATAGGTCATTTTTTGCGTTAGTTTGAGTTTTCGGGACCGCACCCATATCGATCGGTCATCTTTCTATTAGTTCAGTTAGGCATCCAGAGTCTTTGTTCACTATGACATTCAGAGTCACCATTTTTCCTCCATGTTGAGTGTTCAGAGTCATTCTCCTCACCTAGTTACCTGGTGCTTATTGTTTGTTCATCATTCTCTTCTAGACTTCCCCTTCCGCTACACATGACACAGTTCTTTAAGTTCATGATATGTATTTCGGTCATGTTGTTGGGCACCCTACACTTAGCATTCTCATGTGGTTTACATAGGGAGGTCTCCCTTGAGCACATTCTTTTCTATACTCCAAGGTGGTTCGACCGTTACTCATCTTCGATATTGATTTTCGAGTCCCTTTTGTAGACATTGATTACTACTCAAAAAGTGCTATTTAATAGCTTGTAATTAACTCTTTTAAACACTTTTGAGTAGTAGTTATTACCTTTTAACTCAGTTGGCATGTTAAGGACCCTTGCAATCGTTTTTAATCAAATTGTGTTAAGTTTTGGTGTTTTTGATAGTTTTTTATCACCAAAGCAATTCAAGAATGAGGGAGATTTTTGTATAGAGCTTGGAAAATCAATTTGAAGTTCAAATTCATAAAGGAACCAAGCTTTGGAGCCTCGTGACCCTTTGCCAAAGCCAAATCAGAAATACAAGGAAAGAACAACAGAGATAAGAATCTGACATGAAGAAAAACAGAGGAGAGCAACTGCAGTCTTCTTTCACATATTTGGAGCACTTCCCGAAGTCCATTTTTTTACATGCTATATATCGCTTCGAAGCTTGGGAAGTCAAGAGTTCAACGCTTCAAACGGTGTACGAATTGGAGCTGAAATGAAGAAGATGTGGCCTTTGGAAGACAACTGCATCAAACTGAAGGACAATTTCGCACCTTGCGAAATTGGAACTCCAACGTGCGAAATTAAATCCTACCTTGCAAAATGGAAATGGAATACATTTGCGCAGTCACGGAGAAGCCCAACATGTGAAAGTGATTTTGCAACTTGCGAACTTGGAGCTCAACATGCGAAAATGGATTCCAAGTTGCGAAATCAACTTGCGAAATTTTAGCAAGTCACCATGCAACGTGCGAAATCTACATGTGAACTGGGATATTTGCGCACCGAATCTTTTTTATATTTTTCTTTAGATATTTTGTGTTTAAATCTCTATTTTCTCCTTGTAATCCACCACTCATGTAATTCCTTAGCTATGAAGTATTCAAGGAAGGGTAAATTACCTTCCTATAAAAACTCTCTTGTAATCACATAACAAATATCTCTTGGGAGCTTTTCCGGAGAACACCTTGTATAGTTTTTGAAAGTAATACACAGAGCTTTGCTCTGCCTTGCCTTCCCATTTTGTTTTCTTGTTTATTTTTAGCAAATCAGCCTTTGAGATGTTGTCTCAGGGGATGAGTGGCTAGTTTTTAGTTTCTTAGGTGAAGGGAGCAAGGTAAGGTGTCGGATGCTTAAGTGTGAGTTTTTGTTGTTTCCATTTTTAATGAAGAGAAAGTGTGACCCGTTTATGGTTTTTATATTTTTAGTTAAATAGGATTACCGTGAATAGCCAATACTTGGTAAGCTTTCGGATTCCATGGATTCTTATTGCTTGCAATCTTGCTCCATGGAGGTCTAATTGTTATCTCTTGTTCGCTTATGAAGGATGATCTGATGTTAAGGATCACTTTGAATGGCAAATACTAGGTGAGAGGTACAAGCCATTACAAGGTGTATCAATGAGAGGGATTTAGCGTTGAAACCATTAATGGCAAGCATCTATACCATACCGGTTCGGGAAATAACTATAGGTTAAATTCCGAATGGGAGGAAAAGATTTAAGTGATCGGAATCTCCTCTTGTGTATTTGGTACCTGATCCTAGTGACCCGAAATCCCAAGAAACACTTTTCTTTCTAATTAATTTCAGTTATTTTCAGTTTGGTTAGCTTAAAACCATCTGTTTCCATTCTAACTTATGTTTTCTTTTAAATTTAACTCATAAAAGGAAGAGCACCAATTCAGTTTTGAACCAATATCAATTGTAAAGTGAAAACCCATCTCTGTGGACGATCCTAGAGCCACTATACTATACTAGCTAATGCTACCCTAGTATATGGTGATTTAGGTTTATAAATTTTGTTGATTACTCCCGTCTGAGGATTGAAATTAAAGCACATCAGTTGAGCTGAATTAACTTGGACACCAATCGGGCATGAATCAGACATCTTAGAGGGAGTCAGGGTCCTTGGTACGACTTTAAAGGCACTTTGAGATAAGCTTTTCTTTTAGGATTAAAACCCTTTTGTTCATCTATTGGTCTGAGTGAGTTTGTGTTTTACTAGTGTCCTTTTGGGGGTCTCCTTTGTTCTTCGGTAGAGTTCACTTCATTCCACTCACTATTCACACTTTCTTTCCACTTTAGTGTTCATATTCCTTACACTCGTGAGCTCTACCGAAGAGGGGTATATTTGTAGACCCCCATTTTGGGGCTCATTTTCATGCAGTTTATTTTTCCAAGTGTCACAATCCTAGGAGACCACGTGCCACCTCGTGGTTGGTTGCTATGGAATCAGGTTAGTGGTTAAGAGAGGCAATGAGAGTGTGACACTTGGAAAGAAAGATTCAATATAGAGAATAATTTAAAATTGTGCTTTGTCCATGTAAACAAAGCCTCAAAAAACTAGGAATTCCCACCAGCATAAGAAACCAAAAACATCACTTCTTAAATATGTTCATGTATGTAATATACAAATATATAATAAATGGGAAAATGGGTTGGGAACAAGAAAATGAAATGTCACAATAAATGGGTCATGATATTAGATATCAATAATTACGAAGTTAATAAGCCAAGTTGAAAATATTAACCTGTGTCTCTTTTTCATCAGAGAGCAAAACTTAGATTCTCCTCATCTCATCCCATATATGTTGCTCATTGAAACCCCACTACATATGATCCATGATTATTGAGAGCCTACAAAACAGATATAAAAAAAATTGGTACATAACATATATCATTATCTAAGTTCCTTTCTTAGTTTCCTTTGTTTTTTTAATAGAATTTTATAATTTGTAAATTTGTGGAAGTAAAATATTATTATCCAATAGCTAAGGAGTCTCAATTAAAAGGGTTTTTTTTTTCCCCATATATATATATATAAAGATATCATTTTCTCATAAAATATTTGTATTCTTAGGACGTAAATTTAGTAAGTATTTGTTACTGATATTGAATGGTTTTAACTTTCCAAGTCATGGAAACCACTTCCTTATTTTAATAAAAATTAAAATGCCAAAAAACAATTTTCTTGTGGAAAAAAAAAAGGAAAGAAAAATTCTCTTTCCATTCACGCATTTTGGAAATTTTTTTTTACAAATATCATGTTGGGTCACATAACCCTTCTCAACTCAAGAGAGAAATATGGGTTGTTTTAGTTCTAAGGCTGCTTCCTCTAGTATAATCTTCAACCTTTTATTGTCATTATTATTATTATTATAACTGGTTTACGGTTTTTTCTATTACTTTTAAATTTATTAGATACATATTTTTTAAAATGCAACATTAGTATTCACTTCTTTTTTTTTTCTATAAAGAATAAGGAAGTGGTGAAAATAGAGTACTTGAAGGGCGGTGAAAAGTGAATAATCCATAGATAATTTGGAGTATTTAGCCACTTTGCAAATGTAGTATGATAATGATATAAGTTGGAGGGCCAAACAAAAAAACAAAAGCAAGTGAAAGAAATGACAAATTAAAAAGATGAATAAGAAGTCATTAGCAAAGGTGGACTCATTTCAGTTTCCTGTGCAGAAACACAAAAACAAAGAAAAGACAATTTAAAAAATCTAAAGACTTACCAATTGAATGCAGAAATTACAACTCCAGCCCAAAGCGGCAAAAACCCATGGCCAAGAATCACCTTTGAGATATCGGCCCCGATATGGGCAAAAAGAAAAAAAAAACGACAAAAACGACCCATGTGATACTCTTTCGTTATAGATCAAAGATAATGTCCCATGGCCACCCCAACCGACATAACTGGATTAAGAACCCCATAACCATTATCAACATCAATGACGCAATTATATTGCAATTATATTTGTAAATAAATACATATATGCATCAGTACATTTTTTTAAGATAGATTATAGTTAGATTCTTTTAACAAAGGCATTATTTTTGCATCATTGACTTGACCATCATCAATATTGTTCCAATATTAAAATTCAATGTGTCATTAAGAAATAATACACTAATTAAGCTCACATAGGAACAAAACTAGAAGTGTTGAACTTATTGTAAACTTAGCTTTAGCATGCTCTTTTCCTATGTACACTATAGGGATCTTCTCAAGCAAACAATCAATTATAAGTTAGTGATGTAGTGAACAATGGAAGTGTGGACCCCCATTTTTCACGTGTGTTCCCACTCATCGGCAAGACTTGGTTCTGTTTAATGAAAAACTGTATTTTTGTAAAATCTTGGAGTCACCACTTGCTTTTATTTATTTTGAAAGGGGAAATCAAGTAAAAACAAAACCTTTAAAAGGACTCTTGATTTTTGGAAAAGTTGTCTATGAAAAACCCGAGTCTGGGTCCAAAATTAGGTTACCTATTAGGAAGGTACCTCCAAAGAGGTAGCACCCCTCTAAGCCTTGATGAGGTCTCTATGAGCTGAGTTGAGGGAAATAAGACAATTAGTCAATTTATTGAGGATACCTAAGTTGGCTAAGGTGATTTCAAAACTTTGTTATCACTAGCATGCCAGACAAGAATTCCAAACACAATCATAAAGAAATGATAGTATGTGTACTTGAATTGCAACTTAAATAGTATCATAAGACTTCAAAGTTAGTTCAAACAACAAGATATATAACATACAACATGCATTCTATTTTATTCACAAGACTAGGCACTAATCAAAGCAATCTGATACACAATCAAACATGAGGGTATTTTACACACAATGCATATCTATCCATAGAACTTAGAAGGATAAAAGGGGGGAAAGGCATACCTGAATAGCATGCATAATTTACAAGGTGCTTCCAAAAATGGTAGAGTAGATTAGAACAAGAACAATGATAAATAATAATGATAGTGAATCCTGATACACATTGTACAAGCATAATTCAAATGAAATAGTAAGAGCTTAGCAAGATCGAATGACAAGGAAAAGAATAAACTTGAAGATGTGTATCTCATGCAATCAATAAAACAAGCCTTCATACATTGTCAAAAATTAGTTTGAGACCCTATATAAAATTAACTATCATATATGACATACATGCAGTTCAAGGTTAAAGCTAAACTAATGTATAAGAGAATTTAAAAAAATTAAAATTAGCGACCATGACAAAACAAGTGGCAAAGGGGTAGAATAATAGCATGCATAAACTGATTTTTTAAACTAACATGGGAGTGCTACAAAATCATACAAAAAAATTATGCAATATTTTTAGAATGTCTACTTTACAAGAAAAATAAAAACAAGGGCAAAAGGCACATGGATCAATTTTAGAAACAAACTAATATCTATTCAAAATTAGGGCAGTGTAGTAGGTACAACTTTAAAAAATAATATCTCATAATAGGAAAAATATGTTTAAGTGTTTCATGCATCAAAATTCAATTTAAGAAAATAAAAAAATTTAATAAAAATATTATAACAAATTTGCAGAGTAATCTAATAAGTTATTTTTATAAAAACATTTCGAGTATCCAGAACAGTGTGAAAATAGAACCCCTGAAAGACTCATTTATATTTTCCATTTCATAATTGTTTTTTAACTCAAATAAAGTCCTAAATTCAAGTTCAAGAAGTCTCTAATACCATGCAATTACTAGGAAAAATTTAGAAACATCATAAATAGATCAAATCAAATTTTCTTTCTAGAGATTCAGTAAATTGAACAAGCCAATGATAAAAGGTTTTTGAAAAATTATTTTATGTAGGGGTTCCACCAATTCCCCATTCAATATACATAAATCTAGTCTATGGATTCCCAACCATTTGGGACTACAAGCTTGGATTCATAATTCACTCAAAACCAAAGTTTTATTGAAAATTAAAAGATGGTGCAAACCGAATGAAATTTGGTTGAATGCTTTTAAAAGAAAGATTTTCAATCCTATGGATTGTAAGTGAGTTTTTCGAAATGCATTTAAATAAAGAGTATTTTGATAGAAAGATTTCTTCTCAAGAGAAAATAAAAATGTTTGAGAGCAACAAATTATTGGAATTTTAAAAAAACAAGAAAAACAAGGGAAAATAGAAACTTGCAAAGGGAAATTTTTAACTAACTAAATTGATATGGTGAGAATGGAGGCCAAACTTCATTATTTACCGAAAGCCTCAGAAAAAGAAAATTAAATAAAGGATCATCAAAATAGTAAGCAAAGCATTTTTATTTTTATTTTATAAAATAGAATAACATGATAACAATCAAAATTGACTATTGGAATTTTAAAAGCATGTAGACTAAAACAAGATGGATCAAAAACTAGAAATTATCAAACTTGAAAACAATAAATATGAAATTAACTAAATCAATTAATTAAAATTCCAGTAAACACACAGGAATAATATTTATGGACCAAAGACTAACATTAACAAGCTTAAAAAAAACATGTAAACAATATCATGGATTAACTAAACTAATTAACTAAAATTCTAAACAACTACAAAATAAATATTGATGGATTAAAATTAAAGTTTGAAGAACTTGAAAACATGCAAACAAAAAAACAAGATTAACTAAACTAATTAATTAAAATTCTAAACGATTACAAAATTAATATGATGGATCACAAAACTAAAATTAATGAACTTGAAAACATGCAAACAATAACACAGGATTAACTAAATTAATTGACTAAAATTCTAAACAACTATTAAATTAATATGATGAATTAAAATTAAAATAAACTTGAAAACGTACTGACAATATCATGAGATTAACTAAAACTCTAAATAACTACAAAATTAAATATTGATAAATCAAAGGTTAAAATAACAAACTTGAAACGTAAAAGTTATGACATAAGATTAACTAAAATAATCAATTGAAATTCTAGAAAACTCAAAGTGAATATTGATGGATCAAAATTAAAACTATCAAACTTGAAAACACGAAAGCAAGAACATGTGATTAACTAAAATTCTAGAAAAACTAAATATTGATGGATCAAACTTGAAATTACCAAACTTAAAAATACAAAAAAACAATAACATGTTATTAACTAATTGATTAACTAAAATTCCAAAAAGCTTTAACTAAATACTGGTGAATCAAAATTAAAATTACTAAACTTAAAAAAAAAAAAAACATAATATGATTAACTAAAATTCCGAAAAGCTTAAATTAGATACTGGTGAATCAAAATCAAAATTACTAAACTTAAAAACACAAAAAAAAAAACATAATATGATTAACTAAAATTCTAAATCACTTAAACTAAAAACTAATGGATCGAAGTTAAATATACGACACTTGAAACATGAAGACAATGGGGTAATTGACTAAATTAATTAACTAAAAATTCAAAAAAAAAAAAAAAATGATAGATCAAAGACTAAGAATTAATAAACTTGGACCATGAGAATTAGAACATGTGAAGAACTAATTGATTAACTAAAATTCTAAGCAAATATAAAATAAATATTAACGAACCAAAGGCTAAAAAAAAATTCACAACTTCGAAACACGAAAATTATAATATGAGATTAACTAAATTAATTAACTAAAGCTCTAAACCAACTACAAAATAACAATTGATGGATTAAAGACTAAAAATTAATAAACTTGGAACATGAACATTATATTATGAGATTAACTAAATTAGTTAACTAAAATTCTAAAACAATTACAAATTAAAAAGAAAATAAATCAAAATAGCAAAGTTTGCAATTTTGCAACTTACCTTAGCATGCGTGTTGGACTTTTCTTTTTTAAAAAACACAAACAAAATCTCCCCTACAACCCACTATGTGCATGTTGTGCACAAAATGGACACTTCTTTCTTATTTGTATACATGTAAGTTGCTCTCATAATGCATGTGACATTCCCCTCAAAGTGACCTGTTGCATGTGCATGTTAAAGATGCAACCATGCCTTCCAAAAAAATGAGTGATGCATTGTGGAGATCCCTTCAAGATGGTGTGGTTGTGCTATCTTCCAAGGGCAGCTGTGGTGGAGATTTTTCTTCCTTTTTGAAAAAAAAAAATGCTTCCCCACCATCCTTCCTTAACCCATGCTGCCTAACTTTATTCAATTGAAATAGAAAGTAGAAGACACTTTGTAAAGGAGCAAAAGGAAGCCAATCATAGTCAAGTTTGTGAGCATCACTCAAAGTGGAAATGAAGCTTGACGGGAAAGAAAATTCTACAGGTGTTGTGGTACACATCCCATGTCAAGCATACAATTAATTTTAAGTGCAAGACCCACTTTCACTATGAACGTAAAAACTATGCTTCAATCAACCAGTTTTACAACTTTTCCAATCTAAATCAAAGAATCATACTAAAACGAAAACAAAAAAAAAAACTTTTTTGAACTAATAAGAGAATCAAAACTAAAACAAAACAAAAATCAGTATTTTTTCGTGTAAAATGATGAATCGAAACTAAATTAACAAAATTCCAATTTTTTGAAACCAAATCACCATACCTTTACTTACCTTTTCTCCTTGAATCAAACAACCATCGTGTCCCTTGCCTTCCTTTTGCATTGCATGCTGTATGTTTGGCTGTAGATGGATCTCTTGGTGCATTTGTTCAAGCTCCAATGCAGCCATGTGTGGTATTGAAAAGTGGTAGCCTTCCTTCTGTATTACAGTCTGTATATTCGGTTGTAGATGGATCTCTTGGTGTGTTTATTCAAGCTCCAATGTAGCCATGTGTGGTATTGAAAAATGGCAGCCTTCAAGTTCTGAACGGTGTGGCCCCCTTCAAATTCCAGATCATGCGTGGTGCAAGTGGGTGCAGCCCATGAAGAAACTTGTGCATGATCTTCAAGGTGACAACCTGATCTTCTTTATCTATGCATCTCTCAAAAAAATTTGAAGGTCTTCCTCTCAAGATCGTAACTTGTTGTCCTCCCCAATCTATCGTCCAGTTGCCTGCCTCCACATTTTTTTTTCCATAGAATCCTTTTTCCAAAGTCTTTGGTTCCTTTTTCTAAAAACTGACTGAACTCCTCAAGAAAACCTTTTCCAAAACGCCCTTTTCTTTATCCTTTTTCCCATAGAATACTAGATATTTCCCACAAAATCAGTGTGATGCTCTCTAAAACCCCCATCTCTATCTTCCCCAAAAAAATTCTCATCTTCCTATGATCCTCCTCGATGAGTCATATCATGTTCCCTCCTCATCTTCCCAAGGTGGCAGCTCTCCAAAAAAGTCCTCATGATCCTCCAAAAATTTTCAATATGCTATAATCTCCTTCTCTATGTCAATATGTGGCCCATGATTCTCTTGTCTATATATATATAATGTGTTAGAAATCTTTTAAATTAAAAAAATATATCAATATATGTGTATATATATATATATATATTATAAGAGGAAACTAAAGTATTAATTCATGCAAATTTAACAATAGTAATAATAATAACAATAACAACAACAACAATAATAATAATAAAAGTGACAAGATAACCAACCATAAGAAATTTTCTAAAAATAGTTAAATAAATAGATAAATAAATAAAGAAAAATAAACAAATAACTAAACAAATAATACTAAATAAAAATAAATAAATAGAAAAATAAATAAATAAGAAATCATGTACATGTGAGTGTTAATGCAAATCATGTGAACTACATAAGCCGTGCACAAATTACCTAAAGGTGACCAAAATGGGCCGAGGTACGTCAAGATGGGCCAAGGTGTGCCTAAGTGGGCCTAAATGAATCTAAATGGACCTAGATGAACCTAAGTGAGTTGGAGATTCGAAAAGTGCCTAAGCGACCTAGGGTGATTATAAAAAAGGTACCTAAGTGACCTAGGGTAATTAGAAAAGTGCCTAAATGAGCTATCATTAAAAAAAAAAAAAAAAGGAAAATCCTAAATCTAATTCGGAGCTGTCATGAGTCACAATGAGGGGCTAGATAAAACCCTCAATCAAAGTCTTCAAGAGTGACTCAAGGAATTAAGCCACATGAGTAGCAATGGATCACTGGGAACTACTATGGAGTATTGAAAAATCACTAAACAGGGCACAAGAGAAGCACAAGAATATACCTAGTATCCTATGTGCTTGAAGGAAAAAATTAAGGGTCTATAGGAAGATTTAAATGATGATAGTTAAGATAAATCATGTGATCCATGAATTAATTCTCTATTGTACTACATCTCACAATAGTCCAAACCAACTATAAAAGCAACCTGCAATACATAGTTATAACTCTTTTTTCTGTTACCCATTAGTTATAAGTCAAGGATGAGTTAAGGCTCTAGGAGGATAATGCATACCTATTCTTAAAAGTTAATGGGGTTTACACCATTTGGCTTAAAGATGTATACTCCAGAGCCTTGTAAGAAAAATGCAATTTTTCTAGTATTTTTAGGTATGGTTAGAAAATGGTAGAACAATACCATCAAATGAAAAGAAAACTCATATATGAGAAAGTACTCTCAAGTCTTCAGTTTCATCACTTCCAATACAAGATTGTATGATTGTTCTATAGATGCATTGATCTTCAAATTTCAAATACAAAAAATGCACAATTTATCATAAAATGCATATCATGAGGGGAAAAAACTTTATGCTTTAGACATTAAAAAAAAAACGATTTTTTAGCCAAAAGGAAAAAATCTATGATTTAATCCCCTGTTCTCAAAATAAACAAGTTTCAGATTTCTTAGTAGTACTTCAAATTTACTAGTTACATATGCATTTGACTTGAATAATGTTTGCATTAAGGTAGAATCCACAATACCCCAAAGGAACAAACTTGATAAGTCTCCGTTTTCCATTAATTGTTTTAAAAGGTATAGAAATCAAATGGCTGACCTCTTCAATTAGCTTTTGAGATTATATAAGTGCTTTAAATCCTTTTCCTCAATACTCTCAACCACCAACCAGATCTGTGAGCATTACCAAACATATACCCTCAAAACTAGTTAGATCTATAACACAATAAAACATAGTATTCAAAATTCACCATACAAGAATAGATCCAACAACAAAATAGAATCAAAACTCAAGATTTCAATAGGAATGAAGAATATATCACAAAACAATAAATATTGTTGAGTTACTTTTAAGGGAAGTCTTCATCGACCATAACAGATACGCTAAGGAGGAGGTTATCCATGTTTTGGTATTCTTTTGTAAGAGATTAGTAGTGAGGAAGTCAAGTTTCTGGCGCTTCTTACCAGGAATGAAGATGGTTTTGGTGGGAAGGTGGTAGTAGTTGATTTTCAAGAGTCTCTAATTGGTTAGGGTTTCATTGATGGGTTTGTAAACATTGCCAATAACATCTTTGATTAGTGGTTGGTGGTCATGATCAATTGGTTGCTAGTGGTCACTATTTAGATTTTGGTGGTTGCTGATACGTTCCTTGGTGAAGTCATCGATAGGAGTTTTCCTATACAAATGGGGGTTTGTCGGGGAGATAGGGTTTAAGAAGATGAGATGCTATTTTAAAGAAGGGAAAATATGGGTTTATATATATATATATATATATATATATATATAACAAGAGACAATGACCCTTATAATAAGTGCTAAAGAATGGAGTTATATATATGTAGGAGACAATGACACTTGTAACAAGCACCAAGGTTGTTTATATTTTACAATGACATGTTTTCAAGCATCATTATTTTATATGCAAAAATGCCAATGTTAATTGAATTTCTCCAAGCACCAATGTAAATATCCAAGAAGTGTCATTGTTTTCAAAGTGCCATTAGTGGTCTAATTCATTGATTTTTTTAAAAGTGTCAAGAAATTAAGCATCATTATTTAGTATTTTTGTAGTAGTGTACCTTTTAAAAAAATTAATTCTTAGAGATTTTAATTTTATTTAAAATTTTCTCAAATCTTTGAGATCTCTAAGAATAAAATATTTCTTTTAAGGAAAAACTCTTATTTTTCAAATCTTTATAAAATAGTATTATTTCCTATTTTGCATAGGATTCTGATTTAAAAAGAATAAGTTAATTTTGGAAATTCATGATAGATAATTAATAATTAAGAATGGTTACCAAAATAAGTATTAGAACCAAAAGAAAAGTTTTTTGGTATTCTTAGTAAATTTTCATAAGAAGATTTTTTCCAAGATTACCTTTTTAAATTGGTTGTTGGTAAGAAGATTGCTATTTCTTTAGAACTATTTGTTTATTAAACTTAGAAGGTTTTTCTATTCTTTCTTAGTGAGAGAAGGAAAACTATACCTATAGTTGGTACTCCAAACTCTCCCCTCTAGAGAGGAGGAAACCATTCTATTTGGACTGTTCAATGATAGGGAATAAGAGAGTCATTCTTTTAGCATAGGAGTCCCGATTTAAAAGTAATTAATGGATTTGGAAAATCTCATGATAGAGAATTTATGATAAGAAGCGTTACCAAAATAACTTTGAAAAGATTTAGTAATTTAATGGAGATATAAAATATTTTGAAAATACTTTCCAAAATGGATTATTAAATTCCTCTTTGGAAATAAACTTTTGAAGTTTTTCATAAAGAATATTTTATCTATTAAGGAATTACTAAAAGGTTCTATTTTTGGTAATATTTAATGGAGTAAATTATTATGGAATTTCCATGGAAATATTTATTAAGTTGGAAAAGTGTAAGGAATAAGGAAAGTAAATCTTATGAGGATTTTTTTAATATAAGAAGTAAAAGTTCCTTTCTTGGATAAGGTGCTCTCAAGATTATTCAAAATCTTACAAATTGGTGATTTCCTTATTACACATGAGTTTCCAATTTGGAAAATAAATATTTTTGGAAATTTTCATTAGAGATAATTTATCATTAAAAGATTTTTACCAAAAGGCTAAGTAATTTGATAGAAATAAATTTCTTTGAAACATTTCCTAGATAAAATATTTATTAATTAAAATTGTGTATACAAGGAGAATTATATGAAAATAGTTTTTAAAATTTTGAGAGTGGACATTTTATCAAAATTCTTTTTGAAAATTACTCTCATGGAAATTTCAAAATTTTCATGTTGGTATTCTCCTATTACACTAGGTTTCCAATTAGGAAATAAGTATTTTTGAAAAATTTCAAAGTAGATAATTCAAAGACAATGGTTATACACTAGATATGTTTATAGTAGGAGCGACCACCCCCACGGTGGGGTTCTTTACTTGGTGACATTGATAATTCAAAGACAATGGTTATACACTTGACATTGGATATGCAGTGGTAGAATCACCCCACATCCCACTTGCATAGTCCATGGGCCAAATAAAAGGTATGTTGATATTGCCTTTAGATACCTTTATAGTTAAGGTAGGGAGATCAATTTGAGAGGGTCTCTAACTAGTAATAAGGTCATGACCTGCCCCACGCAAGCTTGATTCTTATGATACTAGGATACCTTGTAAAAGGACATGTAGTTTGAGAGCGCTACATTTTTTCTAAATTAATTACTAATTGCCACGAATGCTTAATTATGTCATATGCTTGGTTATATTCTTTATTATAGATATCATGTTAGTTTTATTATCACTCTCTTTCTCACACTAGGCTAAGCCCAACTAATCAATTAGGCTAATTTTATTCTGGATGTAGTAACTAATTGCATAGAATCTAGTTTAGGAACAGCTAGCTATTCCTTATGAACTAGCCCAGCAAAATGAAAGAGTGGTATATCAAGGTGGTATTAGATGGATTAAAAGACCAAGTGTCTAATACTTGGATCTTTGGATAATGTGTTGCAATAGCAACACATGTTTATTACTAGAGACTTTGATATTTGATTACTACTCAAAAAGTACTATTTCATAGCTTGTAATTAACTCTTTTGAACTCTCTTGAGTAGTAATTATCACCTTTTAACCCAATTAACATATTAAGGGCCTTTGCAATTGTTTCTAATCAAATTGTGTTAAGTTTTGGTGTTTTTGATAGCTTTTTGCTCACCAAAGCAATGTAAGAATGAGGGAGAGTTGTATATAGTTCATGGCAAGGCTTTTGGAAGCTCAAATTCATGAAGAACCAAGCTTTGGAGCCTCATAGTCCTTTGCCATAATCGGGTGAAGTATGCAAGGAAAGAGCAACAGAGAGAGGAAAAACAGAGTGAAGAAAACAGAGCATGCCAGCTGCAGTCTTCCTTCCCACTTTTGGAGTACTTCCCGAAGTCCATTTTGTGTATTCTATATACCTTTGGAAAGCTCTGGAAGTCAAGAATTCAACGCTTCAAATCGTGTGCGATTTGGAGCTGAAATGAGGAAGATATGGCTTTCGGAAGACAACTGCATTCAGCTGAGGGACAATTTCGCACCTTGCGAAATTGGAACTCCAACGTGCGAAATTGGAGCCTGCCGTGCGAAGTGGAAATGGATGGCAGCTGTGCATTCTCGGTGAAGCCCAACATGCGAAAGTGATTTAGCAACTTGCAAACTTGAAGTCTAATGTGCGAAAGTGGATTTCAACATGCGAAATCAACTTGCGAAATTTCGCACACCACCATGCAACGTGCGAAAATGGGATATTTGTTCACCGACTCTTTTTCTTCTGATATTTTTGTGTAAAAATCTCCATTTTCTCCTTGTATTCAGCCACTTATGTAATTCCTTAGCTAGGAAGTATGGAAGGAAGGGTAATTTACCTTCCTATATAAACTCTTTTGTAACACTCATCAGAGGAGGCTCGGGAATTTTGTTCCAGGAGACCATTTTATATATAGAAAAGTTCAGAGTCTTTCTCCACCTTACCTTCCCACTTTGTTTCTATTTTCTTGTTAGCCAAACAAGCTCTGAGGAGGTTTCCTCAGAGAATGGGTGGCTAAGCTTTTAGTTCCTTGGAGTTAAGGTTGCCGGGAAAGGTTCCAACAGCAAGAATGGGTAGTTTTGTGGTTTCAGCCATTAATGAAGAGTAAGTGTGACCCGTTAATGATTTCTATGTTTTTAGATTAACTTAAAACACCTTGCAAGTCACCTGAGCCAACACTTGGTAAGGCTAGTGATCTCCGTCCATAGAGATGCACTTGTTTACCTCTTGCGAGCTTCTGGGAGGTGACTTGAAGGTGGGATTTTCTTGAATTGCCAACACTTGGTAAGCTTTTGGACTCCAAGGAGACATCCATTAGTTATCTCTTGCGAGCTTGTGACGGGAAGTCCAAGGTTAATGATCACCTTGAATGGCAAATGCTTGGTGAGAAGCACGAGCCATTCCAAGTTGCATCAGTGAGAAGGATTTATTGATGAAATCCATTAAAGGGAAGCATCTGTATAACACCGGTTAGAGAATTGACTACATGTTAATTCTCTAATGCGAGGAATTTAACCAATTGACCGGAGCCCTGTTCTTGCATGAGAAACCTCCCCTGTGAACCTAAAACTCCAAGGAATGTTTTTCTTCGTAAGTAATTTCCATCACCCTCTTTTTAGTTAGCTTGAAACTAAACATTTTACAACCAAAGTTTGCATTTTCTTCTTTAGCTAACCTTGAAATGAAAAAGCACCAAATTAGCTAAGAAGTGGTATCAGTTGTGAGTTGAAAACCCTTCCCAGTGAACGATCCTAGAGCCACTATGCTATACTAGTTGAGGCTATCCCAATGCATGGTGATATAGGTTATAAATTTTGTTGATTACTCCCTCAATCAAGGAGCACCAGCTGGACGTGAATCAGCTGAGACACCAATTGGGCACGAATCAAATGGCGCCGCTGCCGGGGAAGGTGCCAATCTCACAGTGATATTATTTCAGCATACTTGTGGTTTTCATCACAAGTTCGGTGAATTTTCTTTCATTTTACTAACTCTTATAGTTGTTTCTTTTACTTATTCATATTCTAACATAGCTATTAAATTAGTTTTAGTTAATCTAAGCTTTTGGTAGTTTGTTTTCCTCTGTTTTTTCTTTTCCCCTGTTTTCGTTTTTTTTTGTTACAGTTGATACTAGTTGTGTATGCCAAATTGGATACGAGATAGTGGAGGAAGGCTTGTTAAACGTGAAACACCTCATAACAAGGAGTTGGAATTGAGCTTGAACACCATGGAAGCTACACCTGAAGATCAGCATAGTCACCATGGTCATGAAGGCAATCCCAATGAATTTAGATCGATGAGGGACCGCATGCATCCACCTCGTATGAGTGCACCATCCTGTATAGTGCCCCCTACAGAGCAGCTAGTTATCAGACCGCATATTGTCCCACTTCTACCAACTTTCCATGGAATGGAAAGTGAGAATCCCTATGCACACATCAAGGAATTTGAAGAAGTTTGTAATACATTCCGAGAGGGAGGAGCTTCAATTGATTTGATGAGGCTTAAGCTATTTCCTTTCACTTTAAAGGATAAAGCCAAAATTTGGCTTAATTCTTTAAGGCCAAGGAGTATCCGTTCTTGGACTGATTTACAAGCTGAATTCCTCAAGAAGTTTTTTCCCACTCATAGGACAAATGGCTTGAAAAGGCAAATTTCAAACTTCTCAGCTAAAGAGAATGAGAAATTCTATGAGTGTTGGGAGAGATACATGGAGGCCATCAATGCTTGTCCTCACCATGGCTTTGATACATGGCTGTTGGTGAGTTACTTTTATGATGGGATGTCTTCCTCGATGAAGCAGCTCCTCGAAACAATGTGTGGAGGAGATTTCATGAGTAAGAATCCTGAGGAAGCTATGGATTTCTTGAGCTATGTAGCTGAAGTTTCAAGGGGATGGGATGAACCGAATAAAGGAGAAGTGGGGAAGATGAAGTCTCAACCAATTGCCTCTAGTGCTAAGGCTGGGATGTACACCTTGAATGAAGATGTTGATATGAAAGCAAAAATTGCAGCCATGACAAGAAGATTGGAGGAGCTAGAATTGAAAAAGATGCATGAAGTGCAAGCTGTTGCTGAAACACCAGTGCAAGTGAAGCCATGTTCTATTTGTCAGTCTTATGAGCATCTGGTGGAGGAGTGCCCTACAATTCCAGTTGCTAGAGAAATGTTTGGAGATCAAGCAAATGCCATTGGACAATTCAAGCCCAATAGCAATGCTCCGTATGGGAATACTTACAACTCAAGTTGGAGGAATCATCCAAATTTTTCATGGAAGCCAAGAGCACCTGAGTATCAACAGCCGGCTCAACCATCTCAACAAGCTTCAAATCTTGAGCAAGCAATAGTGAATTTAAGCAAGGTTGTGGGAGATTTTGTTGGAGATCAAAAATCCATCAATGCTAAGCTCAGCCAAAGAATTGACAGTGTAGAGAGCACATTGAACAAGAAGATGGATGGAATGCAAAATGATCTATCTCAAAAGATAGATAACCTCCAATACTCAATCTCAAGGCTCACTAATTTGAACACCGTGCAAGAGAAGGGTAGATTTCCATCTCAACCTCACCAAAACCCCAAGGGTATCCATGAAGTGGAAGCTCCTGAGGGGGAATCTTCACAGGTGAAGGATGTTAAAGACTTGATCACTCTGAGGAGTGGTAAAAAGGTTGAGTCACCAACACCCAAGCCACATGTGGAGGAGGAAGAAGAAGAAGAGACAAAGAAGGGGGAGGAAATGAAAGGAAAGAAGAAAGATATCAGTGAAGGGAAAGAGGACCATGATTCAACAGTTAAACCAAATCCGGAGAAAGAACTTATTAAGGAAGAACTGATGAAGAAGCGCCCATCTCCACCTTTTCCTCAGGCTTTGCATGGGAAAAAGGGGATCAAAAATGCATCAGAAATCCTTGAAGTATTAAGGCAAGTCAAGGTTAATATCCCATTGCTGGATATGATTAAGCAAGTTCCAACGTATGCAAAATTCCTAAAGGACCTGTGTACTATCAAAAGAGGGTTGAATGTGAATAAGAAGGCCTTCTTAACTGAGCAAGTAAGTGCTATCATCCAATGCAAAACTCCTTTGAAGTACAAAGATCCAGGAAGTCCTACCATTTCAGTCATGATTGGAGGAAAGGTAGTGGAAAAAGCTTTGTTAGATTTGGGAGCAAGTGTAAATTTGTTACCATACTCTGTCTACAAGCAATTGGGACTTGGTGAATTGAAGCCAACAACAATCACTCTATCCTTAGCCGATAGATCTGTGAAAATTCCAAGGGGGATAATTGAAGATGTTTTAGTTCAAGTTGATAATTTCTACTATCCAGTAGATTTTGTTGTTCTTGATACTGATCCTTTTGTAAAGGAAGCTAATTCATTCCTTGCTACTTCAAATGCAATCATCAACTGTAGGAATGGACTGATGCAACTCACTTTTGGCAACATGACACTTGAGCTTAATATCTTTCATATGTCCAAGAAGGTAATTACTCCGGAAGAAGAAGAAGGTCCAGAAGAGGTATGTATTATTGATACTCTGGTGGAGGAGCATTGTGATCAGAATATGCAAGACAAATTGAATGAAAGTCTTGAGGATCTTGAAGAAGAGCTTTCTGAACCCGCTGATGTGCTTGCTACTCTGCAAGGTTGGAGAAGGAAAGAAGAGATTTTACCTTTATTCAATAAAGAGGAGGCACAAGAAGCTGATAAGGAAGAGATCCCAAAGCTCAACTTGAAACCTCTGCCCATGGAGTTGAAATATACGTACCTAGAAGAGAATAACCAATGCCCTGTTGTTATATCTTCATCTCTTACTACTCATCAGGAGATTTCTCTACTTGAAGTTCTCAAGAGGTGTAAGAAGGCAATAGGATGGCAAATATCTGACTTGAAAGGAATCAGTCCTTTGGTTTGTACACATCACATATACATGGAGGAGGAAGCCAAACCAATTCGTCAACCTCAAAGAAGATTGAATCCTCATTTGCAAGAAGTAGTACGAGCTGAGGTGCTGAAGTTACTTCAAGCAGGGATTATTTATCCCATATCTGACAGCCCTTGGGTGAGTCCTACCCAAGTAGTCCCAAAGAAGTCAGGGATTACTGTAATTCAAAATGAGAAAGGAGAGGAAATAGCTACACGCCTCACTTCAGGTTGGAGGGTGTGTATTGATTATAGGAAGTTGAATGCTGTGACAAGGAAAGATCACTTTCCACTCCCATTTATTGATCAAGTGCTGGAGAGAGTCTCTGGCCATTCCTTTTATTGTTTTTTGGACGGGTACTCAGGGTACTTCCAAATTGAAATTGATGTGGAAGATCAGGAGAAGACCACTTTCACATGTCCATTTGGAACATACGCCTATAGAAGGATGCCTTTTGGTTTATGCAATGCACCTGCAACATTCCAAAGGTGTATGCTTAGTATCTTCAGTGATATGGTGGAGCGAATTATGGAGGTTTTCATGGATGATATCACCGTATATGGAGGTACATTTGAAGAATGCTTAATCAATCTGGAAGTTGTTCTTAACAGATGCATTGAGAAAGGCTTGGTGCTCAACTGGGAGACATGCCATTTCATGGTACATCAAGGAAGTGTCCTTGGCCATATCATCTCCGAGAAAGGCATTGAAGTTGACAAAGCAAAGGTGGAACTCATTGTTAAATTGCCGTCCCCAACCACAGTGAAAGGAGTAAGGCAATTCCTTGGCCATGCAGGGTTCTATAGGAGGTTTATAAAAGATTTCTCTAAGCTTTCAAAGCCTCTGTGTGAACTTTTAGCTAAGGATGCTAAGTTTATATGGGATGAAAGATGTCAAAAGAGTTTTGATCAGTTGAAGCAATTTTTGACAACCGCTCTAATAGTAAGGCCTCCTAACTGGCAACTACCCTTTGAGGTAATGTGTGACGCAAGTGACTTTGCTATAGGAGCTGTACTTGGCCAAAGAGAAGAAGGAAAGCCCTATGTGATCTACTATGCAAGCAAAACCTTGAACGAAGCTCAGAGGAACTACACAACTACAGAGAAAGAGTTGTTAGCTGTGGTGTTTGCCTTAGACAAGTTTCGTGCATATTTGGTAGGGTCTTTCATCATTGTTTTCACGGATCATTCAGCCTTGAAGTACTTGTTGACAAAGCAAGATGCAAAAGCAAGGTTGATCAGATGGATTCTTTTGTTACAAGAGTTCGATCTCCAAGTCAGAGACAAGAAAGGAGTGGAGAATGTGGTAGCTGACCATCTTTCAAGGTTGGCTATAGCACACAATTCCCATGTCTTGCCTATTAATGATGACTTTCCTGAGGAATCACTGATGTTGCTAGAGAAAACTCCTTGGTATGCTCACATTGCTAATTATTTAGTGACTGGTGAAACTCCAAGTGAGTGGAAGGCACAAGACAAGAGGCACTTCTTTGTAAATATTCATGCTTACTATTGGGAGGAGCCCTTTCTTTTCAAGTATTGTGCTGATCAGATCATAAGGAAGTGTGTCCCTGAGCAAGAGCAACAAGGAATCCTCAGCTACTGCCATGAGAATGCATGTGGAGGCCACTTTGCCTCTCAGAAGACAGCCATGAAGGTCCTGCAATCAGGGTTTACTTGGCCATCACTTTTTAAAGACTCCCACATCATGTGTAGGAGTTGTGAAAGGTGCCAAAGACTCGGGAAGCTTACAAAAAGAAATCAAATGCCCATGAACCCCATCCTCATAGTTGATCTTTTTGATGTCTGGGGTATTGACTTCATGGGACCTTTCCCAATGTCTTTTGGTAACTTTTATATATTGGTGGGGGTGGATTATGTTTCTAAATGGGTTGAGGCAATCCCCTGTAAACACAATGATCACAAGGTGGTTCTTAAGTTTCTTAAGGAGCACATCTTCTCAAGATTCGGGGTGCCCAAGGCCATAATCAGTGATGGAGGTACTCATTTTTGCAACAAACCTTTTGAAACCCTCTTAGCCAAGTATGGAGTGAAGCATAAGGTAGCTACACCTTATCATCCTCAAACTTCCGGGCAAGTGGAGCTAGCAAACAGGGAGATCAAGAACATATTGATGAAAGTGGTAACTACAAGTAGAAAAGATTGGTCTGCCAGGCTTCCTGATTCTTTATGGGCATATAGGACAGCCTATAAGACTATTCTTGGTATGTCTCCCTATCGTCTAGTGTATGGCAAAGCATGCCATCTCCCTGTGGAGGTTGAATATAAGGCTTGGTGGGCAATCAAGAAGTTGAACATGGACTTGATCAGAGCAGGGGCAAAGAGGTGCTTAGACCTTAATGAGATGGAGGAATTAAGAAATGATGCTTACCTTAATTCCAAAGTTGCAAAACAGAGGATGAAAAGGTGGCATGATCAGCTAATTTCCAACAAAGAATTCAAGGAGGGTCAAAGAGTCCTACTCTATGACTCAAGGCTCCACATCTTTCCCGGGAAGCTCAAGTCAAGGTGGATAGGTCCTTTCATTATTCACCAAGTACATCTCAATGGAGTGGTGGAATTATTCAATTCCAAAGGCAATCAAACCTTCAAAGTCAATGGCCATCGTCTCAAGCCATTCATAGAGCCTTACAATGCAGACAAGGAGGAGATCAGCCTCCTTGAACCACAGCAACTTTGAGGAAGAGCAAGGTTTCATGGACTACATAAGTCCATGAATTTTATAATTTTATAGTTTAATTGTTGTTTTTATTTCTTTTGATTTTGATTCTTGTTTAAATTTGGTTTATTTTGTCTTAATTTGAGTCAATTTTAATGTTAAATTTCAGGAAAAATTCAAAAAAATTGAGGAGAAGCCTTGAAAAGCAAAACAGGGGAGCAAAACAAAGGAAACAGAGCACTGCATTTCAAGGTGCGAAAATTTCGCACGGTGGAATCCAAGGTGCGAAATGCAGTTCAAGGTGCAAAAATCCAAAAGCAAAATTTCGCACACCACTATTCAAGGTGCGAAAATTTTCGCACCGTGCGAAACACCCTCCTGGCACACGAGTGGCATTTCGCACAGCCCAAGCCGATTTTCGCACCGTGCGAATCAAGTTGCGAAATTTTCGCACACCACTGTATAACGTGCGAAAATCACTTCTAAGGTGCGAAAATCTCTTTCAAGGTGTGAATTTTTTGAGTGGCAATTTCGCACACCACTGTATAACGTGCGAAAATCATCCCAAGGTGCGAAAATCACAGCTAAGGTGCGAATTTCCTAAATTCCAGTTTCGCACGCCACTATTCAAGGTGCGAAAATTTTCGCACCGTGCGAAACACCTCTCTGGCACACGAGTGCCATCACCTTAAGTATCGAAATGGTTTCGCACCGTGCGAAACAAGGTGCGAAAATTTCGCACAGTGCGAAATTGAGTGCGAAAATGATTTCAAGGTGCGAAATTCTCAGTTTAAGGTGCGAAAATTTCGCACGGTAAGAATCAAGGTGCGAAATTTCCAGTCAAGGTGCGAAAATTTCGCACGGTAAAATTCAAGGTGCGAAATTTGCATTTCAAGGTGCGAAAATTTCGCACAGTGAAATTTTAACCTGCGAAAACTCCTAACTGACTTTTAAACCCAATTTTTACCGCCCGAGACCCTCCTTAGCTTACAAAAACGACTTTTCGACTGCCTTGGGGGTTTTTAAACATCAACCCACCCCACATTAGCCCCCCATTTTCATTTAAACCCTGGAATCAGAGAAGCCAATGAGACACCCCCGCGCGCGCTAGCTCCACCTCTCTGGAAGCTCATCAGTCCCTTCCTCTGCATTTCGGCCATGGCAAAGAAGAGAGGAGGCCATTCCGCATCCCCATCCTCGCAGGTGCCTCGACCCACGCAGCCCGCCGTCAGAGCCGCCCCTTCGCTCGATGCTCAGGACTCCACCGTTCCCCCATCTGAGGGTGGAACGCCTTCTCAGCGCCGGTACCACACGAGGAGGACACCCACTGAGCCTGTGCCGCCCTCCACCACAGCTAGGAGGCCTGCTTCTCGGCCACCCGCGAAGAGGGCCAAGTCCTCGAGTCCTGGAGAGTCGTCCCAGCCCTCTCAGGCAGAGCCGTCCCAGCCCCCTCAGGCAGAGCCGCCTACAGAGGAATCTCGGGAGCTTGTTCTCAGAGACAACCTTTTGTGTAGGTAGATATAGAATCGATCAATATATTATACAGAGCACTTGCTCTGCTTTTTTCCTTCTCGGTTTGTTTTTCCCTTTTATTTTCTTTCTAGCAAATCAAACTCTGAGATGTTTCCTCAGAGGATGAGAGGCTAGACTTTTTGTCTCTTGGGTGAAGGAAGCTAGGTAAGGTGCCGGCATGCATAAGTGTGAGTTTTTGTTGTTTCCATTTTTAATGAAGAGAAAGTGTGACCCGTTTATGGTTTTTATCTTTTTAGTTTAACTTAAAACGCCTTTGAATCACCTAGGCCAACACTTGGTAAGGCAAGTGGACTCCGTCCATTGAGTTTCACTAGTTTATCTCTTGCGAGCCTTTGGGAGGTGATTCAGAGGTAGGATTTTCTAGACCAGCCAACACTTGGTAAGCTTTTGGACTCCAAGGAGACATCCATTAGTTATCTCTTGCGAGCTTTTGAAGGATAATCCAAGGTTAAAGATCCCCTTGAATGGCAAGTGCTAGGTGAGAGGCACGAGCCATTGCAAGATGGATCAGTGAGAGGGATTTATTGTTGAGACCATTAATGGTAAGCATCTGTACCACACCGGTTAGAGAATTGACTACATGTTAATTCTCTGATGCGAGGAAAAGAAACAAGTGACCGGAATCTCCCTTTTTGTTTATGGCACCTGATCCTAGTGACCTGAAATCCCAAGGAACGTCTTTCTTTCTAATTACTTTTAGTTATTTTCAGTTTGCTTAGCTTAAAACCATTCGTTTTCATGCAAACTTGTGTTTTCTTTTAAAGCTAACCTTGGAAAGGAAAACCACCAATTCAGCTTTTCAACTAATATCAATTGTGAAGTGAAAACCCATCCCAGTGAACGATCCTAGAGCCACTATGCTATGCTAGCTATGCTACCCTAGTATATGGTGAAATAGGTTTATAAATTTTGTTGATAACTCCCGTCTGAGGATTGAAATCAAAGCACATCAGTTGATTGATCTGAATCAATCAGAACACCAATTGGGGACGAATCAATATTCTCTTTCTAGTTTGCAATGATTATTTGGTGATAAGGGTAGGTCAGCTTTGACAAGCTACTCTTAGGAACACTAGTATTTATATGATCTTAGAAATCTTGCCATTTTTCTTTGGGATGGCTAAGGAGATTCTCAAAGATTATAGGGTGTTCATATGGAAGTCAAAGGTTCTTCAAGTTCTTCTACCAAGAAGAAGAAGAACAATACCAAATAAGGAAAGTTCAAGAGAAGGAATAAGAGAGCAAGCTCAAGGGAAAGTGATTCCTTTATGACCTTTTAGGACAATATACTTACCAAGTCACTTCAGTTTGATCGAGGTGATATGTCTACTAAGTTTGATTCTTTCTATTAGAGCATGAGATTATTTCCTAGTCATGTGCACCAGGGTCTCCATTGGAAAATGGATAGGTGGAAAGAAGATATCAAACTTGGTTGGACATAGTGAGATCATGGACAGGTTTCTCATCTTTTCCCAGATTCTTTTAGGGATATGTCTTATAGACATTGTGATACCTTTTTTTCTTAAGAGGTACATTAGTTTATAGGATATCTAATAGGATTTTTGGGTTATTATCTATATAGTTAGGATCATCAGAAGATATTTGTTGACATAAATGTCAAATTTTTTATGATACTATGTGATGAAGAATAAGGCAAAGAGTGATACAGATTGGAGGATATATTAGAAGATAGTTCCACATTGCATAGGATACTATGGATCCAAAAGGTTAGAGAAATACTATTCCTATGATTTCTAGTACACTAGTGCCCCATCATAGTGGAAGGTTCATATCCCACAGATTATGATGAAGTGGTGAGCAATGTTTGTGCTCACTTGAGGCAAGGAGTTATGAAAAGGTAGTTAGAATCTTTGCATTCTAACATAGTTTGGGTTACTATAGCAGCACCTAAAGGAATAAAACTCATAGGTGTAAGTTAGTCTACAAGAGGAACACAGGAGTAGATGGAAAACTTAAGTTTTATGTGGCTAAGATTGTAGCTAAAAGTTATAGTTTGAAACTTTGTTTTAACTATGAAAAACCTTTTCAATAGTGGTTATACTCAAATCCATCATTTTACTCCTATCTATTGTAGTGTATCACATTTATAAGATATAACAACCAAACATTTTCATAGCAAAGGACCTTGTGTGTATAAGAAGGCACAATGAAGCATGGTGATGCTCTAAGATCTTGTAGGTAGATGACAATCTACTCATTAGATATGAAGTAGGGATATTGTCATTAGTTAAGATATGGTAGTCTACTCAGTTCTAAATGAAAATATAGAGGAAGATGTAATAGATTCTTGGGGTTAAGGTTCTTTAGGACTGCAAGAATAGGAAAATTGTGTCATGTCACCTACATAGATAAGCATTTGGTCAAGTACATGATGCAAAACTCTAAGAAGGGTTTGTTACTCTTTGGATTTGGAGTTGTCTTTCTTAGGAACAATGTCCTTGGACATCTAAGAAAAGAGATTGCATTAAGGTGGTATCCAATGCCTTTACAATGGATAACCTTAAGTATGTGATGCTATGTGCTAGACCACATATTTTCTTTATTGTAGGAATAATGAGTGGATATTAGTTTATTTCCTAATTAGAGCTTTGGGAGGATGTCAAACATATACTCTAGTATTTTTGGAGAACGAGGGATTATATGTTTGTGAGTCTTTGTGATGAGTTGGTACTCCTTTTGTACTAGGAAATTAGACTTCGGTCTAATAAGGACTCTCTCTAGTCTACCTTTAGGTACGTGTACACTCTAAATGGTTTTTTGTTGTTTCCATAGCAACAAAGAAAGCCTTTTGGCTTATGGGTAATTCCCTTTGTTATATCATCTAAGATCTTGTTATGTGATAATAGTAGGACAGTGGCATGGTCAAACGAACTAAAGTACCACTAGAAAAGGAAACACATAAAGAGGAAGTGTTACCTTATTTTGAAATAGTACAAGGAGGTGATATGACTATGGAGCATAATCTTTCTATAGTGCCCAATTTGCTTTTGGGGCTAGTGGGAGTTTGTTAGGATTGACCCCCTAAAAGGAAGATATAATATAAAAAAGTTAGACTTAACTATCCCCTTGCTATCCCTTTGGTGTATTTACATTGATTTGAGCATTCAACCCACGTCTCTTACCTTATACATGACTTAGGTGCATTAAGAGTTGAATAGAAGATACAAGTCATGGGTTCCTTATAAGTAGATAATTTGTCGATAGTTGATTCATGGATTTAGGCAATTTAGTAAAGATTGTAGTCCACCACCTTCTAATTGGAAAGATGACTTGTCTTGGTCGTTAGGATGGGTTTCCCATGGTGAGTGTACTAGTATATGTGATGCATATTGGATAGGACCTACGGTGAATCATGACGTAAGGTTGTTAATTGTCATGATTCACCAAGCTCTCAACCTTGAGAGGATATTGAGACTGTGCCAAAATCAATAGGATGTTTTGACCTATGGGTGAGACCTTAAAGTGGTCATATATCCCTATGGATTGGGTCACTATTGATGGAGGTTGGCCGCAACTGGTATTCTTAATAGAGGCACCATGATATCTCATGGGATTGAGACAGTCTATCCCTTAGGTGATCCAAAGGACATGTGATCATGAATTTTATGGCCATAGTAATTCCTTTAGTGGAATTTGATAGATGCTCTTTGGAGTTAGAGTACGTCAATTGATCACATAATAAGTGGGATCTATAATTCAAAGATTTGAGAGGTAATCTTGATAAGTGATAGTATTACCTTGTTAGATTATGGACACCAGTTCATGAGGAGTCTGAAAGTAGTGGATAGTAGGTCATAAACCCAACCACTTGGTTTCTCATTGTAATATACATAGAGTATTAGAGTGCAATCGACTCTCTGTAGTGAGATGTTGAGTCAACTTCAAAATTTGATTATGAGGGAGCCAGTAACCCTATGGGTCCCAATGGTCCCCGCTCTAAGCTCATATTCCTTGTTGGCATGGCATATGAGGTTTGGATGGGCTTTTAGTTCACTTTTGTGCATAAATGGTGTTTTGGTAATTATGCAAGGTTGCACAAGGATAAGTGAGTGGTATCTCTGGACTAGGCTAATTGATTAATTTGGCCTTGCATGGTTAATTAATCAATTAGCAACCTTTTTATGCTAGATTAAGTGACCCAAGCTCATGGTAGGTTTAAGTCACTTAAGCCTAGTAAGAAGCCTATAAATACCCCTTTAGGGGTTAAGGTTTCTAAGTCTTGTTATTCTCCCCTTCAGTATAGAGAGAGAACCCTAACTTTCATCCTTGAGATCTCCACCATCTCAATGCCTAGACATAAGGAAAAGTCATTAGGCAGAAGATCATGGTATTTACAAGATCCATTACGACTTTGGAGTTATCTACTACGATTAGAATTAATTCGAGAACATCCGGATAAAAGGTATGTGGCTTTATTCTCTAGATTTATGTTTTCTATGATATCTTTTTTTTTTTTAATACCTGTTGATCTATTGTGATAGATTTAGAGCCTAAGATAAATTTGCATGCACCCTAATCATAATTTTTGTTGTAGGTATCATTTAGTATTTTTGGATTTTTTAAATCCAATATTTTGGGTTACCGAATTAGCAATAGGATTCCTAAGGCCATGAGATTTCTTTCTTATTTCCTTGATGCTTATCTTTATATATTGCATGTATTAGAAAATAATTGAAAAAATTATGTAATATTTTTCAAATTGGTAATTTTGGATTTTCTTAAAGAATAAATTTTCATAAGATTATTTTCCATTATTATTTATTTAAGGAGTTGGTTGTTTCCATTTGTGATTTCAAATTCCTTTTGAACATTTCCTTTGTATGGGTTAGGTGGTTCTCTAGGCCCAAAAAAAAGGAGAACAACACCTAAATTGGTCTTCTAGGCTCTTTCTCCCCTCCAAGAAGGAGAACAATATCTAAATTGGTCCTCCAAGCTCTCTTTCCTTAAGAGAAGGATGAAATTGTTTAGTTTAAAAAGGAAAGTTCAAGGACAAGGAATAGGAAGGCAATCCCTCTTTGGCATAGGAGTCCTAATTAAAGTAATAAATAAAAGTTTTAAAAATTCGCATGATGAATAATTTATTTTAAGATGGTTATCAAAATTATCTTAAAGACTCTCTTCCAAAATATCAAGTGGGAGCAGGCCATAGGCAAGCCCACAACCTCCAAGATCGAGCCAATCTTGATTTGGGCCCATCACCATCTTAAAGATGGGGTGATCCAAGGAATCAATGTATATGGATTGTCCTAAAAGGACAAGACTATACATGTTTGTAGTGGGAGTGACCAATCATAACGTTTAAACTCTTCACTTTGTAACAATGATGTCAAGGATCTTGGTTATATACTTAACTTAGATATGAAGTGGTAGAATCACCTAAAGTGATCCCACTTGCATGTACTAAGGGTTGAACACAAAAGTATATTAATCAATGCCTTAGGATAACCTTTTGAGGTTTAAGGCAGGTTGATTAATTAGTAAGGGTCTTTACCTAGTAATAAGAGTCATGACATACCTAAAGTAGGCTTGATTCTTATGATACTAGGATACCTTGCATGGATATTTGTAGTTTGAGAGCACTACATTTTTACTAAATTAATTACCATATTTGCCCTTAGTGCTTGTTCTCTTTATTAATGCATGGAATGTTTTGTTTATTATAAGAACCATAACTTATAACCTAATCACCCTTATTCTCACTAATAATAAATTGACTAGACCTAATTATATTAACTGGAAAAGAAACCTAGACATATTGCTCACAACATAATATTTGAAATGTATAACTCATGGCATTCCTCCACCCATTCCTAATGAGCTTTCCACACAAGAAGAGAAGGATGCTCATTCTAAGTGGCAAAGGGTAGGTGAGAAGGCTTGTTGTATCATACTTAGGTCTCTCAGTAATGTGTTACCACAACAAGACATGGGTATTGCCACTATTTATGAGATTTTCTTAAGCTTGCAAGAGATGTTTGGTGATAAGGGTAGACCAACTAGACAAGCTGCTCTAAGGACCATCATAAACTCTACTATGATAGAAGGAATTCCTGATAGAGATCATATGAATCGTATGATTGCACTCTTTAACAAGATAAAGATCCTTGGAGTTGAAATTGATGGAGAAACCTAAGTCGATATGATCCTAGAGATCTTATCGGACTTCTTTAAGTAGTTTAAGCTCAATCATACTATGAATAAGTTAATGATGAGCTTGTAAGAACTGATGAAGGAACATGGTTGAGGTGTTTCATAAGGATCTTAAGGGTGGTCACATGGAAGTGACAGATTCTTCAGGTTCTGATAATAATAAGAAGAAGAATTCTTTCAAGAAATACAAATAGGGAAAAAAACAAGGTTGGTAAAGGAAAGAGCAAAGGTAAGGTTAAGTGTTTCATCTATGGCAAAAAAAGGTCATAGAAAGAAGGAATGCACTAATTTCCTAAAGAAAAAAAAAGTTATGCCTCATTCACTTTTAGTTGAATCGTGTTTAGTGGTGGATTCTATAAAGTCATGGTTGATAAATTTTGAGGCCACTGACCATATCTATAATTCATTACAGGGGTTTCAACTAAGGACAAGACTAAACGAGAGAGAGATGTACCTGACTCTAGCATTTGCTACCAGGATAGTGGTGAAAGCAATGAGAGATGTTACCTTAGTTTTAGAGAATAACAAACATCTAGAACTCAAGGAATGTCTTTGTGTCTGAGTTTAGAAAGAATTTGATTTCAGTTTCTAGTCTAAATAAACTGGATTATTCAATTTATTTTAATAAAAAAAAATTACTAGAAAGAATGATTCATTTATTTTCTTAGATATGTTGGTTGATAGTCTCTTTTGTATCACTCCTACTTTATTATTTGTTGTTGAAAATTATCATGTCTCACTTAAGAGAAAAATACTTAACACTAATTAAACCTATCTACGGTATCTATGTTTAGGTCATATTAATTTAAATATGATCCAAAGACTGGTACAATTGGAGCATTGCACTCATTAGTTTCAGAAGACCTTTCAATCTACAAATCCTGTATAAAAGGTAAAATGACCAAGAGACCCTTTATTGCTAAAAGGATTAGAGTCAAAGAATATTTGGAGTTAGTGCATATTGATGTTAATGGACCTTTTAATGTCCAAGCACATAGAGGGTATGAGTATTTCATCATATTCATGGATAATTACTCTAAATGTGGTTATGCTTACCTTATGCATATGAAATCTAATGCCTTGAATAAATTCAAGGAATTTAAGGCAAAATCAAAGAATCAGTTAAGTAAACACCTTAAGGCACTTCAATTTGATCAAAGTGGAGAGTACATGTCTAATGAGTGCTCTTAGTACTCCACAACAAAATAGAGTGGTGGAAAGAAGAAATAGAGCTCTTATGGACACAGTGAGATCTATGATGAGTTTTTCAATGCTTCCTACATCTTTTTAGGGATATGCCTTAGAAATTGTAAATGAGGGTGCAAAGCACATGTGCTAAAACACAAGGTAGATATTGTTGGGTATCCAAGTGTTAGGATAGAGCCCTTAAAAGCATGACACAATGTAACCAATTAGGCAATCATTATTTATGTCATGATATTCCAAGTTCACTTTTATCTATCCTTATTCCATGCATTATACTCTATGAGCATTTTAGCTTAACATCTCTTGCACTGTACATGACTTGGATGCATTAGGAGTTGTATGGAAGATCCAAGTCATGGGTTCCTTGTAGATAGATGATTTGTGCACAACTAGTTCGTGGATTTAGGCAATCCATTTGAAGTTGTGGTGTACTACCTCATAAATGGAGCAATGGCTAGTCTTGGCCATTCGGATAGGGTTCCAATGGTGAGTGCATTATTATTTATGGTTACACATTGGACAAGACCTACGGTGAGTCATGACGTAAGACTATTAAGTAGTTATGACTTCACCAAGCTACTACATTGTAGAGTCTCTCAACCTTGAGAGAATATTGAGCTTGTGCAGAGGTTAGCAATGGCTTTGACATATGGGTAATATCGTAAGTTGATCATATATTCCCTATGAAATAGATCACTACTAATGGAAGCCAATAGCAATAGGTATTCTCAATAGTAGCACCATGATATCTTATGGACTTTGAAACAATATGTCCCCTTAGGTGATCCTAAGGATGTGTGATCGTGAAATTTATAGGCCCGTAGTAATTCCTTTAATGGAATTTGACATATACTCTTAGTGAGTTAGAGTATGTCATTTGATCACATAATAGGAGGATCTATAAGTCAAGGATTGTAAAGGTAATCTTGAAAGGTTGATAGTGTTAGGAACCTCGAATCACTTCGTTCTCATGCCCTGGATCTCATAGGTTGCATTAAAATCTATCCTAAGATCTCTAAATCTATGAAAATGGAAAACTAGGTATTTAAAAACCAATGTTGATACCACATAAATCATAGATCTAAAGAATAAAGTCACATACCTTTGATTCGGATGTTCCTGGATTGACTCTAATTGATGTAGATAACTCTAAAATCGTAATGGATCTTGTAAACACCATGATCTTCTGCCCGATGACTCTTCCTTATGTATATGCATAAAGATGATGGAGATCTCAAGTGTAGAAGTTAAGGTTCTCTTTCTGGGCTGTAGGGAGTGTTGGGAACTCTAGATTACTCTATTCCCACGACTTGGATCTCATAGGGTGCATGCATCTATCCTTAGGCCTCTCTAGATCTAATGTAGTAGAAACTAATGGTTTCAAAAACCATTATAAAATAAATATCTATAGAAAAAGTGCCCATACTTGGATTTAGATGTTCCCAAATCAATTCCTTACGGTGAAGAACATCCCTAGAAAATATGGAGAATCTCTCCTCATGTTGCTACCCACGTGTGCGTCCCGTGAGGTTCTTGTACATGTGACTTGTGTCATTCTAATGTATTTCTCATAATCCTAAGATCTTTCGCCTAATGACTCATCCTTGTGTGTAAGCGCTTAGATGGTGGAGATCTAAAGGGTGGAGGCTCGAGTTTTCTCTCTAGACTAAAAAGGGAGAATGGCAAGACCTAATAACCCTAACCTTTAAAGGGGTATTTATAGCCTTCCTATTAGGCTTAAGTGACTTAAACCCACCATGGGCTTAGGTCACTTAATCTAGCCTAAAAATATTGTTAATTAATTAATTAACTATACAAGGCCCTAATGAATAGATTAGCCTAGTCCAGACATATCAGTCACTTATCCTTCTACAACTGTGTAATTACCAAAACATTGTTATGCACAAAAGTGAACTAAAAACCCATCCAACCCTCATAAACTGTGCCATCAAGGAATATGAGTTCAAAGTAGGGACCATTAAGACCCATATGAGTATTGGCTCCCTAAGAATCAAATTTTAAAATTGACTCAACATCTCACTACAGAGAGTCAATTGCATTCTAATACCCTAGGTATATTACAACGACACACCAAGTGCTTAGGTTCGTGTCCTACTATCCACTACATGCAGACTCCCTATGAACTGGTGTTCATAATTTAACAAGATAGTGCTATCACCTATCAAGATTACCTTTCAAATCCTTGAGTTACAAATCCTACTTAATATGTGATCAAATGACATACTCTAGCTCTAAGGAAAGCATATGTTAAATTCCCCTAAAGGAATTACTATGGCCATAGATTTCATGATCACATGTCCTTTGCATCACCCAAGGAGACACACTATCTCAATCCCATGAGATATCCTGGTGCCTATATTGAGAATATTTGTTCCAACCAATCTCCATCAATAGTGACCCAATCCATAGGGATGACCACTTTAGGGTCTCACCCATAGGTCAAAGCCTACTATTGGTTTTGGCATAGGCTCAATATCCTCTCAAGGTTGAGAGTTCATGCAATATAGTAGCTTGGTGGATCATGACCATTAATAACCTTGTGTCATGAATCACCATAGGTCCTGTCTAATAATGTGTATCACATACACCAGTGCACTCACCATGGGAAACCCATCTTGATGGACAAGATAAGTCATCTCTCACTACAGTCTTTACTAGATTGCCCAAATCCATGAACAAACTATGGACAACTTATATACTTATAAGGAACCCATGACTTGTATCTTCTGTGCAATTCCTAATGCACCCAAGTCATGTACAGTGTAAGAAACATGGACTAGATGCTCAAATCAATGTCAATACATCAAAAGGATAGCAAGGGGATAATTAAGTCTAACTTTGGTACATCATGTCTTGCTTTTAGAAGCTCAATCCCAACGGGAAGAAAATGGTAAGACATGGAAACCCTAACCCCTAAAGAGGTATTTAGAAGCTTCATGTTAGGCTTAAGTGACAGAAGCCCACCATGGACTTGGATTATTTAATCTAATCTAAAAGGGTTTCTAACTGATTAATTAATCATATAGGGCCCCAATTAATTAATTAGCCCAATCCAGAGATACTACATGCTTATCTCTATGCAACCTTGCATAATTATCAAAACACCCTTATGCACAAAAGTGAACAAAAAACTCACCCAATCCTCGTAAAACGAGCCATTAAGGAATATGAGCTTAAAGTGGGGACCATTGGGACCCATAGGAGTACTAGTTCCCTTAGAATCAAATTCTGAAATTGACTTAACATCCTACTATAGAGAGTCAACTGTACTCCAATACCCTATGTATATTACAATGAGACACCAAGTGCTTAGGTCTATGACTTACAATCTATTACATTTAGACTCCCAGTGAACCGGTGTCCGTAATCTAACAAGGTTGTGCTATCACCTATCAAGATCACCTCTCAAATCCTTGAGTTACAGATTTCACTTATTATGTGTTCAACTAACATACTCTAGCTCCAAGGAACATATGTCAAATTCAATTAAAGGAATTATTGTAGTCACAAATATGATGATCACATGTCCTTTGGATCATCTAAGAGGACACACTGTCTTAATCCCATGAGATATCATGATACATCATGATTCACCGTAGGTCCTGTCTAGTGTGCATCACATAAACTAGTGCACTCACCATGGGAAATACATCATGTTGGACAAGACAAGTCATCCATCTAATTAGGAGGTGGTGCACTACAATCTCTACTAGATTACCCAAATCCATGAACAAAGGGTGGACAACTTATCTACTTACAAGGAACCTATGACTTGTATCTTCTATGCAACTCCTAATGCACCTAAGTTGTGTACAATGTAAGAGACATGGGCTGAATGCTCAAATCAAAGTCAATAGGTGAAAGAAATAGCAAGGGGATAGTTAAGTCTAACTTTGTTGCATCATGTCTTGCTATTACGTCCCTAGCCTCAACAAACTCTCACTAGCCCCAAAAGTAGATTGGGCACTATAGAAAGATTTTGTTCCACAATCATTTCACCTCCCTGTACTATCTCACAATAAGGTAACACTTTTTTTTTATGCATTTCCTCTTCTAGTGGTTCTTTAGTTCTTTAAACTATGCCACCATCCTAATGTTATCAAATAATAGTACCTTTGACGATATAAGCAAGGGAACTACCCATAAGCCAAAAAGGCTTCCTTTTTCACTATAGAAGCAACAAAAATCACTAAGAATGTATACATAATTAGAGGTAAACCTACGAGAGTCCTCATTAGATTCAAAGTCCAATTCTTAGTACGAAATGAGTATCAACACATCGCAAAGACTCACAAGCATATAATCCCTCATTCTCCAAAGATACTTGAGTATATGCTTGACATCCGCCCAAAGCTCTAATAAGGAAATGGACTAATGTCCAATCATTATGCCTACAACAAAGCAAATATCTATTCTAGCACATAACATCACACACTTAAGACTATCCATTATAGATGAATAGGATACTACCTTAATGCGATCTCTCTCCACGGATGTCTAAGGACATTAATCTTGAGAAAGATAACCCCAGACCCAAAGGGTAACAAACTCCTCTTGGAGTTTTGCATTATGTACTTGACCAAATGCTCATTTGTGTAGGTGACATGGCACAGTTTTCATATTCTTTCAATCCTAAAGGACCTTAACCCCAAGAATATATTGTTCCTTCCTCTAGACTTTCATCTAGAATTAAGTAGACTTCCAGATCTTGATCGATGACAATATTTATACATCATATCCAATGAGTAGATTTTTATCTACATGCAAGATCTTAGAGCATTACCATGCTTACCTGTGCCTTCTTGTACACACAAGACCCTTTGCTATGAAAATGTTTGGTTGTTGTATCTTATAAATGAGGTACATTGTAATAGATAGGAGTAGTTTGATGGATTTGAGTATGACTATTGTTGAAAAGGTTTTCCATAGTTGAAATAAAGTTTCAAACTATAACCTTTAACTACAATCTTAGTTGCAAAAAACTCAAGCTTTCCATCCACTCTTTTGTCCCTCTTGTAGAACAACTTACACCTATGGGTTTTATTCCTTCAGGTGCTTCTATAGAACCTAAAATATGTTAGAATACAAAGATTCTAACTACCTCTTCATAACTCCTTGCCTTAAGTGAGCACAAACACTATTCACCTCTTCATTATAATTTGTGGGATATAAACTTCTCACTATGATGAGGCATTGATGTACTCGAAATCATAGGAATGATGTCTTTAACCCTCTGGATCCATAGTATCCTATGCAATGTGGGACCATCTTCTAATATATCTTCCAATTTATATCACTCTTTGCCTTATTCCTCTTCATATAGGCTTCATAAAAAATCTAATATTAGTGTCAACAAATATCTTCTGATGATCCTGACTATAAAGATAATAACCCAAATGTCTTCTTAGATATCTTATAAATTGATATACCTCTTAAGAAACAGAGGTATTACATAGTCTATAAGACATATCCCTAAAAGAATATGAGATAAGATGAGAAACTTATCCACGATCTCACTATGTCCATCCAAGCTTGATATCTTCTTTCCACTTCTCTATTTTGCAATGGAGACCCTGGTACACATAACTGGGAAATAATCTTGTGCTCCAATGAAAAGAATCAAACTTACTAGAAATATCACCTTGATATATAATCGAAGTGACTTGGTATATATACAAAATAGGTTACCGATCCCCCCTTAAATTCAATGAATGTATTCAAGGCATTAGATTTCCTATGCACATATCCAAATCTAAAGTAATCATCACTAAAAGTGATGAAATACCCATACTCTCCCCATGCATGAACACTAAAAGTTTCATACATGTTAGTATGCACTAACTTCAAACATTCCTTGGTTCTAGTCCTCTTGTTCATTTTACTATCCATATAGGATTCGTAGATTGGAAGATATTTTGGAATCAAAGAGTCTAGACTTTACCAGTCTTTGGATCCTATTTAGATTAATACGACCTAGGTCTAAATACCAAATGTTTAATTAGTGCTAGGTTCAATCCTGAGATCTGACTATTCTTATCACTTGACAAAGTGATAATGGAATACATATAAAAAAAGAAGATATTATCTCTTACTAACTTGCATAACTAACCTTGCATGTGAAGGTATGGTAAGTATAATCCCATCATTTAACCTTCTCATTTGTTGAATATCCTATAAGGACTTACAAAACAATGGGGCTGGAATCTATCCACCATAAATGGTGAAATCCACCACTAAATACTCAACAAGGAGAAAATGATGTATACTTTCCTTTTTTCTTTAGGTAAACTAGACATTCCTTTTCTAGTGTCCTAAAAGGTCACAAAGGAATTGCTTGCCCCTAAGCTTGGTCTCTTATTCCTTCTCTTGAACTTTCCTTATTTGGTATTGTTCTTCTTCTTTTTAACAAAAGAACCTAAAGAATCATTAACTTCTATATGAACACCTTATAATCTTTGAGAATCCCCTTAGTCACCTCGAAGGAAAATGGCAAGGTCTCTAAGATCATATGAATACTAGTGTTCATAACAGTTCTAAGAGTAACTTGTCAAAGCTAACTGACCCTTATCACCAAATAACCCTTTCAAACTAGAAAGAGACTATCAAAGTCTCTAGTAATAGACATGTGTTGCTATTGCAACACATTATCCAAGATCCAAGTATTAGACACTTGGTTTTCTAATCCATCTCATACCTCCTAGATATACCACTCTTTCCTTTTGCTAGGTTAGTTCATAAGGAATAGCTAGCTCTTCCTAAACTAGCTTCTATGCCATTAGTTACTATATCTAGAATAAAATTAGTCCAATTGATTAGTTGGGCTTGACCTACTATGAGAAAGAGAGTGATAATAAAACCAACTTGATATTTGTAACGAAGAATATAACCAAGCATATGACATAATTAAGTATTCAAGGCAATTAGTAATTAATTTAGCAAAAATGTAGTGCTCTCAAATTGCATGCCTTTTCTCAAGGTATCCTAGTATCATAAGAATCAAGCCTATGTGGTGTAGATGATGACCTTATAACTAATTAGAGACCCTCTTAGACTAATCTCTCTTCCTTAACCATAAAGGTATCTAAAGGTAAGATCAATATACCTTTTATTTGACCCATGGACTATGCAAGTAGGACTATGTGAGGATGATTCAACCACTTCATATCCAATGTCAAGTGTATAACCATTGTCCTTGAACTATCAATGTCACCAAGTAAAGAACCCTAACATGGAGGTGGTTGCTCCCACTATAAACATATTTAGTCTCGTCCATGTGGAGAGTCCATATATCCTGATTCTTAGGGCTAACCCACGATGGGGGTGGTGATGAACCCAAATCAAGATGGGCTTAACAGTGGAGACCGTGAGCTTACCTAAGGCCCTTTCCCACTTAATCTTTTGAGATATATAAGAGCATTTTAAAAACATTAATAATTTCCTTGATGAATAAATTATCTACTTTGAGAATTTTCAAAAATAATAATTTCCTAATTGGAAATCTAGTATAATTGGACAATACCAACATGAAAATTTTAAACTTTCCATGGTAATTTTCAAAAACAATTTTGATAAAATGTCTACTCTCAAAATTTTTAAAACTATTTTCACAAAATTCTCATTTTATACATAATTCCAATTAATAAATGTCTAGAAAATGTTTCCAAGAAATTTATTTCCATCAAATTACTAACCCTTTTGGTAATAATATTTTAATGATAAATTATCTCTAATGAAAATTTTCAAAATATTTATTTTCCAAATGGAAACTCTTGTGTAATTAGAAAATTACAAATTTATAAGATTTTGAATAATCTTGAGAGCAGCTTATCCAAGAAAGGTACTTTTGCTCCTCATATTAAAAAATCCTCATAAGATTTACTTTCCTTATTTCTTACACTGTTCCAACTTAATAAATATTTTAATGGTGATTTCATAATAATTTATTCAATTAAACAATACAAAAAATAGAACATTTTAGTAATTCCTTAATGGATAAAATATTCTCTATGAAAAACTCCAAAAAATGTTTATTTTCAAAAAGGAATTAAATAATCAATTATGGAAAATATTTTCAAAATATTTTATATCTCCATTAAATTACTAAAATTTCCAAAGTTATTTTGGTAACCCTTCTTATTATAAATTACTTATCATGAGATTTTTCAAATTCGTTATTTATCTTTTAAATTGAGACTCTTGTACTAAAAGAATTGTTCTCTTGTTCCATATTCAATTATCCAAATAGAATGATTTCCTTTTTCTCTTTGTGAGGGAGAGCCTGAAGGACCAACTATAGGTATAGTTTTCTTTCTTTCACTGAGAAATAATAGGAAAACCGCCTAAAGTTTAATAAGCAGACAGTTCTAAAGAAATAACAATTTTCTTAGCAACAACTAGTTTAAATAAATAATCTTGGAAAATACCTTCTCATGAAAATTTACTAAGAATACCAAAAATCTTTTCTTTGAGTTCTAATACTTATTTTAGCAACCATTCTTAATTATAAATTATCTATCATGAATTTTCAAAATTAACTTATTTTGTTTAAATCGAGATCTCGTGCAAAATAGGAAAAATACTATTTCAAAAAAGGTTTGAAAAAACTAAGAGTTTTTCCTTAAAGGAAAGATTTTATTCTTAGAGATCTCAAATATTTGAGAAGATTTTAAATAAAATTAAAATCTCTAATAATTAATTTGAAAAAATGTAAGAAAACTCTTAAACCTTTTCCAACTTATCTTTTCTTTAAAATAAAATTTCCTAAGCATTCACATTCCAATTTAAATAAATTTTCCAATTTTGAAAAATGCATGAAATTTTATTTCCAATTAAGAATACCAAAATATATTGAGGCCACATAGGATTCTACCCCTTTCCCAGTACTTGCCCGGATTCTACCTTTCCCGGTACTCCCCATGATTCTACTACTTTCCCGGTATTCACCTGAATTATAGCTTTCCCGATACTCACCGAAATTCTACCCCTTTCCCGGTACTCACCCGGATTCTACCCCTTTCCCAATACTCGCCAGGATTCTACCTTTCCCGGTAATCGCCGGGATTCTACCTTTCCTAATACTCACCCGGATTCTACCCCTTTCCCGGCACTCGTCCGGATTCTACCTTTCCTGGCACTCACTCGGATTGTATCTTTCCCAGTACTCACCCGGATACTACCCCTTTCTCGGTACTCGATCAGATTCTACCTCCTTTGGTTTCTCATCATTAGGAAACCATCCTAGGTTTTTTCCTACTTCATTCTTTTTCATTTAATTTTTCATCAATGGGATACCATTCTAGGGTCTATCTAAGCTTAATCATTTGTTCCTTTGGTTTCTCATCACTGGGACATCATCCTAAGTTCTAAGTATCTTCTTTGTTCCTTTAGTTTCTCATCATGGGGACACCATCCTAGATTCTATCTAAGCTTAATCATTTGGTCCTTTGGATTCTTTTCATTGGGACAACATCATAGGTTCTATCTAAGTTTACTCTTTGGTCCTTTTATTTCTCATCATTAGGACGTCATCCTAGGTTCTATATAACCTTATTTGTTTGTTCCTTTGGTTTTTCATCATTGGTTCACCATCCTAGGTTCTATCTTGGTTTATTCTTATGCCTTCACATCTTGGGATACCATTTCAGGTTATATCTAAATTTATTCTTAATTCCATTGATTTATCATCATTGGGACGCCATCCTAGGGACTACCTAAGATTATTCATTTTTTCCTCTAGTTTTTTATCATTAGGACACCATCCTTGGTTTTATTTAAGTTTAATTGTTTGTTCATTTGGTTTCTTATCATTGGGACACATCCCTAGATTCTATTTCAATTTATTCTTTAGTCATTTGGTTTCTCATCATTGGAAACCATCCTAGGTTCTATCTCAGTTTATTCTTTATTCATTTGGTTTCTCATCGTTAGGATGTCATCATAGGTTCTATCTAAACTTAATCGTTTCTTCCTTTGGTTTCTCATCATTGGGACACCATCCCAAGTTCTATCTAAGCTTAATCGTTTGTTCTTTCGATTTCTCACATTGGGACACACAATCCTAGGTTCTATCTCATTTTATACTTCGTTCATTTCATTTCTCATCATGGGGATGTCATTCTAGGTTCTATCTAAGCTTAATCATTTGTTTGTTTGGTTTTTCATCATTAGGACACCATCCTAGGTTATATCTAAGCTTAATCATCTAACCTTAATCATTTCTTCTTCCTGGGTTCTATCTCATTTTATTCTTTGTTCATTTGGCTTCTCATCATTGGGATGCCATCCTAGGTTCTATCTAGGCTTAATCGTTTGTTCCTTTGGTTTCTCAACATTGAGACACAATCCAAGATTCTATCTCATTTTAGTTTTTGTTCATTTTGTTTCTCCTCATTGGGGTGTCGTCCTAGGTTCTATCCAAAACTTAATCGCTTGTTCACTTAGTTTCTCATCATTGGAACACCATCCTAGGTTCTATCTAACCTTAATCATTTGTTTCTTTGGTTTCTCATCATAGGGACACGATCCTAAGTTCTATCTTAGTTTATTCTTCGTTCCTTCGGTTTCTCATCATTAGAATGTCATCCTATGTTCTATCTAACCTTAATTGTTTCTTCCTTTGCTTTTGCATCAATGCGACACCATCTTGAGTTCGATCTCAATTTCTTCTTTGTTTATTTGGTTTCTCATCATTGGGACATCATTTTAGGTTATGTCTAAGCTTAATTGATTGTCCCTTTAGTTTCTCATCATTGGGAAACAATCCTAGGTTCTATCTTATTTTATTCTTTGTTCATTTTATTTCTCATCATTAGGACATCATCCTAGGTTCCATCTAAGCTTAATCATTTGTTCATTTAGTTTCTCATCATTGGCACACCATCCTAGGTTCTGTCTAAGCTTAATCATTTGTTCATTTGTTTCTCATCATTAGTATGCCATCCTATGTTCTATCTAACCTTAATCATTTCTTCCTTTGCTTTCGCATCAATGCGACCCCATCCTAGGTGTTATCTTAGTTTATTCATTGTTTATTTGGCTTCTCATCATTTAAACACAATTCTAGGATCTTTCTAAGCCTAATCGTTTCTTTCTTTTGTTTCTTATTAATTAGGACACAGCCCTAGGTTCTATCTCAGTTTCCTTTTTGTTCCTTTGGTTTCTCATCATTGGGACACCGTCCTAGGTTCTTAATTTATTCTTTGTTCCTTGGGTTTCTCATCATTAGGACGCCATCCTATGTTCTATCTAACCATAATTGCTTCTTCCTTTGCTTTCGCATAAATGCAACACCATTCTGGGTTCTATCTTAGTTTATTCTTTATTCATTTGGTTTCTCATCACTGGGACACCATCCTAGGTTCTGTTTAAATTTAATCATTTATTCCTTTCGTTTCTCATCATTCGGAAACAATCCTAGGTTCAATCTCATTTTATTCTTTGTTCATTTCGTTTACCATCATTAGGACGCCATCCTAGGTCTATCTAAGCCTAATCGTTTATTCATTTGGTTTCTCATCATTGAGACACCATCCTAAGTTTTATCTAATCTTAATCATTTGTTCCTTTAGTTTCTCATCACTAGGACACCATCCTAGGTTCTATCTCAGTTTATTCTATGTTCATTTTGTTTCTATGGGACGCCATCCTAGATTGTATTTAAGCTTAATTGTTTGATCATTTGGATTCTCGTCATTGGGACACAATCGTAGCTTCTATCTAAGTTTATTCTTTGGTCCTTTCATTTTTCATCATTAGGACACCATCCAAGGTTCTATCTAACCTTATTTGTTTGTTCCTTTGGTTTCTCATCATTGGGTCGCCATCCTAGGTTCTATCTTTGTTTATTCTTAGTTCATTTGCTTTCTCATCATTGAGACACCATTTTAGCTTTTATCTATTTTTTTTTATTTCCATTGATTCATAATCATTGGGACTCCATCCTAGGTACTACATAAGAATTTTTTTTTTTTTCCTTTGTTTTCTGATCGTTGGGATGTCATCCTAAGTTCTATCTAAGCTTAATTTGGACACCAAAGTAGCAAAGAATAAACTAAGATAGAAGCTAGGACGACATTTCAATAACGAGAAACCAAAGGAACAAATAGTAAGTTTAGATTGAACCTAGCATAGCATCCCATTGATGACAAACCAAAGAACAAAGAATAAACTAAGATAGAACCTAGGATGGCGTCCCAATGATGAGAAACAAAAGGAACAAACAATTAAGTTTATATAGAACCTACGATCTTGTCCCAATGATGAGAAACCAATTGAACAAAGAATAAATTGAGAAAGAACCTAGGATGGCATCCCAATGATGAGAAACCAAAATGAACAAAGAATAAACTAAGATTGAACATAGCAAGGTGACGTAATGATGAGAAATCAAAGGAATAAAGAATAAACTAAGATAGAATATAGGATGGTGTCCCAATGATGAGAAACCAAAGGAACAAACAATGTTTAGATAGAACCTAGTTATGCATCCCAATGATGAGAAATGAAATGAACAAATAATAAACAGGGATAGAACCTATGATGGTGTCTAAATAATGATAAACAAAAGTAACAAAGAGGAAACTTAGAAAAAACCTAGGATGTGATGATGAGAAACTAAAGGAAGAAAGAAGAAACTTAGATTCAACCTCGGATGCAGTCCTATTGATGAGAAATGAAAGGAACTAATGTTTAAACTTAGATAACCTAGGATGGGGTCCCAATGATAGGAAAACAACTAAACAAAGAATAAATTTAGATATAACCTAGAATAGTGTCCCAATGATGAGAAACCAAAGGAACAAACATCAAACTTAAATCAAACCTATGATGGTGTCCCAATGTTCAGAAACTGAAGGAAGAAACGATTAAGGTTAGATAAAATCTAGGATGGCATCCCAATGATGAGAAACCAAATGAAGAAAGAAAAAACTGAGATAAAATCTAGGATGGTGTAGCGAAGATGAGAAACTAAAGGAAAAAAGAAGAAACATGGACAAAACCTAGGATGACATCCTAATGATGAGAAATGAAACAAACAAAGAATAAACTAAGATAGAACATAGAATTGTGTCCCAATGATGAGAAACAAGAGGAACAACGAAGAAACCTAGATAGAACATAGGAGGGTGTCGCAATGATGAGAAACCAAACGAACAAACTATTAAGCTTATATTGAACCTATGATGTCTTTCCAATGATATATGAAACCAAATGAACAAAGAAAAACTTAGAATAAACTTAAGACGGTGTCCCAATGATTAGAAACAAATGTAACAAAAAAGATAATTAGAACCTAGAATGACATCCTAATAATTAGAAACCAAATGAACAAATAATAAACTGAGAATGAACATAGGATTGTGTCAGAATGATGAGAAAGCAAAGGAACAAACGTTTAAGCTTAAATAGAACCTAGGATAGTTGTCCACTGATCAGAAACCAAATGAACAAAGAAAAAACTGAGATAGAAACTAGAATGGTTTCCCAATGATGAGAAACAAATGTAATAAAGAAGAAACTTAGATACATCTTAGAATGGTGTCCCAATGATAAAAAACCAAAATGAGCAAAGAATAAATTGAGATATAACCTATGATGGTGTCCCAAATGACAAGAAAAAAAAGGAGCATTCGATTAAGTGCAGAAAGAACCTAGGATGGAGTCCCAATGATGACAAACCAAAGGAAAAAACAATTAAGCTGAAATAAACCTAGGATAGTATTCCACTGATCATAAACCAAATGAAAAAAGAATAAACAGAAGCGAAAACTAGAATGGTGTCCCAATTATGAGAATTGAAAATAACAAATAAGAAACTTAGATACAACTTAGGACGGTACCCAATGCTGAGAACCCGAATAAACAAAAAATAAATTGAGATAGAATCTAAGATGGTAAACAAATTAACAAAGAATAAACAAAGATAGAACCTATGATGGCGTCCCGATGATGAGAAAATAAAGTAACAAAGAAGAAACTTAGATAGAACCTAGGAACCAATCCCAATGATGAGAAACAAAAGGAAGAAAAAAGAAACTTAGATTCAACCTAAGATGCAGTCCTATTGATGAGTAACAAAAGGAACTAACGTTTAAGCTAAGATAGAACCAAGGATGGGGTCCCAATCATAGGAAAAAAAATAAACAAAGAATACGCGATAGAATCTAGGACAGTGTCTCAATGATGAGAAACCAAAGGAACAAACATCAAACTTAAATCAAACCTATGAATCGTGTCCCAATGTTGAGAAAGTAAAGGAATAAAGGATTAAGGATAATTAGAAACTAGAATGGTGTCCCAATGATGAGAAACAAAACTAACAAAAAAAAAACTCAAACAGAACTTAGGATGACGTCCCAATAACTAAAAACCAGATGAACAAAGAACAAATTGAGAAAGAGCCTAGGATGGTGTCCCAATGATGAGAAACCAAAGGAACAAACGATTAAGCTTAGAAAGAACCTAGGATAGCCTTCCATTGATCAGAAACCAAATGAACAAAGACTAAACTGATATAAAAACTAGAATGGTGTCCTAATGATCAAAAACAAAAGTAATAAAGAAGAAACTTGGATACAACCTAGAATGGTGTTCCAATGATGAGAAACCAAATGAACAAAGAATAAACTAAGATAGAATATAGGATGGTGTCCCAATGACGAGAAACCAAAGGAACAAACGATTAAGTTTTGAAACAACCTGTGATGGCTTCCCAATGATGAGAAACCAATGGAACAAACAATTATCTTTAGATAGAACCTAGTATTGCATCCCAATGATGAGGGACGAAATGAACAAAGAATAACTTGTGATAAAACATATGATGGTGTCTCAATGAGGAGAAAAAAAAGTAACAAAGAAGAAATTTAGATAGAACCTGGGATGGTGTCCCAATGATTAGAAACCAAATGAATAAAGAAGAAACTTCGATTCACCCTAGGATGCAGTCCCATTGATGAGAACGAAAGGAACTAACGTTTAAGCTTTAGATAGAACTTAGGATGGCATTCCAATAATGTGAAAGTAAATAAAAAAAGAATAACATTAGATAGAACCTAGGATATTGTCCCAAAGATGAGAAACCAAAGGAATAAGCATCAAACTAAAATCAAACCAATGATGGTGTCCTATAATATTCAGTAACTGAAGAAACAAATAATTAAGGTTAGATAGAACCAAGGATGACACCCCAATGATGAAAAACCAAACAAAGAAATAATAAACTAAGATAGAACATAAGATGGTGTCCCAATGATGAGAAACCAAAGGAACAAAGAAGAAACCTAAATAGAAGCAAGGAGGGTGTCACAATGATGAGAAACCAAACAAACAAACGATTAAACTTATACAGAACCTAGGATGTCTTCCCAATAATATGAAACCAAATAAATTGAGAGAGAACCTAAGATGTTCCCAATAATTAGAAACCAAATGATTAAGCATAGATAGAACGTAGGATGACGTCCTAATAATTAGAAACCAAATGAACATAGAATAAACTAATAAAGAACGTAGGATGGTGTCCCAATGATGAGAAACCCATGGAACAAACAATTAAGTTTAAATAGAACCTAGGATAGCATTCCACTTATCAGACACAAAATGAACAAAGAATAAAATGAAATAGAAATTAATGGTGTTGCAATGATGAAAAGCAAAAGAAACAAATACGAAACTTAGATACAACCTAGGATGTTGTCTCAATAATGAGAAACTATATGAATAAAGAATAAACTGTGTTAGAATCTTGGATGGTGCCCCATTGACAATAAACAAAGGAACAAACGTTTAAATTTAGAAACAACCTAGGATGGTGTCCCAATGATGAGAAACCAATGGAACACAAGATTATGTTTAAATAGAACCTAGCTTTGCCTCCGAATGATGAGAAACAAAATAAACATAGAATAAACTGAGGTACAACCTATGATGTTGTCCCAATGATGAAAAACAAAAGTAACAAAGAAGAAACTTACATAGAATCTAGGATGCAGTCCTATTGATGCGAAACGAAATGAACTAACATTTAAGCTTAGATTAGAACCTATGATGGCGTCCCAATGACGGGAAAGCAAATAAACAAAGAATAAACTTACATAGAACCTAGGATATTGTCCCAATGATGAGAAACTAAAGGAATAAACATCAAGCTTAAATTAAACCTAGGTTGATCTCCCAATGTTCAAAAATCGAGGGAGCAAAGGATCAAAGTTGGATAGAACCTAGGATGGTGTCCTAATGATGATAAACTAGATGAAGAAAGAAAAAAACTGAGATAGAACTTAGGATGGTGTGCCAATTATGAGAAACTAAAGGAAAAGGAGAGAAACACATATAGAAATTAGGTTGGCATCCAAATGATAAGAAACCAATGGAACAAACGATCAAGTTTAAATAGAACCTAGGATAGTGTTCCATAGATTAGACACAAAATGAAAAAAGAATAAAATGAAATAGAAACTAGAATAGGGTCCCAAAGATGAGAAGCAAATAAGAAACTTAGATACAACCTAGGATGGTGTTCCAATGATGAGAAACAAATAAGAAACTTAGATACAACCAAGGATGGCATCCCAATGATGATAAAACCAAATGAATAAATAATCAACTGAATTCTACCTTGGATGGTATCCTTACAATGAGAAACCAAATGAATGAATAATCAACTGAATTAGAACCTTGGTTGGTATCCTTATGATGAGAAACCAAATGAATAAAGAATCAACTGAGTTAGAACCTTGGATGGTGTCCCATTGACGAGAAGCAAAGGAACAAATGATTAAATTTATAAACAACCTAGGATGGTGTCCCAATGATGAGAAACCAATGAAACAAATAATTATGCTTAGACAGAACCTAGTTTTTCCTTCGAATTATGAGAAGCAAAATGAACAAAGAAGAAACTTACATAGAACCTATGATGGTGTCCCAATGATGAGAAACTAAATGAAGAGAGAAGAACTTAGATTCAATCTAGAATCCAGTTCTATTGATGAGAAACGAAAGGAACTAACATTTAAGCTAACATAGAACCTATGATGTCGTCCCAATGATGGGAAAGCAAATAAATGAGGAATAAACTTATATAACCTAGGATATTTGTCCCAATGATGAAAAACCAAAGGAACAAACATCAAACTTAAATTAAACATTGGATGGTCCCCCAATGTTTAGTAACTGAAGGAATAAACGAGATCAGATGAAATAATGAGAAAGGCAAAATAACAACCCAGTGCAAAATGCAGTGAAAGGGAAATCAAATTCATCTCATATAAAACCAACGAAATGAGAAATTAAAATCAAAACATCAAGCGCACAAACAAACACAGAACTCAACATAATCAAAATTAGTTCTACAACACATACATCAACTCAAAAAATAATATTCAAGCATAATAGAGATAGTTAACAATGCGATATAGTAGAGAATAGGGAATACGAAGTAAACTTATCTAACAAGTACTTCCTCATAAACTTCTTTTGCTCCCGAGAAACCTGAAAAATCAAGTTACATGCATATAAATGAGGGGGAAAGAAACCGAGATCAGATCAAAAGACGAGAAAGGGAAAATAACAACCCATGGCAAAATGCAGTGAAAGGGAAATCAAATTCACCTCATACAAAACAGACAAAATGAGAAATAAAAATCCAAACATAAAGCCCACAAACAAACACAGAAAAAAACTTATTCAAAATTAGTTCTATAACGCATACATCAAGTCAAAAAATAATATTAAAGCGTAACAGAGATAGCGAACAATGCGATATAGCAAAGAACAGGGAATAAGAAGTAAACTTATCTCACAAGTACTTCCTCCTACACTTCACTTACCCCCGAGAAACCTAAAAAATTAAGTTACATGCGCATAAATGAGGGGCAAATAAACCGAGATTAGATGAAAAGATGAGAAAGAGAAAATGACAACCCATGGCAAAATGCAAGGAAAGGGAAATCAAATTCATCTCACACAAAACCAACGAAATGATAAATAAGAATCCAAACATAAAGCGCACAAACAAACAAAGAAATAAACAAATTCAAAATCAGTTCCATAAAGCATATATCGAGTCAAAAAATAATATTCAAGCATAACAGAGATAGCAAACAATGTGATATAGCAGAGAACAGGGAATACGAAGTACACTTATCTAACAAGTACTTCCTCATACACTTCTCTTGCTCCCGAGAAACCTGAAAAATCAAGTTACATGCGTATAAATGAGGGGCAAAGAAACCGAGATCAGATGGAAAGACGAGAAATGGAAAATAACAACCCATGGTCGAATGCAGTGAAAGGGAAATCACATTCATCTCATTCAAAACCGACGAAATGATAAATAAAAATCCAAACAGAAAGCGCACAAACAACCACAGAAATCAAGATATTCAAAATTAGTTCTATCATGCAAACATCAAGTCAAAAAATAATATTCAAGCATAACAGAGATAGCGAACAATGTGATATAGCAGAGAACAGGGAATACGAAGTAAACTTATCTAACAAGTACTTCCTCATACACTTCTCTTGCCCCCGAGAAACCTAAAAAATCAAGTTACCTGCGTATAAATGAGGGGCAAATAAATCGAGATAAGATGAAAAGACGAGCAAGAGAAAATAACAACCCATGGCAACATACAAGGAAAGGGAAATCAAATTCATCTCACACAAAACCAACGAAATGATAAATAAAAATCCAAACATAAAGCGCAAAAAAACACAGAAATCAACATATTCAAAATTAGTTCTATAACGCATACATCAAGTCAAAAAATAATATTTAAACATAACAGAGATAGCGAACAATGTGATATACCAAAGAAGAGGGAATACGAAGTAAACTTATCTAACAAGTACTTCCTCATACACTTCACTTGCCCACGAGAAACCTGAAAAATCAAGTTACATGCGTATAAATGAGGGGCAAAGAAACCGAGATCACATGAAAAGTTGAGAAAGGGAAAATAACAACCCATTGCAAAATCCAAGGAAAGGGAAATCAAATTCATCTCATACAAAACCAACGAAATGATAAATAAAAATCTGAACATAAAGCGCACAAACAAACACAGAAATCAACAAATTCAAAATTAGTTCCATAAAGCATATATCAAGTCAAAAAATAATATTCAAGCATAACAGAGATAGCGAACAATGCGATATAGAAGAGAACAGGGAATACGAGCTAAACTTATCTAACAAGTACTTCCTCATACACTTCTCTCGCTCTCGTGAAACCTGAAAAATAGTGTTACATGCATATAAATGAGGGACAAAGAAACCGAAATCAGATGAAAAGACGAGAAAGGGAAAATAATAACCCATGGCAAAATGCAGCGAAAGGGAATTAAAATTCATCTCATACAAAACCATCGAAATGATAAATAAAAATCCAAACATAAAGCGCACAAACAAACACAAAAATCATCATATTCAAAATTAGTTCTATAACGCATACATCAAGTCAAAAAATAATATTCAAGCATAACAGAGATAGCGAACAATGCAATAAAGCAGAGAACAGGGAATACGAAGTAAACTTATCTAACAAATATTTCCTCATACACTTCTCTTGCTCCCGAGAAACCTGAAAAAACAAGTTACATGCGTATAAATGAGAGGCAAAGAAACCGAGATCAGATGGAAAGACGAGAAATGGAAAATAACAACCCATGGTCGAATGGAGTGAAAGGGAAATCACATTCATCTCATTCAAAACCGACGAAATGATAAACGAAAATCCAAACAGAAAGCGCACAAACAAACACAGAAATCAAGATATTCAAAATTAGTTCTATCACGCAAACATCAAGTCAAAAAAAAATATTAAAGCATAACAAAGATAGCGAATAATGTGATATAGCAGAGAACAGGGAATACGAAGTAAACTTATCTAACAAGTACTTCTTCATACACTTCTCTTGCCCCCGAGAAACCTAAAAAATCAAGTTACATGAGTATAAATGAAAGGCAAATAAACCGAGACCAGATGAAAAGAAGAGAAAGCGAAAATAACAACCCATGGCAACACGCAAGGAAAGGGAAATCAAATTCATCTCACACAAAACCAATGAAATGATAAATAAAAATGCAAACATAAAACGCACAAACAAACATAGAAATCAAGATATTCAAAATTAGTTCTCTAACGCATACATCAAGTAAAAAAATAATATTCAAGCATAACAGAGATAGCGAACAATGCCATAGAGCAAAGAACAAGGAATACGAAGTAAACTTGTCTAACAAGTACTTGCTCATACACTTTTCTTGCTCCCGAGAAACCCGAAAAATCAAATTACATGCGTTTGAATAAGGGGCAAAGAAACCGAGATCAGATGAAAAGACAAGAAAGGAAAAATAACAACCCATGGCAAAATGCAATGAAACGGAAATCAAATCCATCTCATACAAAACCATCGAAATGAGAAATTAAAATCCAAACATCAAGCGCACAAATAAACACAAAAATCAACATAATCAAAATTAGTTCTACAACGCATATAGCAAGTCAAAAAAAAATATTCAAGCATATCAGAGATAGCGAACAATGCAATAGAGCAGAGAACGAGGAATACGAAGTAAACTTATCTAACAACTACTTGCTCATACACTTCTCTTGCTCCCGAGAAACCTGAAAAATCAAGTTACATGCGTATGAATAAGGGGCAAAGAAACCGAGATCAGATGAAACGAAGAGAAAGGGAAAATAACAACCCATGGAAAAATGCAGTGAAAGGGAAATCAAATTCACCTCATTCAAAACAAACGAAATGAGAAATAAAAATCCAAACATAAAGCCCACAAACAAACACAGAAATCAACATATTCAAAATTAGTTCTACAACGCATACATCAAGGCAAAAAATAATATTCAAGCATAACAGAGATAGCGAACAATGTGATATAGTAAAGAACAGGGAATACGAAGTAAACTTATCTAACAAGTACTTCCTCATACACTTCTCTTGCCCCCGAGAAACCTAAAATATCAAGTTACATGCGTATAGATGAGGGGAAAATAAACCGATATTAGATGAAAAGACGAGAAAGAGAAAATAACAACCCTTGGCAAAATGCAAGCAAAGGGAAATCAAATTCATCTCACAAAAAACCCATGAAATGATAACTAAAAATGCAAACATAGGACGCACAATGCGATAGAGTAGAGAACAAGGAATACGAAGTAAACTTATCTAACAAGTACTTGCTCATACACTTCTCTTACTCCCGAGAAACCTAAAAAATCAAGTTACATGCGTATGAATAAGGGGCAAAGAAACCGAGATCAAATGAAAAGACAAGAAAGGGAAAATAACAACCCATTGCAAAATGCAGTGAAAGGGAAATCAAATTCATCTCATACAAAACCAACAAAATGAGAAATTAAAAGCCAAACATCAAGCGCACAAACAAACACAGAAATCAACATAATCAAAATTAGTTCTACAACGCATACAGCAAGTCAAAAAATAATATTCAAGCATAACAGAGATAGCGAACAATGCGATAGAGCAGAGAACAAGGAATACGAAGTAAACTTATCCAACAACTACTTGCTCATACACTTCTCTTGCTCCAGAGAAACCTGAAAAATCAAGTTACATGCGTATGAATAAGGGGCAAAGAAACCAAGATCAGGTGAAAAGATGAGAAAGGGAAAATAACACCCCATGGAAAAATGCAGTGAAAGGGAAATCAAATTCGCCTCATACAAAACAAACGAAATGAGAAATAAAAATCCAAACATAAAACCCACAAACAAACACAGAAATCATCATATTCAAATTTAGTTCTACAACGCATACATCAAATCAAAAAATAATATTCAAGCATAACAGAGATAGCGAACAATGCGATATAGTAAAGAACAGGGAATACGAAGTAAACTTATCTAACAAATACTTCCTCATACACTTCTCTTGCCCCCGAGAAACCTAAAATATCAAGTTACATGGGTATAAATGAGGGGAAAATAAACCGATATCAGATGAAAAGACGAGAAAGAGAAAATAACAACCCTTGGCAAAATGCAAGGAAAGGGCATTAAATTCATCTCACAAAAAACCCACGAAATGATAAATAAAAATGCAAACTAGGGCGCACAAACAAACACAGAAATCAACATATTCAAAATTAGTTCTACAACGCATATATCAGGTCAAAAAATAATATTCAAGCAGAACAGAGATAGCAAACAATGCGATATAGCAGAGAACAAGGAATACGAAGTAAACTTATCTAACAAGTACTACCTCATACACTTCTCTTGCCCCAGTGAAACCTAAAAAATCAAGTTACATGCATATAAATGAGGGGCAAATAAACCGAGATCAGATGAAAAGACGAGAAAGAGAAAATAACACCCATGGCAAAATGCAAGGAAAGGGAAATCAAATTCATCTAAAACAAAACCAACGAAATGATAAATAAAAATGCAAACATAAAACGCACAAACAAACACAGAAATCAACATATTCAAAATTAATTCTATAACGCTTACATCAAGTCAAATAATAATATTCAAGCATAACAGAGATAGCGAACAATGCGATATAGTAAAGAACGGGGAATACGAAGTAAACTTATCTAACAAGTACTTCCTCCTACATTTCACTTGCCGTCGAGAAACCTAAAAAATTACATTACATGGGTATAAATGAGGGGCAAATAAACCGAGATTAGATGAAAAGACGAGAAAGAGAAAATAACAACCCATGGAAAAATGCAAGGAAAGGGAAGTCAAATTCATCTCACACAAAACCAACGAAATGATAAACAAAAATCCAAACATAAAGCGCACAAAAAAACACAGAAATCAAAATATTCAAAATTAGTTCTATAACCCATACATCAAGTCAAAAAATAATATTTAAACATAACAGAGATAGCGAACAATGCGATATAGCAAAGAAGAAGGAATACGAAGTAAACTTATCTAACAAGTACTTCCTCATACACTTCTCTTGCTCCCGAGAAACCTGAAAAATCAAGTTACATGCGTATAAATGAGGGGCAAAGAAACCGAGATTAGATGAAAAGACGAGAAAGGGAAAATAATAACCCATGGCAAAATGCAGTGAAAGGGAAATCACATTCATCTCACTCAAAACCGACGAAATGATAAATAAAAATCCAAACAGAAAGCGCATAAAGAAACACAGAAATGAAGATATTCAAAATTAGTTCTATCACGCAAACATCAAGTCAAAAAATAATATTCAAGCATAACAGAGATAGCGAACAATCCGATATAGCAGAGAACAGGGACTACGAAGTAAACTTATCTAACAAGTACTTCCTCATACACTTCACTTGCTTCTAAGAAACTTGAAAAATCAAGTTACATGCATATAAATGAAGGGGAAAGAAACCGCGATCAGATGAAAAGACGAGAAAAGGAAAATAACACCCCATGGCAAAACGCAATGAAAGGGAAATCAAATTCATCTCATACAAAACCAACGAAATGAGGAATTAAAATCCAAAAATAAAACGCAAAAACAAACACAGAAATCAACATATTCAAAATAAGTTTTATAACGCATACAGCAAGTCAAAAAATAATATTTAAGCATAACAGAGATAGCGAACAATGCGATATAGTAGAGAACAAGGAATATGAAGTAAACTTATCTAACAAGTACTTGCTCATACACTTCTCTTGCTCCCGAGAAACCTGAAAAATCAAGTTACATGCGTATGAACAAGGGGCAAAAAACCGAGATAAGATGAAAAGACGAGAAAGCGAAAATAACAACCCATTGCAAAATGCAGTGAAAGGGAAATCAAATTCACCTCATACAAAACAAATGAAATGAGAAATAAAAATGCAAACATAAAACACACAAACAAACACAGAAATCAACATATTCAAAATTAGTTCTATAACGCATACATCAAGTCAAAAAATAATATTAAAGCATAATAGAGATAGAGAACAATGCGATATAGCAAAGAACAGGGAATACGAAGTAAACTTATCTAACAAGTACTTCCTCCTACATTTCACTTGCCGCCGAGAAACCTAAAAAATTACGTTACATGCGTATAAATGAGGAGCAAATAAACCGAGATCATATGAAAAGACGAGAAAGAGAAAATAACAACCCATGGCAAAATGCAAGGAAAGGGAAATCAAATTCATCTCACAGAAAACCAACGAAATGATAAACAAAAATCTAAACATAAAGCCCACAAAAAAAAACAGAAATCAACATATTCAAAATTAGTTCTATAACGCATATATTAAGTCAAAAAATAATATTCAAGCATAACAGAGATAGCGAACAATGCGATATAGCAGAGAATAGGGAATACGAAGTAAACTTATCTAACAAGTACTTCCTCATACACTTCTCTTGCTCCCGAGAAACCTGAAAAATAGTTACATGCGTATAAATGAGGGGCAAAGAAACCGAGATCAGATGGAAAGACGTGAAATAGAAACTAACAACCCATGGTCGAATGCAGTGAAACGAAAATCACATTCATCTCATTCAAAACCGACGAAATGATAAATAAAAATCCAAACAGAAAGCGCACAAACAAACACAGAAATCAAGATATTCAAAATTAGTTCTATCACTCAAACATCAAGTCAAAAAATAATATTCAAGCATAACAGAGATAGCGAACAATGCGATATAGCAGAAAACAGGGAATATGAAGTATACTTATCTAACAAGTACTTCCTCATACACTTCTCTTGCCCCCGAGAAACCTAAAAAATCAAGTTACATGCGTATAAATGAGGGGCAAATAAATCGAGATAAGATGAAAAGACGAGAAAGGGAAAATAACAACCCATGGCAAATTGCAAGGAAAAGGAAATCAAATTCATCTCACATAAAAGCAATGAAATGATAAATAAAAATGCAAACATAAAATGCACAAACAAACACAGAAATCAACATATTCAAAATTAGTTCTATAACGCATACATCAAGTCAGAAAATAATATTCAAGCATAACAGAGATAGCGAACAATGCGATATAGTAAAGAACAGGGAATACGAAGTAAACTTCTCTAACAAGTACTTCTTCATACCCTTCTTTTGCGCCCGAAAAACCTGAAAAATCAAGTTACATGCGTATAAAAAAGGGGCAAAGAAACCGAGATCAGATGGAAAGACGAGAAAGGGAAAATAACAACCCATGGTCGAATGTAGTGAAAAGGAAATCACTTTCATCTCATTCAAAACCGTTGTAATGATAAATAAATATCCAAACATAAAGCGCACAAAAAAACACAGAAATCAACATATTCAAAATTAGTTCTATAACACATAAATCAAGTCAAAAAATAATATTTAAATATAACAGACATAGCGAACAATGCAATATAGCAGAGAACAAGGAATACGAAGTAAACTTATCTAGCAAGTACTTGCTCATACACTTCTCTTGCTCCCGAGAAACCTGAAAAATCAAGTTACATGCGTATGAATAAAGGGCAAAGAAACCGAGATAAGATGAAAAGACGAGAAAGCGAAAATAACAACCCATTGCAAAATGCAGTGAAAGGGAAATCAAATTCACCTCATACAAAACAAACGAAATGAGAAATAAAAATGCAAACATAAAACGCACAAACAAACACAGAAATCAAGATATTCAAAATTAGTTCTATCACGCAAACATCAAGTTAAAAAAAAATATTAATGCATAACAGAGATAGCGAACAATGCGATATAGCAGAGAACAAGGAATACGAAGTAAACTTATCTAACAAGTACTTCCTCATACACTTCTCTTGCCCCCGAGAAACCTAAAAAATCAAGTTACATGCGTATAAATGAGGGGCAAATAAACCGAGATAAGATGAAAAGACGAGAAAGGGAAAATAACAACCCATGGCAAAATGCAAGGAAAAGGAAATCAAATTCATTTCACACAAAACCATCGAAATGATAAATAAAAATGCAAACATAAAACGCACAAACAAACACAGTAATCGACATATTCAAAATTAGTTCTATAACGCATACATCAAATCAAAAAATAATATTCAAGCATAACAGAGATAGCGAACAATGCGATATAGCAGAGAACAGGGAATACGAAGAAAACTTATCTAACAAGTACTTCCTCATACACTTCTCTTGCTCCCGAGAAACCTAAAAAATCAAGTTACATGCGTATAAATGAGGGGCAAAGAAACCGAGATCAGATGGAAAGACGAGAAATGGAAAAAAACAACCCATGGTCGAATGCAGTGAAAAGGAAATCACATTCATCTCATTCAAAACCGACGAAATGATAAATAAAAATCCAAACAGAAAGCGCACAAACAAACACAGAAATCAAGATATTCAAAATTAGTTCTATCACGCAAACATCAAGTCAAAAAATAATATTCAAGCATAACAGAGATAGCAAACAATGCGATATAGCAGAGAACAGGGAATACAAAGTAAACTTATCTAACAAGTACTTCCTCATACACTTCTCTTGCCCTCGAGAAACCTAAAAAATCAAATTACATGCGTATAAATAAGGGGCAAATAAACCGAGATAAGATGAAAAGACGAGAAAGGGAAAATAACAACCCATGGCAAAATGCAAGGAAAAGGAAATCAAATTCATCTCACACAAAACCAACGAAATGATAAATAAATATGCAAACATAAAATGCACAAACAAACACAGTAATCAACATATTCAAAATTAGTTCTATAACACATACATCAAGTCAAAAAATAATATTCAAGCATAACAGAGATAGCGAACAATGCGATATAGCAAAGAACAGGGAATACGAAGTAAACTTATCTAAAAAGTACTTCCGCGTACACTTCTCTTGCTTCCGAGAAACCTGAAAAATAGTTATATGCGTATAAATGAGGGGCAAGGAAACCGAGATCAGATGGAAAGACGTGAAAGAGAAAATAACAACCCATAGTTGAATGCAGTGAAAGGGAAATCACATTCATCTCATTCAAAATTGACGAAATGATAAATAAAAATCCAAACAAAAAGCGCACAAACAAACACAGAAATCAACATATTCAAAATTAGTTCTATAACGCATATATTAAGTCAAAAAATAATATTCAAGCATAACAGAGATAGCGAACAATGCGATATAGCAGAGAATAGGGAATACGAAGTAAACTTATCTAACAAGTACTTCCTCATACACTTCTCTTGCTCCCGAGAAACCTGAAAAATAGTTACATGCGTATAAATGAGGGGCAAAGAAACCGAGATCAGATGGAAAGACGTGAAATAGAAAATAACAACCCATGGTCGAATGCAGTGAAACGAAAATCACATTCATCTCATTCAAAACCGACGAAATGATAAATAAAAATCCAAACAGAAAGCGCACAAACAAACACAGAAATCAAGATATTCAAAATTAGTTCTATCACTCAAACATCAAGTCAAAAAATAATATTCAAGCATAACAGAGATAGCGAACAATGCGATATAGCAGAAAACAGGGAATATGAAGTATACTTATCTAACAAGTACTTCCTCATACACTTCTCTTGCTCCCGAGAAACCTAAAAAATCAAGTTACATGCGTATAAATGAGGGGCAAAGAAACCGAGATCAGATGGAAAGACGAGAAATGGAAAAAAACAACCCATGGTCGAATGCAGTGAAAAGGAAATCACATTCATCTCATTCAAAACCGACGAAATGATAAATAAAAATCCAAACAGAAAGCGCACAAACAAACACAGAAATCAAGATATTCAAAATTAGTTCTATCACGCAAACATCAAGTCAAAAAATAATATTCAAGCATAACAGAGATAGCAAACAATGCGATATAGCAGAGAACAGGGAATACAAAGTAAACTTATCTAACAAGTACTTCCTCATACACTTCTCTTGCCCTCGAGAAACCTAAAAAATCAAATTACATGCGTATAAATAAGGGGCAAATAAACCGAGATAAGATGAAAAGACGAGAAAGGGAAAATAACAACCCATGGCAAAATGCAAGGAAAAGGAAATCAAATTCATCTCACACAAAACCAACGAAATGATAAATAAATATGCAAACATAAAATGCACAAACAAACACAGTAATCAACATATTCAAAATTAGTTCTATAACACATACATCAAGTCAAAAAATAATATTCAAGCATAACAGAGATAGCGAACAATGCGATATAGCAAAGAACAGGGAATACGAAGTAAACTTATCTAAAAAGTACTTCCGCGTACACTTCTCTTGCTTCCGAGAAACCTGAAAAATAGTTATATGCGTATAAATGAGGGGCAAGGAAACCGAGATCAGATGGAAAGACGTGAAAGAGAAAATAACAACCCATAGTTGAATGCAGTGAAAGGGAAATCACATTCATCTCATTCAAAACTGACGAAATGATAAATAAAAATCCAAACAAAAAGCGCACAAACAAACACAGAAATCAACATATTCAAAATTAGTTCTATAACGCATATATTAAGTCAAAAAATAATATTCAAGCATAACAGAGATAGCGAACAATGCGATATAGCAGAGAATAGGGAATACGAAGTAAACTTATCTAACAAGTACTTCCTCATACACTTCTCTTGCTCCCGAGAAACCTGAAAAATAGTTACATGCGTATAAATGAGGGGCAAAGAAACCGAGATCAGATGGAAAGACGTGAAATAGAAAATAACAACCCATGGTCGAATGCAGTGAAACGAAAATCACATTCATCTCATTCAAAACCGACGAAATGATAAATAAAAATCCAAACAGAAAGCGCACAAACAAACACAGAAATCAAGATATTCAAAATTAGTTCTATCACTCAAACATCAAGTCAAAAAATAATATTCAAGCATAACAGAGATAGCGAACAATGCGATATAGCAGAAAACAGGGAATATGAAGTATACTTATCTAACAAGTACTTCCTCATACACTTCTCTTGCTCCCGAGAAACCTAAAAAATCAAGTTACATGCGTATAAATGAGGGGCAAAGAAACCGAGATCAGATGGAAAGACGAGAAATGGAAAAAAACAACCCATGGTCGAATGCAGTGAAAAGGAAATCACATTCATCTCATTCAAAACCGACGAAATGATAAATAAAAATCCAAACAGAAAGCGCACAAACAAACACAGAAATCAAGATATTCAAAATTAGTTCTATCACGCAAACATCAAGTCAAAAAATAATATTCAAGCATAACAGAGATAGCAAACAATGCGATATAGCAGAGAACAGGGAATACAAAGTAAACTTATCTAACAAGTACTTCCTCATACACTTCTCTTGCCCTCGAGAAACCTAAAAAATAAAATTACATGCGTATAAATAAGGGGCAAATAAACCGAGATAAGATGAAAAGACGAGAAAGGGAAAATAACAACCCATGGCAAAATGCAAGGAAAAGGAAATCAAATTCATCTCACACAAAACCAACGAAATGATAAATAAATATGCAAACATAAAATGCACAAACAAACACAGTAATCAACATATTCAAAATTAGTTCTATAACACATACATCAAGTCAAAAAATAATATTCAAGCATAACAGAGATAGCGAACAATGCGATATAGCAAAGAACAGGGAATACGAAGTAAACTTATCTAAAAAGTACTTCCGCGTACACTTCTCTTGCTTCCGAGAAACCTGAAAAATAGTTATATGCGTATAAATGAGGGGCAAGGAAACCGAGATCAGATGGAAAGACGTGAAAGAGAAAATAACAACCCATAGTTGAATGCAGTGAAAGGGAAATCACATTCATCTCATTCAAAACTGACGAAATGATAAATAAAAATCCAAACAAAAAGCGCACAAACAAACACAGAAATCAACATATTCAAAATTAGTTCTATAACGCATATATTAAGTCAAAAAATAATATTCAAGCATAACAGAGATAGCGAACAATGCGATATAGCAGAGAATAGGGAATACGAAGTAAACTTATCTAACAAGTACTTCCTCATACACTTCTCTTGCTCCCGAGAAACCTGAAAAATAGTTACATGCGTATAAATGAGGGGCAAAGAAACCGAGATCAGATGGAAAGACGTGAAATAGAAAATAACAACCCATGGTCGAATGCAGTGAAACGAAAATCACATTCATCTCATTCAAAACCGACGAAATGATAAATAAAAATCCAAACAGAAAGCGCACAAACAAACACAGAAATCAAGATATTCAAAATTAGTTCTATCACTCAAACATCAAGTCAAAAAATAATATTCAAGCATAACAGAGATAGCGAACAATGCGATATAGCAGAAAACAGGGAATATGAAGTATACTTATCTAACAAGTACTTCCTCATACACTTCTCTTGCCCCCGAGAAACCTAAAAAATCAAGTTACATGCGTATAAATGAGGGGCAAATAAATCGAGATAAGATGAAAAGACGAGAAAGGGAAAATAACAACCCATGGCAAATTGCAAGGAAAAGGAAATCAAATTCATCTCACATAAAAGCAATGAAATGATAAATAAAAATGCAAACATAAAATGCACAAACAAACACAGAAATCAACATATTCAAAATTAGTTCTATAACGCATACATCAAGTCAGAAAATAATATTCAAGCATAACAGAGATAGCGAACAATGCGATATAGTAAAGAACAGGGAATACGAAGTAAACTTCTCTAACAAGTACTTCTTCATACCCTTCTTTTGCGCCCGAAAAACCTGAAAAATCAAGTTACATGCGTATAAAAAAGGGGCAAAGAAACCGAGATCAGATGGAAAGACGAGAAAGGGAAAATAACAACCCATGGTCGAATGTAGTGAAAAGGAAATCACTTTCATCTCATTCAAAACCGTTGTAATGATAAATAAATATCCAAACATAAAGCGCACAAAAAAACACAGAAATCAACATATTCAAAATTAGTTCTATAACACATAAATCAAGTCAAAAAATAATATTTAAATATAACAGACATAGCGAACAATGCAATATAGCAGAGAACAAGGAATACGAAGTAAACTTATCTAGCAAGTACTTGCTCATACACTTCTCTTGCTCCCGAGAAACCTGAAAAATCAAGTTACATGCGTATGAATAAAGGGCAAAGAAACCGAGATAAGATGAAAAGACGAGAAAGCGAAAATAACAACCCATTGCAAAATGCAGTGAAAGGGAAATCAAATTCACCTCATACAAAACAAACGAAATGAGAAATAAAAATGCAAACATAAAACGCACAAACAAACACAGAAATCAAGATATTCAAAATTAGTTCTATCACGCAAACATCAAGTTAAAAAAAAATATTAATGCATAACAGAGATAGCGAACAATGCGATATAGCAGAGAACAAGGAATACGAAGTAAACTTATCTAACAAGTACTTCCTCATACACTTCTCTTGCCCCCGAGAAACCTAAAAAATCAAGTTACATGCGTATAAATGAGGGGCAAATAAACCGAGATAAGATGAAAAGACGAGAAAGGGAAAATAACAACCCATGGCAAAATGCAAGGAAAAGGAAATCAAATTCATTTCACACAAAACCATCGAAATGATAAATAAAAATGCAAACATAAAACGCACAAACAAACACAGTAATCGACATATTCAAAATTAGTTCTATAACGCATACATCAAATCAAAAAATAATATTCAAGCATAACAGAGATAGCGAACAATGCGATATAGCAGAGAACAGGGAATACGAAGAAAACTTATCTAACAAGTACTTCCTCATACACTTCTCTTGCTCCCGAGAAACCTAAAAAATCAAGTTACATGCGTATAAATGAGGGGCAAAGAAACCGAGATCAGATGGAAAGACGAGAAATGGAAAAAAACAACCCATGGTCGAATGCAGTGAAAAGGAAATCACATTCATCTCATTCAAAACCGACGAAATGATAAATAAAAATCCAAACAGAAAGCGCACAAACAAACACAGAAATCAAGATATTCAAAATTAGTTCTATCACGCAAACATCAAGTCAAAAAATAATATTCAAGCATAACAGAGATAGCAAACAATGCGATATAGCAGAGAACAGGGAATACAAAGTAAACTTATCTAACAAGTACTTCCTCATACACTTCTCTTGCCCTCGAGAAACCTAAAAAATCAAATTACATGCGTATAAATAAGGGGCAAATAAACCGAGATAAGATGAAAAGACGAGAAAGGGAAAATAACAACCCATGGCAAAATGCAAGGAAAAGGAAATCAAATTCATCTCACACAAAACCAACGAAATGATAAATAAATATGCAAACATAAAATGCACAAACAAACACAGTAATCAACATATTCAAAATTAGTTCTATAACACATACATCAAGTCAAAAAATAATATTCAAGCATAACAGAGATAGCGAACAATGCGATATAGCAAAGAACAGGGAATACGAAGTAAACTTATCTAAAAAGTACTTCCGCGTACACTTCTCTTGCTTCCGAGAAACCTGAAAAATAGTTATATGCGTATAAATGAGGGGCAAGGAAACCGAGATCAGATGGAAAGACGTGAAAGAGAAAATAACAACCCATAGTTGAATGCAGTGAAAGGGAAATCACATTCATCTCATTCAAAACTGACGAAATGATAAATAAAAATCCAAACAAAAAGCGCACAAACAAACACAGAAATCAACATATTCAAAATTAGTTCTATCACGCAAACATCAAGTCAAAAAATAATATTCAAGCATAACAGAGATAGCGAACAATGCGATATAGCAGAGAACAGGGAATACGAAGTAAACTTATCGAACAAGTACTTCCTCATACACTTCTCTTGCCTCCGAGAAACCTTAAAAATCAAGTTACATGCATATAAATGAGGGGCAAATAAACCGAGATAAGATGAAAAGACGAGAAAGGGAAAATAACAACCCATGACAAAATGCAAGGAAAAGGAAATCAAATTCATCTCACACAAAACCAACGAAATGATAAATAAAAATGTAAACATAAAACGCACAAACAAACACAGAAATCAACATATTCAAAATTAGTGCTATAACGCATACATCAAGTCAAAAAATAATATTCAAGCATAACAGAGATAGCGAACAATGCGATATAGTAAAGAACAGGGAATACGAAGTAAACTTCTCTAACAAGTACTTCCTCATACCCTTTTCGTTCGCCCGAAAAACCGGAAAAATCAAGTTACATGCGTATAAAAAAGGGGCAAAGACACCGAGATCAGATGGAAAGACGAGAAAGGGAAAATAACAATCCATGGTCGAATGCAATGAAAAGGAAGTCACATTCATCTCATTCAAAACTGACGAAATGATAAATAAAAATCCAAACATAAAGCGCACAAAAAAACACAGAAATCAACATATATAGAATTAGTTCTATAACGCATAAATCAAGTCAAAAAATAATATTTAAACATAACAGAGATAGCGAACAATGCAATATAGCAAAGAAGAGGGAATACGAAGTAAACTTATCTAACAAGTACTTCCACATACACTTCTCTTGCTCCCGAGAAACCTGAAAAATCAAGTTACATGCGTATAAATAAGGGGCAAAGAAACCGAGATCAGTTGAAAAGACGAGAAATGGAAAATAACAACCCATGGTCGAATGCAGTGAAAGGGAAATCACATTCATCTCATTCAAAACCGACAAAGATATTGATATGAAAGCAAAAGTTGCAGCAATGACAAGAAGATTGGAGGAGCTAGAACTGAAAAAGATACATGAAGTGCAAGCTGTTGCTGAGACACCAGTGCAATTGAAGCAATGTCCTATGAGCACTTGCTGGAGGAGTGCCTTACCATACCAGCTGCTAGAGAAATGTTTGGAGATCAAGCAAATGTCATTGGACAATTCAAGCCCAATAGCAATGCTTCATATGGCAATACTTACAACTCAAGTTGGAGGAATCATCCAAATTGTTCATGGAAGCCAAGAGCACCTCAGTACCAACAGTCAGCTCAACCATCTAAACAAGCTTCAAATCTTGAGCAAGCAATAGTGAATCTAAGCAAGGTTGTGGGAGATTTTGTTGGAGACCAAAAATCCATCAATGCTCAACTCGGTTAAAGAATTGACAGTGTAGAGAGCACATTACATAAAAAGATGGATGGAATGCAAAATGACTTATCTCAGAAGATAGACAATCTCCAATACTCAATCTCAAGGCTCACTAATTTGAACACAGTGCAAGAGAAGGGTAGATTTCCTTCTCAACCTCACCAAAACCCCAAGGGTATCCATGAAGTGGAAACTCATGAGGGAGAATCTTCACAGGTGAGAGATGCTAAAGCCTTGATCACTCTAAGGAGTGGTAAAAAGGTTGAGTCACCAACACCCAAGCCACATGTTGAAGAGAAAGAAGAAGAAGAGACAAAGAAGAGGGAGGAAATGAAAGGAAAGAAGAAAGATATTAGTGAAGGGAAAGAGGACCATGATTCAACAGTGAATTCAAATCCGGAGAAAGAGCTTATTAAGGAAGAACAAATGAAGAAACACACATCTCCACCTTTTTCTCAAGCTTTGCAGGGGAAAAGGGGGATTAAAAATGCATCAGAAATCCTTGAAGTATTGAGGCAAGTGAAGGTCAATATTCCATTGCTGGATATGATTAAGCAAGTTCCAACATATGCAAAATTCCTAAAGGACCTGTGTATTATCAAAAGAGGGTTGAATGTGAATAAGAAAGCCTTCTTGACTGAGCAAGTAAGTGTCATCATACAATGCAAGTCTCTTTTGAAGTACAAAGATCTGGGATGTCCTACCATTTCAGTCATGATTGGAGGAAAGGTAGTGGAAAAAGCTTTGTTAGATTTGGGAGCAAGTGTGAATTTGTTACCATACTCTGTCTACAAGCAATTGGGACTTGGTGAATTGAAGCCAACATCAATCACTCTATCCTTAGCTGATAGATCAGTGAAAATTCCAAGGGGGATAATTGAAGATGTCTTAGTTCAAGTTGATAATTTCTACTATCCAGTAGATTTTGTTGTTCTTGATACTGATCCTTTTGTTAAAGAAGCTAATTATGTTCCTATCATCCTTGGAAGGCCATTTCTTGCTACTTCAAATGCAATCATCAATTGTAGGAATGGACTTATGCAACTCACTTTTGGCAACATGACACTTGAGCTTAATATCTTTTATATGTCTAAGAAGCTAATTACTTCGGAAGTAGAAGAAGGTCCAGAAGAGGTATGCATTATTGACACTCTAGTAAAGGAGCATTGTAATCAGAATATGCAAGACAAGTTGAATGAAAGTCTTGAGGATCTTGAAGAAGGGTTGTCTGAACCCGCTGATGTGCTTGCTACTCTACAAGGTTGGAGGAGGAAAGAAGAGATTCTACCTTTATTCAATAAAGAGGAGGCACAAGAAGATGATAAGGAAGAGATCCCAAAGCTAAATTTGAAACCTCTGCCCATGGAGTTGAAATATACGTACCTGGAACAAAATAACCAATGCCCTGTTGTTATATCTTCATCTCTTACTACTCATCAGGAGATTTCTCTACTTGAAGTTCTTAAGAGGTGTAAGAAAGCAATAGGATGGCAAATATTTGACTTAAAAGGAATCAGTCCTTTGGTTTGTACACATCACATATATATGGAGGAAGAAGCTAAACCAATTCGTCAACCTCAAAGAAGATTGAATCCTCATTTACAAGAAGTGGTACGAGCTGAGGTGCTGAAGTTACTTCAAGCAGGTATTATTTATCCCATATCTGACAGCCCCTAGGTGAGTCCTACTCAAGTGGTACCAAAGAAGTCAGGGATTACTGTAATTCAAAATGAAAAAGGAGAAGAAATTGCTACACGCCTCACTTCAGGTTGGAGGGTGTGTATTGGTTATAGGAAATTGAATGTTGTGACAAGGAAAGATCATTTTCTACTCCCGTTTATTGATTAAGTGCTGGAGAGAGTCTCTGGCCATCCTTTTTATTATTTTTTGGACGGGTACTCAGGGTATTTTCAAATTGAAATTGATGTTGAAGATCAGGAGAAGACCACTTTCACATGTCCATTTGGAACATACGCCTACAGAAGAATGCCTTTTGGTTTATGCAATGCACCTGCAACATTTCAAAGATGTATGCTTAGTAGCTTCAGTGATATGGTGGAGCGAATTATGGAGGTTTTCATGGATGATATCACCATATATGGAGGTACATTTGAAGAATACTTAGTCAATTTGGAAGCGATTCTTAACAGATGCATTGAGAAAGACTTGGTGCTCAACTGGGAGAAATGCCATTTTATGGTACATCAAGGAATTGTCCTTGGCCATATCATCTCCGAGAAAGGCATTGAAGTTGATAAAGCAAAGGTGGAACTTATTGTCAAATTGTCATCCCCAACCACTGTAAAAGGAGTAAGGCAATTCCTTGGCCATGCAGGGTTCTACAGGAGATTTATACAAGACATCTCTAAGCTTTCAAAGCCTCTTTGTGAACTTTTAGCTAAGGATGCTAAGTTTATATGGGATGAAAGATGTCAAAAGAGTTTTAATCAATTGAAGCAATTTTTGACAACCGCTCCAATAGTGAGGGCTCCTAACTGGCAACTACCCTTTGAAGTAATGTGTGATGCTAGTGACTTTGCTATAGGAGCTGTACTTGGCCAAAGAGAAGATGGGAAACCCTATGTGATTTACTATGCAAGCAAAACATTGAACGAAGCTCAAAGGAACTACACAACTACAAAGAAAGAATTGTTAGTTGTGGTGTTTGCCTTAGACAAGTTTCATGCTTATTTGGTAGGGTCTTTCATCATTGTTTTCACTGACCATTCAGCCTTGAAGTATTTATTGACAAAGCAAGATGCAAAAGCAAGGTTGATTAGATGGATTCTTTTGTTACAAGAGTTCGATCTCCAAATCAGAGACAAGAAAGGAGTGGAGAATGTGGTAGCTGACCACCTTTCAAGGTTGGCTATATAGCACACAATTCCCATGTCTTACCTATTAATGATGACTTTCCTGAGGAATCACTCATGTTGCTAGAGAAAGCTCCTTGGTATGCTCACATTGCTAACTATTTGGTTACTGGTGAAGTTCCGAGTGAGTGGAAAGCACAAGACAGGAAGCACTTCTTTGCAAAGATTCATGCTTATGATTGGGAAGAGCCCTTTCTTTTCAAGTATTGTGCAGATCAAATCATAAGGAAGTGTGTCCCTGAACAAGAGCAACAAGGAATCCTCAGCCATTACCATGAGAATGCATGTGGAGGCCACTTTGCCTCTTAGAAAACAGCCATGAAGGTCTTGCAATCAGGGTTTACTTGGCCATCACTTTTTAAAGATTCCCACATCATGTGTAGGAGTTGTGATAGATGCCAAAGACTTGGGAAGCTTACAAAAAGAAATCAAATGCCCAGGAACCCCATCCTTATAGTTGATCTTTTTTATGTTTGGGGTATTGACTTCATGGGACTTTTCCCAATGTCTTTTGGTAACTCTTATATATTGGTGGGGGTGGACTATGTTTCTAAATGGGTTGAGGCAATCCCCTGTAAATACAATGATCATAGGGTGGTTGTCAAATTTCTTAAGGAGAACATCTTCTCAAGATTTAGGGTGCCCAAGGCCATAATCAGTGATGGAGGTACTCATTTTTGCAACAAACCTTTTGAAACCCTATTAGCCAAGTATGGAGTGAAGCATAAGGTAGCTACACCTTATCACCCTCAAACTTCCGGGCAAGTGGAGCTAGCAAATAGGGAAATCAAGAACATATTGATGAAAGTGGTGATTACAAGCAGAAAAGATTGGTCTATCAAGCTTCATGATTCATTATGGGCATATAGAACAGCTTATAAGACTATTCTTGGCATGTCTCCCTATCGTCTAGTCTATGGTAAAGCGTGCCATCTCCCTGTGGAAGTTGAATATAAGGCTTGGTGGGCAATCAAGAGGTTGAACATGGACTTGATCAAAGCTGGGGCAAAGAGGTGCTTAGACCTTAATGAGATGGAGGAATTAAGAAATGATGCTTACATCAATTCCAAAGTTGCTAAACAGAGGATGAAGAGGTGGCATGATCAACTAATCTCCAACAAAGAATTCTGGAAAGGACAAAGAGTCCTACTCTATGACTCAAGGCTCCATATCTTTCCAGGGAAGCTCAAGTCAAGGTGGATAGGTCCTTTCATTATTCACCAAGTGCATCTCAATGGAGTGGTGGAATTACTGAATTCCAATGGCACAGACACCTTTAAAGTCAATGGTCATCTCCTCAAGCCATTCATTGAGCCATTCAAGCAAGAAAATGAGGAAATCAATCTCCTTGAGCCACAAAAAGCCTGATCAGAGAAGGGTTAGATGGACTTGGTTTCACCAAAGTCCATATTTTTGTTTAAATATGTTAAGTTATAAGCTTTGTAAATTGTTTTAATTTTAATTTTGGTCTTAAATTGTGTTAATTGTATGTAACTTAATCTTTTTGAATGATCAAAATCAGGAGGAATTGCAAGGAAATTGAAATAAGGAAGCTAGGAATCAAAAGGAGCTCAAAAACAAGGAGAAAGCTTGGGCTGTGAAATTTCGCAGCCTAAAGTGGGTCGCTGCGAAAATCGCCTTTCACTGCGAAATAATTTTGCAGCCCTCAGGAGCCGCTGCGAAAATCCCCCTTCTTGCTGCGAAAATCGTTTTCCGCTGCGAAACCATTTTGCAGCCGCCTAGCGCCCTCTGCGAAAATTTTCGCAGCTGCGAAGAGGCCTCTTGACACACGAGTGCCATTTCGCAGCCAAGTACACCCATTTTGCAGCTGCGAAATGGTTGCGAATTTTTCACGTCTTGAGATCCGCCTTTTCGCAGCCGAGGCACCATTTCGAAGGGTGTTTCGCAGCTGCAAAACCACCCTTTGGCACATGAGTGCCACTTCACAGCGTCGTACGCCCGTTTCGCAGCTGCAAAATGGGCTGCAAAAGCGATGCCGAAATTCTCCACTCTGCGAAATCCGCCCCCCGCTGCGAAATTGCTCCCCTGCTGCGAAAATGAAAAGCGTCCCTTGGTGTCCCTTTTAAACGGTATAAATTCCATTTTTCCTATTTTAAACCATCATTTGAACTTCCAAAAGGAACCAAGAGGAGCCAAGCCAGAGCACCCTCCCATCTGCCTCCTTCGCCTGAGAAAGCCGCGCGCATTTCCGGTTGTCTTCTCTGACACAGCCATGGCTAGAACTCGAGGAGCAAAGTCCTTGTCGCCTGAGAATCCCAAGAGACACACTTGTCAAAGGTTCCACATCCGAGCCGCCACGGCCACGAGTCGTCCCACCTCCGGTTGAGGACGCACCCATCAGTCCTCCGGCCAGGCGTTATAATACAAGGAGATCACTTACCATCGCTAGTGCGATCTCTTCCAGAGGCCTAAAATCAGGTACCGGCCCCCCAAAGAAGAAAGTAAAGGTCTCTGAGCAAATTGATCTGACAGAGTCATCTTCAGAGCCTGAATCAGAGCCTACGCCATCTCCACCGCCTGCCAAAAAGTCTCCACCCCCTGCCAAGAAGCCTCAGCCATCTCAGACACCAGCAAGAGAATCTCAAATTCCCTCAGGCATGACTCCTGAGGTAGCTATCAAACGTCCCATGGTCACACAGCCGCCAATTGAAGGAAATATGGATTGCAGGGCATGACCGTTCCACTCCGAGCTCTGTTTCGACATAACCACCTTCAGACTTCAGCCAGAGCTCAAGGAGTCCTTCCGTCTGCTACAGAGGTATCAATTGGAGCATTTGCTGACTCTCAGGGATTTTTTCTATCCCTATGTGGCATTGGACTTCTATCAGTCCATGACCACAAACCGAGTCCACGACCCTACAGTCATCCATTTTACCATAGATGGATAACATGGTATTTTGGGAGCTCGACACATAGCAGAGGCACTTTATATCCCCTTTGAGCTTGCCCGTCCAGGGGATTTTCAAGCTTGGACTCATCCTTCACAGAGTGACATCGTTCATACTCTGTCCAGAGGGGCATCCTCACGCCATTACATCCTGAGGAAGGAGCTTCCCCCTAGCATGTCCTTCAATGATGCACTCCTCCGCCACAACATTTTCCCACTTCAGCATTGGGTACAGAGGAGAGGAGTGTTGCTGAAGGCATTGTATAGGATCTCTGAGGGATACTTCTTTGGCCCTCACCATCTCATTATGGCTGCTCTTCCATACTTTGAAGAGAAGGTGCATCGAAAGAAGCTGCTCCAAGCGGATGCCATTCCACTCCTCTTCCCCAAACTATTATGCCAGATATTGGAGCACCTGGGATACCCAGTAGAGCCTCAGTATGAGCGTAGATGTATTTGTCGAGAGATTTTCACTCTCGACAAATGGACTAGTATGACAACTTATCGTGGTGCAGACTAGGAAGCACCAGCGGGACTAGAGCACCCAAAGCACCTAGAGGAGCCAGTCGACACACCTGCTGACACTCAGCCACTTGCCCCTGCAGTGGCCTCTAGTGAGCCTACACCAGAGGTTCCACCCTCTGCTCCTCAGGCCACACCACAGCCTCCCCCTGTCATTCCACCTACATCAGAGCCATCTCCTTCAGCTGAGCCAAGGATAGCTATACCCATCATCGAGTATAGAGGCCTATGCCACACTTTCCAGGCATTGGCCACTTCTCAGAGCATCCTCACTCAACAGATCACAGCCCTTCATGCTCATCAGGAGCAGATTGTTGCCACTCAGGCCCAGCACACTACCATCCTGAGGCAGATTCAACATCATCTTGGCATTATATCAGCTCCTGAGCATACCATTCCCAGCCTATCAGAGCCATCACAGGCCCCTCCTTTCATTGATCAGCCTATGCCTCCTGAGGAGCCTCCTACAGGAGAGGCAGAGACAGCTGAGTCATCATCTTCACAGCATCCTTCACCCACCATTTGATCATTTTCATATTTCCTTTATATTTCTTTTATGTATTTCGTTTATGTTTGTCTTTTATGAAATCTCATGCTTTTGGTATATTATATATTGGGATTACTTGTATTACTTGCTTTCATTTTGTATTTACATGAATTGAAGTAATACAAATCTATCACTTTTTTATCACTCTTAGCATTATTTTATTCTTATTTCCTCTACTCACATCTTTTATTCTTTTTGAAATATGTGGTTTCTCGTATACAACTTGGACTCCATGTCACTCAAGAGGTACCACTTCCTCCCTTTATTTTTTAATCGGTCTTGAAACATTGAGGACAATGTTCAACTTGGTTGGGGGGAGAGTTGAGGAAGAAAGTTTTTTGTTATTTATGCTAAGTTATTTTAGTAATTTAGTTGATTTTTTGTTTAATTTTAATTTTTTTTTAAAAAAAAGTTTTTTATTCTACTCTCCATGGTTATTAAGGAAAAATTCTCAAAGTGAAAAGGGAGAAATTGAATTTTTGTCTTTTTACTTGACTTAGAGTTTGTATTATGCTTACTAAAGTTGATGAATTGTTGAATCTTCTATTGAATTCAAGTTTAGTTCTTCCACTTTAAGCTATTCACACACTGTGCACAATAGGTTCCGAGTATAAGATGAAAAACTATTTCCCTCTTGACTTAGGAAAATTTTAGACTTGGTACATTTGACCTCATTTAATAGTGTTGGGACACCTTATAAAAGGCGAATGAGTCTTTGAAAAAAAAGAAGAAAGAAAGAAAAAATGTTTGCTTGCCTTGAAACCCAAGCAAGGTCCGAGGGGTATATGGTGAAAATCTTTAAAGCCTGGTGCCCTAAGCCTTAATTGGTTGGGAGTCACCGACCTCAATGCTCGTTACATGGGTGAATAGGTGGAGTTTAGCATACTGTAGGTGCTTAGGTATTAAAATTCATTCTCAAAAGTCCGGGGAAAAATCCGAGGAGTTAGTGGTTGAAAGATCCTTAAAGCTTGATGCCCTAAACCTTGATTGGTTGGGAGTCATCAATGGACCCCCGTTACATGGACAATTTAGAAAAGAATACCTTTAAGCCTTGTACAAAAAGTGAATCAAGAGGTGCGTTCTTAGCCTATTGAAGGTTGTCAGTTTGCTAAGTGTTGGAAAAGAACTAGGTTGAGAGGAGAGATTAGTTTGACATACTCTATTTGGAAACTAATAAATAACACTTAGATTTTTGTGGAAGAATAAGTTTTGGACCTTTGGGAGTGGAAATTATTTTGAAACTTAAATTTGCATAATGCCTTCTCTTTAAGAATTGTGATTAGACAATTTATTTGATAAACTCTTGTTGAAGTTTGAGTTTTATTTCTTTAATGTTCCATGTGAGAGTTAGATCATCATGCCACTTGAAAATTGTTTTTTTTTATCAGCATGATGTTGTAAATTATAGTACTTTTATTTTATTTTTCTCTCCTTTATTGCTAAGGGACTAGCAATATGTCGGTTGGGGGGAGTGATTACTACTCGAAAGTGCTATTTTGTAAGCTTGTAATTAACTCTTTTAAACACTTTTGAGTAGTAGTTATTACCTTTTAACCCAATTAACATATTAAGGACCTTTGCAATCATTTCTAATCAAAGTGTGTAAGTTTTGGTGTTTTTGTTAGTAATTTGATCACCAAAGCAATCCAAGATTGAGGAGAGTTCTTTGGAATCCATGGCAAAGCAATGGAAAGATCAGAAACATGAAGAACCAAAGCCTTGAAGCTTTAAAGTCCTTTGCCATAAGCAAATCTGGAATGCAAGGAGGAAAAACAGAGAGAAGGAAATCTTGAAGAAAAACAGAGGACAGCAGTTGCAGTCTTCTTTCGCACTTTTGGAGCACTTCCCGGAGTCCATTTTCTACATGCTATATACCATTTCAAAGCTCAGGAAGTCAAGAATCCAATGCTTCAAACAGTGCACGATTTAGAGTTGAAGTGAAGGAGTTACAGCCATTGGAAGCCGATCACTCCAAGCTAAAGTCAAATTTCGCACGGCTGCGAAATCAGCCTTAGGCTGCGAAATGGTGTCCTTTATGCTGCGAAATTTCGCAGCCCATGTGCATGCTGCGAAATCCACCCGACTGCTTCCAGATATTTGCGCACCGACACTTTTAGATTTTTCTTCTGATATTTGTTGTCTAAATCCCCAAACTCTCCTTGTAATCCACCAATTAGAGAATTCCTTATTTAGGAAGTAAGAAGCAAAGGGTGAATAACCTCTTATATATATATTGTAATTTTTTCCTTTTGAGAGATCTCTCGGGGAGCTTGTTCTGAGAGACCGACTTTTGTATAGTTTTTGAAGGAAGTAAAATTCAGAGCTTTTCTCTACCTTACCTTCCCATTTTGATTGTATTTCTCTTACTAGCCAAACAAGCTCTGAGGAAGTTTCCTCAGAGAATGAGTGGCTAGGCTTTTAGTTCCTTGGAGCTAAGGTTGCCGAGGAAGGTTCTAACTGCAAGAATTGGTAGTTTTGTTGTTTCAGCCATAAATGAAGAGAAAGTGTGACCCATTAATGATTTCTATGTTTTTAGTTAACTTAAAACTCCTTCAATTCACCTGAGCCAACACTTGGTAAGGCAAGTGATCTCCGTCCATGGAAATGCACTAGTTTACCTCTTGCGAGCTTTTGGGAGGTGACTTGAAGGTAGGATTTTCTTGAATTGCCAACACTTGGTAAGCTTTTAGACTCCAAGGAGACATCCATTAGTTATCTCTTGCGAGCTTGAGAAGGGAAGTCCAAGCTTAATGATCACCTTGAATGGAAAATGCTAGGTGAGAGGCACGAGCCATTGCAAGTTGCATCAGTGAGAGGGAATTAGTGCTGAAATCCATTAAAGGGAAGCATCTGTACAACACCGGTTAGAGAATTGACTATATGTTAATTTTCTAATGCGAGGAAATGAACCAAGTGACCGGAGCTATGTTTTTGCATGAGGAGCCTCCCCTGTGAACCTAAACCTCCAAGGAATGCTTTTCTTCATAAGTAATTTCCATTACTTTCTTTTTAGTTAGCTTGAAACAAAACCTTTTTCAACCAAAGTTTGTGTTTTTTCTTAAGCTAACCATGAAATGAAATAGCACCAATTTAACTATGAATTCGTATCAGTTGTGAGTTGAAAACCTTTCCCAGTGAACGATCCTAGAGCCACTATGCTATATTAGCTAATGCTATCCTAATGCATGGTGATATAGGTTATAAATTTTGTTGATTACTCCCTCAATCAAGGAACACCAGCTGGACGTGAATCAGCTAAGACACCAATTGGGACACACGAGTCATAAGCATAACAGAGATAGTGAATAATGCGATATAGCAGAGAATAGGGAATACGAAGCAAACTTATCTAACAAGTACTTCCTCATACACTTCTCTTGCCCCCGAGAAACCTAAAAAATCAAGTTACATGCGTATAAATGAGGGGCAAATAAACCGAGATCAGATGAAAAGATGAGAAAGAGAAAATAACAACCCATGGCAAAATGCAGTGAAAGGGAAATCAAATTCACCTCATACAAAACAAACGAGATGAGAAATAAAAATCTAAACATAAAGCCCACAAACAAACAAAGAAATCAGCATATTCAAAATTAGTTCTATAACGCATACATCAAGTCAAAAAATAATATTAAACCATAACAGAGATGGCGAACAATGCGATATAGAAAAGAACAGAAAATACGAAGTAAACTTATCTAACAAGTACTTCCTCATACACTTCTCTTGCCCCCGAGAAACCTAAAAAATCAAGTTACATGCGTATAAATGAGGGGCAAATAAACCGAGATCAGATGAAAAACGAGAAAGAGAAAATAACAACCCATGGCAAAATGCAGTGAAAGGGAAATCAAATTCACCTTATACAAAACAAACGAGATGAGAAATAAAAATCTAAACATAAAGCCCACAAACTAACAAAGAAATCAACATATTCAAAATTAGTTCTATAACGCATACATCAAGTCAAAAAATAATATTAAAGCATAGCAGAGATAGCGAACAATGCGATATAGCAAAGAACATGGAATACGAAGTAAACTTATCTAACAAGTACTTCCTCCTACACTTCACTTGCCCCCGAGAAACCTAAAAAATTACGTTACATGCGTATAAATGAGGGGAAAATAAACCAAGATTAAATGAAAAGACGAGCAAGAGAAAATAACAACCCATGGCAAAATGCAAGGAAAGGGAAATCAAATTTATCTCACACAAAACCAACGAAATGATAAATAAAAATGCAAACATAAAACGTAAAAACAAGCACAGAAATCAACATATTCAAAATTAGTTCTATAACGCATACATGAAGTCAAAAAATAATATTCAAGCATAACAGAGATAGCGAACAATGCGATATAGTAAAGAACAGGGAATACGAAATAAACTTATCTAACAAGTACTTCCTCATACCCTTCTGTTGCGCTCGAAAAACCTGAAAAATCAAGTAACATGCGTATAAAAATGGGGCAAAGAAACCGAGATCAGATGGAAAGACGAGAAAGGGAAAATAACAACCCATGGTCGAATGCAGTGAAAGGGAAATCACATTCATCTCATTCAAAACCGATGAAATGATAAATAAAAATTCAAACATAAAGCGCACAAACAAACACAGAAATCAAGATATTCAAAATTTGTTCTATCACGCAAACATCAAGTCAAAAAATAATATTCAAGCATAACAGAGATAGCGAACAATGCGATATAGCAGAGAACAGGGAATACAAAGTAAACTTATCTAACAAGTACTTCCTCATACACATCTCTTGTCCCCGAGAAACCTAAAAAATCAAGTTACATGCATATAAATGAGGGGCAAATAAACCGAGATCAGATGAAAAGACGAGAAAGAGAAAATAACAACCCATGACAAAATGCAGTGAAAGGGAAATCAAATTCACCTCATACAAAACCAACGAAAGGAGAAATTAAGATCCAAACATAAAGCGCACAAGCAAACACAGAAATCAACATATTCAAAATTAGTTCTATAATGCACACATCAAGTCAAAAATTAATATTCAAGCATAACAGAGATAGCTAACAATGCGATATAGCAGAGAAGAAGGAATACGAAGTAAACTTATCTAACAAGTACTTGCTCATACACTTCTTGATTACTACTCAAAAAGTGCTATTTGATAACTTGTAATTAACTCTTTTAAACACTTTTGAGTAGTAGTTATTACCTTTTAACCCAATTAACATATTAAGGGCCCTTGCAATCATTTCTAATCAAAGTGTGTAAGTTTTGGTGTTTTTGTTAGTAATTTGATCACCAAAGCAATCCAAGAATGAGGGAGAGTTGTATGTAGTTCATGGCAAAGCTTTTGGAAGCTCAAATTCAGGAAGAACCAAGCTTTGGAGCTCCATAGCCCTTTTCCAAAGTCGTTCAACAGCATACAAGGAGGAAAAACAGAAAGAAGGAAATCTTGAAGAAAAACAGAGGACAACAGTTGCAGTCTTCTTTCGCACTTTTGGAGCACTTTCCGGAGTCCATTTTCTACATGCTATATACCATTTCAAAGTTCAGGAATTCAAAAATCCAATGCTTCAAACAGTGAGCGATTCGGAGTTAAAATGAAGGAGTTACAACCATTGGAAGCCGATCACTCTAGGCTGAAGGCAAATTTCGCACGGCTGCAAGATGGTGTCCTTTATGCTGCGAAATTTCGCAGCCCTCTTGCACAGCTGTGAAATTCTCCTGAAGCTTCCCGATATTTACAACCGACATCTTGAGATTTTTTTGCTTTAGATATTTGATGTCTAAATCCCCAAACTCTCCTTGTAACCCACCTATCATAGGATTCTTTAGTCTTTAAGTAAAAACAAAGGGTAAATAAACCCATATTTAATGCTTGTAAGCTTGCATGGAAAAAAGGACGGAAGCTTGTTCTCAGACAACTTTGTATAGTTTTTGAAGGAAGTAAAATTCAGAGCTTTCTATACCTTACCTTCCCATTTTGATTGTATTTCTCTTACTAGCCAAACAAGCTCTGAGGAAGTTTCCTCAGAGAATGAGTGGCTAGGCTTTTAATTCCTTGGAGCTAAGGTTGCCGGGGAAGGTTCCAACTGCAAGAATTGGTAGTTTTGTTGTTTTAGCCATTAATGAAGAGAAAGTGCGACCCATTAATGATTTCTATGTTTTTAGTTAACTTAAAACTCCTTCAATTCACCTGAGCCAACACTTGGTAAGGCAAGTGATCTCCGTCCATGGAAATGCACTAGTTTACCTCTTGCGAGCTTTTGGGAGGTGACTTGAAGGTAGGATTTTCTTGACTTGCCAACACTTGGTAAGTTTTTGAACTCCAAAGAGACATCCATTAGGTATCTCTTGCGAGCTTGAGAAGGGAAGTCCAAGGTTAATGATCACCTTGAATGGCAAATGCTAGGTGAGAGGCATGAGCCATTGCAAGTTGCATCAGTGAGAGGGAATTAGTGCTGAAATCCATTAAAGGGTAGCACTTGTACAACACCGATTAGAGAATTGACTATGTGTTAATTCTCTAATACGAGGAAATGAACCAAGTGACCGGAGCTCTGTTTTTGCATGAGGAGCCTCCCCTGTGAACCTAAACCTCCAAGGAATGCTTTTCTTCATAAGTAATTTCCATTGCTTTCTTTTTAGTTAGCTTGAAACAAAACCTTTTTCAACCAAAGTTTGTGTTTTTTCTTAAGCTAACCTTGAAATGGAAAAGTACCAATTTAACTATGAATTGGTATCAGTTGTGAGTTGAAAACCCTTCCCAGTGAACGATCCTAGAGCCACTATGCTATATTAGCTAAAGCTATACTAATGCATGGTGATATAGGTTATAAATTTTGTTGATTACTCCCTCAATCAAGGAACACCAGCTGGACGTGAATTAGCTGAGACATTAATTGGGACATGAATCACTTCTCTTGCTCCCAAGAAACCTGAAAAATCAAGTTACATGCGTATAAAAAATGGGCAAAGAAACCGAGATCAGATGAAAAGACGAGAAAGGGAAAATAACAACCCATTGCAAAATGCAGTGAAAAGGAAATCAAATTCATCTCATACAAAACCAACGAAATGAGAAATAAAAATCCAAACATAAAGCACACAAACAAACACAGAAATCAACGTTTTCAAAATTAGTTCTACAACGCATACATCAAGTGAAAAAATAACATTCAAGCATAAACAACCCATGGTTGAATGCAGTGAAAGGGAAATCACATTCATCTCATTCAAAACCGACGAAATGAAAAATAAAAATCCAAACAGAAAGTGCACAAACAAACACAGAAATCAAGATATTCAAAATTAGTTCTATCACGCATACATCAAGTCAAAAAATAATATTCAAGCATAACAGAGATAGCGAACAATGCGATATAGCAGAAAACAGGGAATACGAAGTAAACTTATCTAACAAGTACTTCCTCATACACTTCTCTTGCTCCCGAGAAACCTGAAAAATCAAGTTACATGCGTATAAATGAGGGGCAAAGAAACCGAGATAACATGAAAAGACGGGAAGGGGAAAATAACAACCCATGGCAAAATGCAGTGAAAGGGAAATCAAATTCAACTTATACAAAACGAACGAAATGAGAAATAAAAATTTAAACAAAAAGCGCACAAACAAACACAAAAATCAACATATTCAAAATTAGTTCTATAACCCATACATCAAGTCAAAAAATAATATTAGAGCATGATAGAGATAGCGAACAATGCGATATAGCAAAGAACAGGGAATACGAAGTAAACTTATCTAACAAGTACTTCTTCATACACTTCTCTTGCCCCCGAGAAACCTGAAAAATCAAGTTATATGCGTATAAATGAGGGGCAAAGAAACCGAGATCAGATGAAAAGACGGGAAGGGGAAATTAACAACCCATGGGAAAATGCAATGAAAGGGAAACCAAATTCATCTCATACAAAACCAACGAAATGAGAAATAAAAATCCAAACATAAAGCGCACAAACTAACACAGAAATCAACATATTCAAAGTTAGTTCTATAACGCATACATCAAGTCCAAAAATGATATTTAAGCATAACAGAGATAGCGAACAATGCGATATAGTAGAGAACAAGGAATACGAAGTAAATTTATCTAACAAGTACTTCCTCATACACTTCTCTTGCTCCTGAGAAACCTGAAAAATCAAGTTACATACGTATAAATGAGAGGTAAAGAAACCGAGATTAGATGATAAGACGGGAAGGGGAAAATAACAACCCATGGCAAAATGCTGTGAAAGGGAAATCAAATTCACCTCATATAAAACGAACGAAATAAGAAATAAAAATCCAAACATAAAGCGAACAAACAAACACAGAAATCAACATATTCAAAATTAGTTCTATAACCCATACATCAAGTTAAAAAATAAAATTAAAGCATAACAGAGATAGCGAACAATGCGATATAGCAAAGAACAGGGAATACGAAGTAAACTTATCTAACAAGTACTTTCTCATACACTTCTTTTGCTCCCGAGAAACCTGAAAAATCAAGTTACATTAGTATAAATGAGCGGGAAAAAAATGAAATCAGATGAAAAGACGAGAAAAGGAAAATAACAACCCATGGCAAAGTGCAAGGAAAGGGAAATCAAATTCATCTTATACAAAACGAACGAAATGAGAAATAAAAATTTAAACAAAAAGCGCACAAACAAACACAAAAATCAACATATTCAAAATTAGTTCTATAACCCATACATCAAGTCAAAAAATAATATTAGAGCATGATAGAGATAGCGAACAATGCGATATAGCAAAGAACAGGGAATACGAAGTAAACTTATCTAACAAGTACTTCCTCATACACTTCTCTTGCCCCCGAGAAACCTGAAAAATCAAGTTATATGCGTATAAATGAGGGGCAAAGAAACCGAGATCAGATGAAAAGACGGGAAGGGGAAATTAACAACCCATGGGAAAATGCAATGAAAGGGAAACCAAATTCATCTCATACAAAACCAACGAAATGAGAAATAAAAATCCAAACATAAAGCGCACAAACAAACACAGAAATCAACATATTCAAAGTTAGTTCTATAACGCATACATCAAGTCCAAAAATGATATTTAAGCATAACAGAGATAGCGAACAATGCGATATAGTAGAGAACAAGGAATACGAAGTAAATTTATCTAACAAGTACTTCCTCATACACTTCTCTTGCTCCTGAGAAACCTGAAAAATCAAGTTACATACGTATAAATGAGAGGTAAAGAAACCGAGATTAGATGATAAGACGGGAAGGGGAAAATAACAACCCATGGCAAAATGCTGTGAAAGGGAAATCAAATTCACCTCATATAAAACGAACGAAATGAGAAATAAAAATCCAAACATAAAGCGAACAAACAAACACAGAAATCAACATATTCAAAATTAGTTCTATAACCCATACATCAAGTTAAAAAATAAAATTAAAGCATAACAGAGATAGCGAACAATGCGATATAGCAAAGAACAGGGAATACGAAGTAAACTTATCTAACAAGTACTTTCTCATACACTTCTTTTGCTCCCGAGAAACCTGAAAAATCAAGTTACATTAGTATAAATGAGCGGAAAAAAAATGAAATCAGATGAAAAGACGAGAAAAGGAAAATAACAACCCATGGCAAAGTGCAAGGAAAGGGAAATCAAATTCATCTCATACAAAACCAACGAAATGATAAATAAAAATTCAAACATAAAGCGCACAAACAAACACAGAAATCAACATATTCAAATTTAGTTCTATAACGCATACATCAAGTCAAAAAATAATATTCAAGCATAACAGAGATAACGAACAATGCGATATAGCAGAGAACAGGGAATACGAAGTAAACTTATCTAACAAGTACTTCCTCATACACTTCTCTTGCCCCTGAGAAACCTGAAAAATCAAGTTATATGCGTATAAATGAGGGGCAAAGAAACCGAGATCAGATGAAAAGACGGGAAGGGGAAATTAACAACCCATTGGAAAATGCAATGAAAGGGAAATCAAATTCATCTCATACAAAACCAACGAAATGAGAAATAAAAATCCAAACATAAAGCGCACAAACAAACACAGAAATCAACATATTCAAAATTAGTTCTATAACGCATACATCAAGTCCAAAAATGATATTTAAGCATAACAGAGATAGCGAACAATGCGATATAGTAGAGAACAAGGAATACGAAGTAAATTTATCTAACAAGTACTTCCTCATACACTTCTCTTGCTCCTGAGAAACCTGAAAAATCAAGTTACATACGTATAAATGAGAGGTAAAGAAACCGAGATTAGATGATAAGACGGGAAGGGGAAAATAACAACCCATGGCAAAATGCTGTGAAAGGGAAATCAAATTCACCTCATATAAAACGAACGAAATGAGAAATAAAAATCCAAACATAAAGCGAACAAACAAACACAGAAATCAACATATTCAAAATTAGTTCTATAACCCATACATCAAGTTAAAAAATAAAATTAAAGCATAACAGAGATAGCGAACAATGCGATATAGCAAAGAACAGGGAATACGAAGTAAACTTATCTAACAAGTACTTTCTCATACACTTCTTTTGCTCCCGAGAAACCTGAAAAATCAAGTTACATTATTATAAATGAGCGGGAAAAAAATGAAATCAGATGAAAAGACGAGAAAAGGAAAATAACAACCCATGGCAAAGTGCAAGGAAAGGGAAATCAAATTCATCTCATACAAAACCAACGAAATGATAAATAAAAATCCAAACATAAAGCGCACAAACAAACACAGAAATCAACATATTCAAAATTAGTTCTATAACGCATACATCAAGTCAAAAAATAATATTCAAGCATAACAGAGATAACGAACAATGCGATATAGCAGAGAACAGGGAATACGAGGTAAACTTAGCTAACAAGTACTTCCTCATACACTTCTCTTGCTCCTGAGAAACCTGAAAAATCAAGTTACATGCGTATAAATGAGAGGTAAAGAAACCGAGATTAGATGATAAGACGGGAAGGGGAAAATAACAACCCATGGCAAAATGCTGTGAAAGGGAAATCAAATTTACCTCATATAAAACGAACGAAATGAGAAATAAAAATCCAAACATAAAGCGAACAAACAAACACAGAAATCAACATATTCAAAATTAGTTCTATAACCCATACATCAAGTCAAAAAATAATATTAAAGCATAACAGAGATAGCGAACAATGCGATATAGCAAAGAACAGGGAATACGAAGTAAACTTATCTAGCAAGTACTTCCTCGTACACTTCTCTTGCCCCCGAGAAACCTGAAAAATAAAGTCATATGCGTATAAATGAGGGGCAAAGAAACCGAGATCAGATGAAAAGACGGGAAGGGGAAATTAACAACCCATAGGAAAATGCAATAAAAGGGAAATCAAATTCATCTCATACAAAACCAACGAAATGAGAAATAAAAATCCAAACATAAAGCGCACAAACAAACACAGAAATCAACATATTCAAAATTAGTTCTATAACGCATACATCAAGTCCAAAAATGATATTTAAGCATAACAGAGATAGCGAACAATGCGATATAGTAGAGAACAAGGAATACGAAGTAAACTTAGCTAGCAAGTACTTCCTCATACACTTCTCTTGCTCCTGAGAAACCTGAAAAATCAAGTTACATGCGTATAAATGAGAGGTAAAGAAACCGAGATTAGATGATAAGACGGGAAGGGGAAAATAACAACCCATGGCAAAATGCTATGAAAGGGAAATCAAATTCACCTCATATAAAACGAACGAAATAAGAAATAAAAATCCAAACATAAAGCGAACAAACAAACACAGAAATCAACATATTCAAAATTAGTTCTATAGCCCATACATCAAGTCAAAAAATAATATTAAAGCATAACAGAGATAGCGAACAATGCGATATAGCAAAGAACAGGGAATATGAAGTACACTTATCTAACAAGTACTTCCTCATACACTTCTCTTGCCCCGATAAACCTGAAAAATCAAGTTACATGCGTATAAATGAAGGGCAAGGAAATCGATATCAAATGAAAAGAAGAGAAAGGGAAAATAACAACCCATGGCAAAATGCAGAGAAAGGGAAATCAAATTCACCTCATACAAAGCCAACGAAATGATAAATAAAAATCCAAACATAAAGCGCACAAACAAACACAGAAATCAACAAATTCAAAATTAGTTCTATAACGCATACATTAAGTCCAAAAATAATATTCAAGCATAACAGAGATAGCGAACAATGCGATATAACAGAGAACAAGGAATATGAAGTAAACTTATCTAACAAGTACTTCCTGATACACTTCTCTTGCTCATGAGAAACCTGAAAAATCAAGTTACATGCGTATAAATCAGGGGCAAAGAAACCGAGATCAGATGAAAAGACGAGAAAGGGAAAATAACAACCCATGGCAAAATGCAGTGAAAGGGAAATCAAATTCACCTCATAAAAAACAAACGAAATGAAAAATAAAAATCCAAACATAAAGCCCACAAACAAACACAGAAATAAACATATTCAAAATTAGTTCTATAACGCATACATCAAGTCAAAAAATAATATTAAAGCATAATAGAGATAGCGAACAATGCGATATAGCAAAGAACAGGGAATACGAAGTAAACTTATCTAACAAGTACTTCCTCATACACTTCTCTTGCCCCGATAAACCTGAAAAATCAAGTTACATGCGTATAAATGAAGGGCAAGGAAACCGAGATCAGATGAAAAGACGAGAAAGGGAAAATAACAACCCATGGCAAAATGTAGAGAAAGGGAAATCAAATTCACCTCATACAAAACCAACGAAATGATAAATGAAAATCCAAACATAAAGCGCAGAAACAAAGACAAAAATCAACTAATTCAAAATTAGTTCCATAAAGCATATATCAAGTCAAAAAATAATATTCAAGCATAACAGAGATAGCGAACAATGCGATATAGCAGAGTACAGGGAATACGAAGTACACTTATCTAACAATTACTTCCTCATACACTTGTCTTGCTCCCGAGAAACCTGAAAAATCAAGTTACATGCGTATAAATGAGGGGTAAAGAAACCGAGATTAGATGATAAGACGGGAAGGGGAAAATAACAACCCATGGCAAAATACTATGAAAGGGAAATCAAATTCATCTCATACAAAACGAACGAAATGAGAAATTGATTACTACTCAAAAGGTGCTATTTTGTAGCTTGTAATTAACTCTTTTAAACACTCTTGAGTAGTAATTATTACCTTTTAACTCAATTGGCATATTAAGGACCTTTGCAATCATTTCTAATCAAATTGTGTTAAGTTTTGGTGTTTTTGATAGCTTTATGCTCGCCAAAGCAGTTTAAGAATGAGGGAGAGCTGTATATAGTTCATGGCAAAGCTTTTGGAAGCTCAAATTCATGAAGAACCAAGCTTTGGAGCCTCGTGATCCTTTGCCAAAGTCGTTCAAAGTATGCAAGGAAAGAACAACGGAGAGAGGAAAAACAGAGTGAAGAAAAAAGAGGACAGCAGCTGCAGTCTTCTTTCGCACTTTTGGAGCACTTCCCGAAGTCCATTTTCTACATGCTATATACCATTTCAAAGCTCAGGAAGTCAAGAATCCAACGCTTCAAACGGTGTGTGAATTGGAGCTGAAATGAGGAAGATATGACCTTCGGAAGTCAACTGCATTTCAAGGTGCGAAATTGGAACTCCAAGGTGCGAAAATGGATTCCAAGTTGCGAAATCAAGTTGCGAAATTTTCGCACCTCACCATGCAACGTGCAAAATCAACATGCGAACTGGGATATTTGCGCTCCGACTCTTTTTGATATTTTCCTTCAGATATTTTGTGTTTAAATCTCCATTTTCTCCTTGTAATCAGGCACTCATGTGATTCCTTAGCTAGGAAGTATTCAAGGAAGGGTAAATAACCTTCCTATATAATATCTTTTGTAATGACATAAACGATATCTCGGGAGTTTTGTTCCAGGAGACCAACTTTTGTATAGTTTTGGAAGGAAGTAAAATTCAGGGTTTTTCTATACCTTACCTTCCCATTTTGATTGTATTTTCTTACTAGCCAAACAAGCTCTGAGGAAGTTTCCTCGGAGAATGAGTGGGTAGGCTTTTAGTTCCTTGGAGCTAAGGTTGCTGGGAAAGGTTCCAACTGCAAAAATTGGTAGTTTTGTTGTTTCAGCCATTGATGAAGAGAAAGTGTGACCCATTAATGATTTCTATGTTTTTAGTTAACTTAAAACACCCTCAATTCACCTGAGCCAACACTTGGTAAGGTAAGTGATCTCCGTCCATGGAGATGCACTAGTTTACCTCTTGCGAGCTTTTGGGAGGTGACTTGAAGGTGGGATTTTCTTGAATTGCCAACACTTGGTAAGCTTTTGGACTCCAAGGAGACATCCATTAGTTATCTCTTGCGAGCTTGAGAAGGGACGTCCAAGGTTAATGATCATCTTGAATGGAAAATGCTAGGTGAGAGGCACAAGTCATTGCAAGTTGCATCAGTGAGAGGGATTTATTGTTGAAATCCATTAAAGGGTAGCATCTGTACAACACCGGTTAGAGAATTGACTATATGTTAATTCTTTAATGCGAGAAAAAGAACCAAGTGACCGGAGCTCTGTTTTTGCATGAGGAGCCTCCCCTGTGAACCTAAACCTCCAAGGAATGTTTTTCTTCATAAGTAATTTTCATTACTTTCTTATTGGTTAGCTTAAAACCAATCCTTTTCAAACCAAAGATTATGTTTTCTTTTAAAGCTAACCTTGAAATGAAAAAGCACCAAGTCATCCTTGAATTGATGTCAATTGTAATTTGAAAACCCTTCCTAGTGAACGATCCTAGAGTCACTATGCTATACTAGTTGAGGTTATCCCAATGCATGGTGATATAAGCTATAAATTTTGTTGATTACTCCCTCACTCAAGGAACACCAGCTGGATGTAAATCAGCTGGAACACCAATTGGGCACGAATCAGAAATAAAAATCGAAACATAAAGCGAACAAACAAACACAGAAATCAACAAATTCAAAATTAGTTCTATAAAGCATACATCAAGTCAAAAACTAATATTCAAGCATAACAGAGATAGCGAACAATGCGATATAGCAGAGAACAAGGAATACGAAGTAAACTTATCTAACAAGTACTTCCTCATACACTTTTTTTGCTCCCGAGAAACCTGAAAAGTCAAGTTACATTAGTATAAATGAGCGAGAAAGAAACCGAGATCAGATGAAAAGACGAGAAAGGGAAAATAACAACCCATGGCAAAATGCAAGGAAAGGGAAATCAAATTCATCTCATACAAAACCAACGAAATGATAAATAAAAATCCAAACATAAAGTGCACAAACAAACACAGAAATCAACATATTCAAAATTAGTTCTATAACGCATACATCCAGTCAAAAAATAATATTGAAAAAAGATTTAAATTGAGATTCTTTGAACTGTAGATACCAATATCAAATAAGAAAAACCAAAAACATTATATTAGCAATCATCAAAGCACTCAAAAGTCTGAAAAAAAATATAATAAATATATAGCTTAACCTAAATACAAGTACTTAGATGAGATTCCTATGCAATATTGTTTTACAACCGCTAGCTTTAAAATGCTCCATTACTAGAACAGGAAAAATGAAGTCACAAACATAAGTATCTTTAAATAATCTTCAAAAACAAAATCTTTAGAATGCGTGAAAAAGAAAATTATAACCTCACCTAAATATTTTTTTTTTAAAAAGAAAATTTCAGACAGAATTTTATGTCAATGTACTGACAAAATTACACCTACAATATTTCATTTACTGTTTTATGCTTAGACCTTTTCAATTAAACTTAATTTCTTAATCAACATGCTTAGACCTATTCATTAGCAAAAAATTCCAATGTAAAAACGAGTATAAGAAAATGACCTCGTAAGGCACAATGTCATAAAAAGGAAATCAAATTATTCTAATACAAATCTAAAGTAATTAGTAATAGAAAACGCAACATCAAGCTCTAAAACAAACAAATAAATCAAAGGATTGAAAAATAATTCTCTAATACATATATGCAGTCAACAAAAAACGCCCAAATATAAAAGAGAAGAATGAAGAACAGTGCGAAATGGAGGAGCATAGGGAATACGAAGGAAACTTACAAGACAAGTATTTCCTACTAATCTTTTCTTGTCCTCGGAAAACCTGAAAATTGCACCCTTCCGCTTATAGAAGGTAGGGAAACGGGTAGAGATCAAATGTAAAAACAAGAACAAGAAAATTACCTCTTAAGGCACAATGTCGTTGAATGGAAATCAAATTATTTTCATTCGAAACAAAAGAAATGAGTAATAGACAACGGAATCTCTAAGTCACAAGAAAGCTAAGAAATCGATTGATTGAAAATTAATTTTACCACCACACACATACATTTGACATATAACACCCAAACATACAAGAGAGAAAAAAAAAAAACAGTGAAAATTTTGAGAGAACAGGGAATACGGAAGAAACATACCCAAGAACAATTTCAAAATAAACCTCTCTTGTCCCCGATAAACCTGAAAATTTCACCCTTACGCTTATAGAAGGTAGGGAAAGGAGCAGAGATCAAATCTAAAAACAAGAATTAGAAAATTACCTCTTAAGGCACAACGTCATTAAAAGGAAATCAAATTATTCTGATACCAAACAAAAGAAGTGAGCAGTGGAACACGCAACATCAAGCTTACAAACAAACAAAGAAATCAACAAATTGAAAATTAATTTTTTAATACACACATATTGTCGACAAATAACACCCAAACATACAATAAGAAAACTGAAGCACATTACGAAATTTGAGAGAATAGGGAATACATAGGCATCTTACCCAATAACTATTTCCAAATAAACTTCTCGTCCCTGGGAAACCTGAAAATTCCACACTTATGCTTGTAAAAGGTACGAAAAGGAGTAGACATCAGACGTAATAACCAGAATAACAAAATTACCTTCTAAGCCACAATGTCGTTGAAAAGAAATCAAATTATTCTAATACGAAACTAAAGAAATGAGTTCTAGAAAACGCAACATCAAGCTCTAAAACAAACAAATAAATCAAAGAATTGAAAATTAATTCTCTAGTATAAACATGCATGACACAAATAACACCTAGAGATTGAAGAGAAAAATGAAGAACAGTGCATAATGGAGGAGAATAGGGAATACGAAAGAAACTTACAAGAGAAGTATTTCCTACTTATCTTCTCTTGTCCTCGGGAAACCTGAAAATTGCACTCTTACGCTTATAGACGGTAAGGAAACGGGTAGAGATCAAATGTAAAAACGAGAATAAGAAAATTACCTCTTAAGGCACAGTGTCATTCAATGGAAATAAAATTATTTTCATACGAAACAAAAGAAATGAGTAATAGACAACCGAACATCTAGTTCACAAGAAAACAAAGAAATCGACTTATTAAAAATTAATTTTACTAGCACACACATACATTTGACATATAACACCCAAACATACAAGAGAAAAATGAAGAACAGTGAAAATTTTGAGAGACTAAGGAATATAGAAGAAACATACCCAAGAACAATTTCAAAATAAACCTCTCTTGTCCCCGATAAACTTGAAAATTTGACCCTTACGCTTATAAAAGGTAGGAAAAGGAGTAGAGATCAATCCTAAAAACAAGAATTAGAAAATTACCTCTAAAGGCGCAATGTCATTGAAAGGAAATCAAATTATTCTAATACCAAACAAAAGAAATGAGCAATGGAACACGCAACATCAAGCTTACAAACAAACAAAGAAATCAACAAATTGAAAATTCATTTTCTAATACACACATATTGTCGACATATAACACCCAAACATACAATAAGAAAACTAAAGCACATTGTGAAATTTGAGAGAATAGGGAATACGAAGGAAACTTACCCAAGAACTATTTTCACATCAACGTCTCTTGTCCCTGGGAAAGTTGACAATTCCACCCTTATGCTTGTAAAAGGTACGAAAAGGAGTAGACATCAGATGTAATAACCAGAATAACAAAATTACCTCCTAAGGCACAACGTCGTAGAAAGGAAATCAAATTATTCTAATACGAAACTAAACAAATGAGTAATAGAAAATGCAACATCAAGCTCTAAAACAAACAAATAAATCAAAGAATTGAAAATTAATTCTCTAATACAAACATGCAGGAGACACATAACACCCATATATTAAAGAGAGGAATGAAGAACAGTGCCTAATGGAGGAGAATAGGGAATATGAAGGAAACTTACAAGAGAAGTATTTCCTACTAATCTTCACTTGTCCTCAAGAAACCTGAAAATTGCACCCTTACGCTTATAGACGGTAGGGAAACGAGTAGAGATCAAATGTAAAAATGAGAATAAGAAAATTACCTCTGAAGGCACAATGTTGTTGCATGGAAATCAAATTATTTTCATACGAAACAAAAGAAATTAGTAATAGACAACCGAACATATAGTTCATAAGAAAACAAAGAAATCAACTGATTGAAAATTAATTTTACTAGCACACAAATATATTTGACATATAACACCCAAACATACAAGAGAAAAATGAAGAACAGTGAAAATTTTGAGAGTATAAGGAATACGGAAGAAACATACCCAAAAACAATTTCAAAATAAACCTCTCTTGTCCCCGATAAACCTGAAAATTCGACCCTTATGCTTATAGAAGGTAGGGAAAAGAGCAGAGATCAAAAGTAAAAACTAGAATTAGAAAATTGCCTCGTAAGACACAATGTCATTAAAAGGAAATCAAATTATTCTGATACCAAACAAAAGAAATGAGCAATTGAACACGAAACATCAAGCTTACAAACAAACAAACAAATCAACAAATTGAAAATTAATTTTCTAATACACACATATTGTTGACAAATAACACCCAAACATACAATAAGAAAATTAAAGCACATTGCGAAATTTTAGAGAATAGGGAATACGGAGGAAACTTAGCCAAGAACTATTTCCACATAAACGTCTCGTCCCCGGGACACCTGAAAATTCCACCCTTATACTTGTAAAAGGTAGGAAAAGGAGTACACATCAGATGTAATAACAATAATAACAAAATTACCTCCTAAGGCACAATGTCGTTGAAAGGAAATCAAATTATTCTGATACGAAACTAAAGAAATGAGTACTAGAAAAGGCAACATCAAGCACTGAAACAAACAAATAAATCAAAGAATTGAAAATAAATTCTCTAATACAAACATGCTAGAGACACATAACACCCAAGGATTAAAGAGAGGAATGAAGAACAGTGCATAATGGAGGAGAATAGGGAATACAAAGGAAACTTACAAGAGAAGTATTTCCAACTGATCTTCTCTTGTCCTCGGGAAACCTAAAAATTGCACCCTTACCCTTATAGACGGTAGGAAAACGGGTAGAGATTAAATGTAAAAACGAGAATAAGATAATTACCTCTTAAGGCACAACATCGTTGAATGGAAATCAAATTATTTTCATACGAAACAAAATAAATGAGTAATAGACAACGGAACATCTAGTTCACAAGAAAACTAAGAAATCAATGGATTGAAAATTAATTTTACTAGCACACACATACATTTGACATATAACACCCAAACATACAAGAGAAAAATGAACAAAACTGAAAATTTTGAGAGAATAAGGAATACGGAAGAAACATACCCAAGAACAATTTCAAAATAAACTTCTCTTATTCCCAATAAACTTGAAAATTCCACCTTTACGCTTATAGAAAGTAGGGAAAGGAGCAGAGTTCAAATCTAAAAAAATGAATTAGAAAATTACCTCTTAAGGCACAATGTCATTAAAAGGAAATCAAATTATTCTGATACCAAACAAAAGAAATGAGCAATGGAACACACAACATCAAGCTTACAAACGAACAAAAAAATCAACAAATTGAAAATTAATTTTCTAATACACATATTGTCGACATATAACACCCAAACACACAATAAGAAAACTGAAGCACATTGTGAAATTTGAGAGAATAAGGAATACAGAGGAAACTTACCCAAGAACTATTTCCACATAAACGTCTCTTGTCCCTGGGAAACCTGAAAATTCCATCCTTTTGCTTGTAGAAGGTAAGGAAAGGAGTAGACATCAGATGTAATAACCAGAATAACAAAATTACCTCATAAGGCACAATGTGGTTGAAAGGAAATCAAAATATTCTGATACGAAACTAAACAAATAAGTAATGGAAAACGCAACATCAAGCTTCGAAACAAACAAATAAATCAAAGAATTGAAAATTAATTCTCTAATACAAACATGCAGTAGACAAATAACACCCACAGATTAAAGAGAGGAATGAAAAACAGTGCATAATGGAGGAGAATAGGGAATACGAAGGAAACTTACAAGAGAAGTATTCCTCCTAATGTTCTCTTGTCCTCGGGAAACCTGAAAATTGCACCCTTACGCTTATAGAAGGTAGGGAAACGGGTAGAGATCAAATGTAAAAACGAGAATAAGAAAATTACCTCTTAAGGCACAATGTCGTTGAATGGAAATTAAATTACTTTTATATGAAACAAAAGAAATGAGTAATAGACAACAGAACATCTAGTTCGTAAGAAAACTAAGAAATCGACAAATTGAAAATTAATTTTATTAGCACACACATACATTTGACAAATAACGCCTAAACATACAAGAGAAAAATAAAGAACACTGAAAATTTTGAGAGAGCAGGGAATACGGAAGAAACATACCCAATAACAATTTCAAAATAAACTTCTCTTGTCCCCGATAAACCTGAAAATTCCACCCTAACACTTATAAAAGGTAGGGAAAGGAGCAGAGATCAAATCCAAAAACAAGAATTAGAAAATTACCTCTTGAGGCACAATGTCATTAAAAGAAAATCAAATTATTCTAATACCAAACAAAAGAAATGAGCATTGGAACACGCAACATCAAGCTTACAAACAAACAAAGAAATCAATAAATTGAAAATTAATTTTCTAATACACACATATTGTCGACATATAACACCCAAACACACAACAAGAAAACTGAAGCACATTGCGAAAGTTGAGAGAACAGGGAATACGAAGGAAACTTACCCAAGATCTATTTCCACATAAACTTCTCTTGTCCCCAAGAAACTTGAAAAGTCCACCCTTATGCTTGTAGAAGGTAGGGGAAAGAGTAGACATCACATGCAATAACCAGAATAACAAAATTACCTCCTAAGGCATAATGTTGTTGAAAGCAAATCAAACTATTCTTATACAAAACTACAGAAATGAGTAATAAAAAACGCAACATCAAGCTCTGAAACAAACAAATAAATCAAATAATTGAAAATTAATTCTCTAATACAAACATGCAGGAGACAAATAACACCCAGAGATTAAAAAGAGGAATGAAGAATAGTGCATAATGGAGGAGAATAGGGAATACAAAGGAAACTTACATGAGAAGTATTTCCTACTAAACTTCTCTTGTCCTCGGGAAACCTGAAAATTGCACCCTTACGCTTATACAAGGTAAGGAAACGGGTAGAGATCAAATGTAAAAACGAGAATAAGAAAATTACCTCTTAAGGTACAATGTCGTTGAATGGAAGTCAATTTATTTTCATACGAAACAAAAGAAATGAGTAATAGACAACGGAACATCTAGTTCCCAAGAAAACTAAGAAATCGACTGATTGAAAATTAATTTTACTAGCTATGGACCCACATTTTTCACGTGCGTCCCCACTTAATCAGCGAGACTCGCTTTTATTGGTGAAAAATTAATTTTTGGAAAAGTCAGAGTCGCCACTTATTTTATTTTATTTTAAAGGGAAAATAAAACAAGAAAGAAAAACCCTAAAATGTGACTCCATAATTTTTGGAAAAAGCATGTCTTTGAAAAACCTGAGTCTAGGTCCGGGGATCGGGTTACCTATTGGGAAGGTACCTCTAAGAGGTAGCACCCCTCTAAGCCCTAAAAAGATCTTTACTGACTAGGTTGAGGGAGATGTGGCAATTAATTAGTTTATTGTGGATACCTAGGTAGGCTAGATGATTTCAAAAGAATAGCATGCCAAACAAGATCAAATCACAATAAAGGAGGGTTAAGGTGCGTACCTGAACGACTTTTCAAGTGCTATCATGAAACATCAAAGTTAGTATAGAAATATGAGACACAACATGCATTCCATTAGAGATAATCAAACAAGCATCAAGGTAATCAAGTATGACATCAAGCAATGGCATAGTACACAAAGACATGAATATTCATGGAATTTTGAAAATGGGGAGATGGAGAGCGTACCTAGACAGCGAGCTGAGCGCTAAAATGGGGAACAAGGTTAGCTCAATAATAGGTGTAAAATAATCTCATGTATTCACAAAGAGGAAGCACAATCAATTATCAAACAAACACCCTATTCGAATTAATATCAGAAATGATGTCTAAAATGTTGGATCCCCCACTAAGATCCAAATTGCTTTTGCACAAATTGATTCAATCAATCCCATTATTTGGAACCATGAAGTTTATTCGTGCTTGTTTGAAAAAAACGAGAAAACCATGAAAATAGTTGAAAATAGAACAAAATAGTGAAAATGCATGCCCAGAGGAAAGTGGCAGCAAATTTATTAAAATCTAAATTTTAGTGACTAGAAGGGCTCTAAAGATGGATTTTTCAAAGCTGAAAATGTTTAGTTGAAAAAGGATTCAAAATTCAATTTAAAAAAGTAAATTCCTAATCAAAGAAGCAAAAGAGGAGGGGGTGTGTGTGGCAAAGTAGCCATGATGGAGCGGAGCCTAGGAATGAAATTGAGACTGTCTTGCTGGTGTTGAATCCCTAAATACATTCTGCTCTCTCTTGGCACTTTCTGGGGGCCCCTGTTGTTCAAAGTTTTGGTGACTTCCGGTAAGGGATGAAGAGTTCTAGCAAACTTGAGGTGCTCTTGAGAAGTACGGACCCTGGTGTAATCAGTTTTCCCTATCCGTGTCTCTCTTGGATCTATGAGCTCAAACTGACACATAATAAGTCACCGAAGTGAGACTGATACGGTATGAAAAATGGTTCACTGCCCTGATGATGAGAGTTCATGAAGGGAATCTAGTCACAACTCTTCACTTTACTACTGACTTGAAGCAGTTACTGAATGGGGATTCTGGTGGGCATTTGATATCAGAGACATTATTGGAAGAGAGCTTGAGGGCTTCATTTAATCATAGGTGATAGTGGAACTTAACAGAAAATGATAATTCCAGCTCTTGCTTAGTTAGGGCGGCTGCAATGCTAGGAGCCCATATTGAGAATTCAATTACCCAATTCAGCAACACAGCTTTTGGAGCCATAATCAAATGGGGCCCAATTACACCTTTGTTCCATTATTGATGTTATGGCTTCTGAGCACTCTTCAGTCTACCCCTTGCGAGCAATAGATACTTTCTGGCTGCAAGTGTTAGTACCTAAGTGCTTGCTGCAATTTTCTCCGAGATTGGCCTCTGCAACATGATTCCCATGGAAGTAACTCCAGATTCCATTATGGCTCTCTACAGCTTCGAGCACTGGAACATTCTCCCTTGTTAACCAGTCAAAATGGTGAACGCCTTTTACTTCAACAATAGCAGGTGATACTGGATTTAGTGCAAATCATGAGTGCATGCCTGCATATGTTTTCTTGTCAGTGATGACATGAAATACTATTTTCTCAGGCTGTAGAGATGACTGAACAGCAGAATTAACAGCAACTTTTGGAATGGCACTCGCTGCAGAATGTTTATTCATCAATTCTACAAACTTTGATTCCTTGATATCCCTTTCAAATTTCTCCATCATTGCCCGCAACATGAAAGCAAATACCTTTGCATCATGCTGTTCGTTCTTCATTTCAGAAACAAATTGACTGAATGTATCTAGAACCTTTAGAACATCTGGGAGTTCTTTTGAATTCTGGTAAGAGATTGGCTTGGCTCTGAATAAATGTTCAACATTCTTGCAGCTATTTGATTTGAAGAAGTGACACTAGGTCCCGATTCAAGAACACCACTAACAGGAATTTCAATCTCATTATTGTGGCGCAATTGTCTGCCCTTCTCAACATTATTGCATTGTCCCACTCTTTCATCGCCATTATCACCAACATAGTTTGCATTAGTACCGAATATTCCACTTGAATCTGGATGGCTCCCCTGTTGCTGTGGATTCCTAGAGTTTTGAAAATCACTCCGCAATCTGGAATTCTATTTCATTTGCATTCTTTCTATCTTCTTTGGACATAACTTCCCCTCAAAGAATAAATAGCACTCAGAAATCATTTTTTGTTTCATTAGTGAGCTGTCAGCATCAGAAAGGATAGCATTTTCACTTTGAAGGAGGGCCTTGGTTCTCAGCACCCTAATTCAAGTTAAGCTTGCCTGTTTGTTCCCCTGTTGAAGCAAGAAAATATAAATGGCAGTATTCTCTTTTGTTTTCCGAGATTCCCTATACTGAAGGAAGCCTCATGATGAGTTAGAATTGTCTTCTTTGACAAGGCTCCCTTAACAGAAACAGGCAGAAGATCCGTATCCCCATTAAAAGTTCTACTAATCTCATAACAGTATTAGAATTCTAAATCAATTGGTCTCTTAGCTGGACGAACGAACGAAGTCTGTATGTGATTCACATTTACTCATCAAGAGCGAACTGAAGATGCCTTTGATGTCATATCCCAAATTTCATCCCATCCAAATCCTTCATCATTCATTAGTAGTCGCATCAATTCAGGAAATGCAAGGGTAGGATGTGTATCATTCAACTGCACCACTACCTTACTGGGAAATTCAAACCATTGCCATGAGCCCACATCTTTCTTCTCCTTGAATCTGAAAATGATGTTCTGAAGTGAGTCATTGCATAGGAAAAATTGTTGATTTAGTCGCAAGAGCTTTCCACTTTCTATAACATACATCTCTAGGATATAGAACAGCACAAATCTGCCGAGCTTGAGAGTGAAAATGTGCAGCAGCTTCATATTGTCCATCATTAAAGTTGCCCATCTACCCAGAATTGCAGCATTCTGCTCCCCCACAGCATTCCTATGATGTCTCGCATTCAATCAAATTTAGAGAACCACCTCAACAGTTTCAAACCACCAAGGCTTTCACTTAAGATTAGATCTTCATTATGGTATCTAGAGGAAGACATATCCAAATCTTAGGGCCCTAAATAGTCAGGCCAATATACATTTGCAAGCCCACTGAGGTCCCTGGCAGTATCATCAAGCATGTAAGGATCAAATGGATCTCTATGAACAGGATTATCCAAAAGGCACTCCACATCGGGCAACCCTTCAATCAAGTAACCAGAGCCCACTAAATTAATTCTAGCAATCTGTTCACTAGCCCCCGGAGAAGGAACTCAGAACCTCCTGATGAAAAATAGGATTCTTTTGGAAAGAGAATCGCATGTTTCTTCAGCATCCCAGATGGAAGGCGCATGAGATACCAAGGCTGGTTGAAAGTTGGTCTGATCTTGATGTTTGGATATATGAGTAGCATCTCAGAATCCCGAACTGGATCAAGAATTTTCATGTACTCAAACTAATCCTCTGAAAATGGAATAGAAGCCATAGGCCAATGAATCCAAATAGCGAAGAGGGTGTCTATGCATGTGAGGAGCACAAGCACGTGGTGAAGCCGTCAAATGAGATAGAGGGTTTGCCTGAAACTGCAATGCGGGATGATTACTACTCAAAAGTGCTATTTTGTAAGCTTGTAATTAACTCTTTTAAACACTTTTGAGTAGTAGTTATTACCTTTTAACCCAATTAACATATTAAGGACCCTTGCAATCAATTCTAATCAAAGTGTGTAAGTTTTGGTGTTTTTGTTAGTATTTTGATCACCAAAGCAATCCAAGATTGAGGAGTTCTTTGGAATCTATGGCAAAGCTTTTGGAAAGCTCTGAAATATGAAGAACCAAAGCCTTGAAGCTTTAAAGTCCTTTGCCATAAGCAAATCTGGAATGCAAGGAGGGGAAGCAAAGAGAAATCTGCCATGAAGCAAAACAAAGGACAGCAGCTGTAGTCTTATTTCGCACTTTTGGAGTGCTTCCCGAAGTCCATTTTCTACATGCCATATACCATTTCAAAGCTCAGGAACTCAAGAATCCAATGCTTCAAACGTTACATGATTCGGAGTTGAAATGAAGGAGTTACAGCCATTGGAAGTCGATCACTCCAAGCTGAAGGCAAATTTCGCACGGCTGCGAAATGGTGTCCTTTTGCTGCGAAATTTCGCAGCCCTTTTGCACAGCTGCGAAATTCCTCCTGAAGCTTCCCGATATTTGCGACCGACATCTTGAGATTTTTTGCTTTAGATATTTGATGTCTAAATCCCCAAACTCTCCTTGTAACTCACCTATCATAGGATTCCTTAGTCTTTAAGTAAGAACAAAGGGTAAATAAACCCATATTTAATGCTTGTAAGCTTCCATTGAACAACGGCGGAAGCTTGCTCTCAGACAACTTTTGTATAGTTTTGGAAGGAAGTAAAATTCAGGGCTTTTCTATACCTTACCTTCCCATTTTGATTGTATTTTCTTAATAGCTACACAGGCTCTGAGGAAGCTTCCTCAAAGAATGAGTGGCTAAGCTTTTAATTCCTTGGAGCTAAGGTTGCCGGGGATGGTTCCAACTGCAAGAATTGGTAGTTTTGTTGTTTCAGCCATTAATGAAGAGTAAGTGTGACCCATTAATGATTTCTATGTTTTTAGTTAACTTAAAACACCTTGCAATTCGCCTGAGCCAACACTTGGTAAGGCAAGTGATCTCGGTCCATGGAGATGCACTAGTTTACCTCTTGCGAGCTTTTAAGAGGTGACTTGAAGGTGGGATGTTCTTGAATTGCCAACACTTGGTAAGCTTTTGGACTCCAAGGAGACATCCATTAGTTATCTCTTGCGAGCTTGAGAAGGGAAGTCCAAGGTTAATGATCACCTTGAATGGCAAATGCTAGGTGAGAGGCACGAGCCATTGCAAGTTGCATCAGTGAGAGGGATTTAGTGCTGAAATCCATTAAAGGGTAGCATCTGTACAATACTGGTTAGAGGATTAACTATATGTTAATTCTCTAATGCGAGGAAATGAACCAAGTGACCGGAGCTCTGTTTTTGCATGAGGAACCTCCCCTGTGAACCTAAACCTCCAAGGAATGCTTTTCTTCATAAGTAATTTCCATTACTTTCTTTTTAGTTAGCTTGAAACAAAACCTTTTTCAACCAAAGTTTGTGTTTCTGCTTGAGCTAACCTTGAAATGAAATAGCACCAATTTAACTATGAATTGGTATCAGTTGTGAGTTGAAAACCCTTCCCAGTGAACGATCCTAGAGCTACTATACTATATTAGCTAAAGCTATCCTAATGCATGGTGATATAGGTTATAAATTTTGTTGATTACTCCCTCAATTAAAGAGCACCAGCTGGACGTGAATCAGCTGAGACACCAATTGGGAACGAATCAAATAGCGCCGTTGCCGGGGAAGGTGCCAACTTCACAGTGATATTATTTCAGCATACTTGTGGTTTTCATCACAAGTTTGGCGAATTTTCTTTCACTTTACTAACTCTTTTAGTTGTTTCTTTTATTTGTTCATATTCTAACGTAGCTTTCAATTTAGTTTTAGTTAATCTGAGTCTTTTTGGTAGTTTTGTTTTTTTTTTTTGTTTTCCTCTATTTTCGTTTTTTTCTCTTTGTTATAGTTGATACTAGTTGTGTATGCCAAATTGGATACGAGATAGTGGAGGAAGGCTTGTGAAACTTGAAACACCTCATAACAAGGAGTTGAATTGAGCTTGAACATCATGGAAGCTACACCTGAAGATCAGCATAGTCACCATGTCCATCAAGACAATCCAAACGAATTCAGATCAATGAGGGACCGCATGCATCCACCTCGTATGAGTGCACCATCATGTATAGTGCCCCCTACGGAGCAGCTAGTTATCAGACCGCATATTGTTCCACTTCTACCTACTTTCCATGGGATGGAAAGTGAGAATCCCTATCCACACATCAAGGAATTTGAAGAAGTTTGTAATACATTCCGAGAGGGAGGAGCTTCAATTGATTTGATGAGGCTTAAGCTATTTCCTTTTACTTTAAAGGATAAGGCCAAGATTTGGCTTAATTCTTTAAGGCCAAGGAGTATCCATACTTGGACTGATTTACAAGCTGAATTCCTCAAGAAGTTTTTTCCTACTCACAGAACAAATGACTTGAAAAGGCAAATTTCAAACTTCCCAGCTAAAGAGAACAAGAAATTCTATGAGTGTTGGGAAAGATACATGGAGGCCATCAATACTTGTCCTCACCATGGTTTTGATACATGACTGTTGGTGAGTTATTTTTATGATGGGATGTCTTCCTCGATGAAGCAGCTTCTCGAAACAATGTGTGGAGGGGATTTCATGAGTAAGAATCCGGAGGAAGCCATGGATTTCTTGAGTTATGTAGCTGAAGTCTCAAGGGGATGGGATGAACCGAATAGAGGAGAAGTGGGAAAGATGAAGTCTTAACCAAATGCCTCTAATGCTAAGGCTGGGATGTACACCTTGAGTGAAGATGTTGATATGAAAGCGAAATTTGCAGCTATGACAAGAAGATTGGAGGAGCTAAAACTAAAAAAGATGCATGAAGTGCAAGCTATTGCTGAAACACCAGTGTAAGTGAAGCCATGTTCTATTTGTCAGTCTTATGAGCACTTGGTGGAGGAGTGCCCTACAATTCCAGTTGCTAGAGAAATGTTTGGAGATCAAGCAAATGCCATTGGACAATTCAAACCCAATAGCAATGCTTCGTATGGCAATACTTACAACTCAAGTTGGAGGAATCATCCAAATTTTTCATGGAAGCCAAGAGCACCTCAGTATCAACAGCAGGCTCAACCATCTCAGCAAGCTTCAAATCTTGAGCAAGCAATAGTGAATCTAAGCAAGGTTGTGGGAGATTTTGTTGGAGACCAAAAATCCATCAATGCTCAACTCAGTCAAAGAATTGACAGTATAGAGAGCACTTTGAATAAAAAGATGGATGGGATGCAAAATGACTTATCTCAGAAGATAGATAATCTCCAATACTCGATCTCAAGGCTCACTAATTTGAACACAGTGCAAGAGAAGGGTAGATTTCCTTCTCAACCTCACCAAAACCCCAAGGGTATCCATGAAGTGGAAACTCATGAGGGAGAATCTTCACAGGTGAGAGATGTTAAAGCCTTGATCACTCTAAGGAGTGGTAAAAAGGTTGAGTCACCAGCACCCAAGCCACATGTTGAAGAGAAAAAAGAAGAAGAGACAAAGAAGAGGGAGGAAATGAAAGGAAAGAAGAAAGATATCAGTGAAGGGAAAGAGGACCATGAATCAACAGTGAATTCAAATCCGAAGAAAGAGCTTATTAAGGAAGAACTGATGAAGAAGCACACATCTCCACCTTTTCCTCAAGCTTTGCATGGGAAAAAGGGGATCAAAAATGTATCAGAAATCCTTGAAGTATTAAGGCAAGTGAAGGTCAATATTCCATTGCTGGATATGATTAAGCAAGTTCCAACATATGCAAAATTCCTAAAGGACCTGTGTACTATCAAAAGAGGGTTGAATGTGAATAAGAAAGCCTTCTTGACTGAGCAAGTAAGTGCTATCATACAATGCAAGACTCCTTTGAAGTACAAAGATCCGGGAAGTCCTACCATCTTAGTCATGATTGGAGGAAAGGTAGTGGAAAAAGCTTTGTTAGATTTGGGAGCAAGTGTGAATTTGTTACCATACTCTGTCTACAAGCAATTGGGACTTGGTGAATTGAAGCCAACATCAATCACTCTATCCTTAGCTGATAGATCAGTGAAAATTCCAAGGGGGATAATTGAAGATGTCTTAGTTCAAGTTGATAATTTCTACTATCCAGTAGACTTTGTTGTTCTTGATACTGATCCTTTTGTTAAGGAAGCTAATTATGTTCCTATCATCCTTGGAAGGTCATTTCTTGCTACTTCAAATGCAATCATCAATTGTAGGAATGGACTTATGCAACTCACTTTTGGCAACATGACACTTGAACTTAATATCTTTTATATGTCTAAGAAGCTAACTACTCCGGAAGAAGAGGAAGGTCCAGAAGAGGTATGCATTATTGACACTCTAGTGGAGGAGCACTGTAATCAGAATATGCGAGACAAGTTGAATGAAAGTCTTGAGGATCTTGTAGAAGGGTTGTCTGAACCCGCTGATGTGCTTGTTACTCTACAAGGTTGGAGGAGGAAAGAAGAGATTCTACTTCTATTCAATAAAGAGGAGGCACAAGAAGCTGTTAAGGAGGAGATCCCAAAGCTCAATTTGAAACCTCTGCCCATGGAGTTGAAATATACGTACCTGGAAGAAAATAACCAATGCCCTGTTGTTATATCTTCATCTCTTACTACTCATCAGGAGATTTCTCTACTTGAAGTTCTTAAGAGATATAAGAAAGCAATAGGATGGCAAATATCTGACTTGAAAGGAATCGGTCCTTTGGTTTGTACACATCACATATATATGGAGGAAGAAGTTAAACCAATTCGTCAACCTTAAAGAAGACTGAATCCTCATTTACAAGAAGTGGTACGAGCTGAGGTGCTGAAGTTACTTCAAGCGGGTATTATCTATCCCATTTCTGACAGCCTTTGGGTGAGTCCTACTCAAGTGGTACTAAAGAAGTCAGGGATTACTGTAATTCGAAATGAAAAAGGAGAAGAAATTGCTACACGCCTCACTTCAGGTTGGAGGGTGTGTATTGATTATAGGAAATTGAATGCTGTGACAAGGAAAGATCATTTTCCACTCCTGTTTATTGATCAAGTGCTGGAGAGAGTCTCTGGCCACCCTTTTTATTGTTTTTTGGACGAGTACTCAGGGTATTTCCAAATTGAAATTGATGTTGAAGATCAGGAGAAGACCACTTTCACATGTCCATTTGGAACATACGCCTACAGAAGAATGCCTTTTGGTTTATGCAATGCACCTGCAACATTCCAAAGATGCATGCTTAGTATCTTCAGTGATATGGTGGAGCGAATTATAGAGGTTTTCATGGATGATATCACCGTATATGGAGGTACATTTGAAGAATGCTTAGTCAATTTGGAAGCGGTTCTTAACAGATGCATTGAGAAAGACTTGGTGCTCAACTGGGATAAATGCCATTTTATGGTACATCAAGGAATTGTCCTTGGTCATATCATCTCCGAGAAAGGCATTGAAGTTGATAAAGCAAAGGTGGAACTTATTGTCAAATTGTCGTCCCCAACCACTGTAAAAGGAGTAAGGCAATTCCTTGGCCATGCAGGGTTTTACAGGAGATTTATACAAGACTTCTCTAAGCTTTCGAAGCCTCTTTGTGAACTTTTAGCTAAGGATGCTAAGTTTATATGGGATGAAAGATGTCAAAAGAGTTTTGATCAATTGAAGCAATTTTTGACAACCGCTCCAATAGTGCGGGCTCCTAACTGGCAACTACCCTTTGAAGCCATGTGTGATGCCAATGACTTTGCTATAAGAGCTGTACTTGGCCAAAGAGAAGATGGGAAGCCCTATGTGATCTACTATGCAAGCAAAACATTGAACGAAGCTCAAAGGAACTACACAACTACAGAGAAAGAATTGTTAGCTGTGGTGTTTGCCTTGGACAAGTTTCATGCTTATTTGGTAGGGTCTTTCATCATTGTTTTCACTGACCATTCAGCCTTGAAGTATTTATTGAAAAAGCAAGATGCAAAAGCAAGGTTGATTAGATGGATTCTTTTGTTACAAGATTTTGATCTCCAAATCAGAGACAAGAAAGGAGTGGAGAATGTAGTAGCTGACCATCTTTCAAGGTTGGCTATAGCACACAATTCCCATGTCTTGCCTATTAATGATGACTTTCCTGAGGAATCACTCATGTTGCTAGAGAAAGCTCCTTGGTATGCTCACATTGCTAACTATTTGGTTACTGGTGAAGTTCCAAGTGAGTGGAAAGCATAAGACAGGAAGCACTTCTTTGCAAAGATTCATGCTTATTATTGGGAAGAGCCCTTTCTTTTCAAGTATTGTGCTGATCAAATCATAAGGAAGTGTGTCCCTGAGCAAGAGCAGCAAGGAATCCTCATCCACTGCCATGAGAATGCATGCGGAGGCCACTTTGCCTCTCAGAAAACAGCCATGAAGGTCTTGCAATCAGGGTTTACTTGGCCATCACTTTTTAAAGATTCCCACATCATGTGTAGGAGTTGTGACAGATGCCAAAGACTTGGGAAGCTTACAAAAAGAAATCAAATGCCCATGAACCCCATCCTCATAGTTGATCTTTTTGATGTTTGGGGTATTGACTTCATGGGCCCCTTCCCAATGTCTTTTGGTAACTCTTATGTATTGGTGGGGGTGGACTATGTTTCTAAATGGGTTGAGGTAATCCCCTGTAAACACAATGATCACAGGGTGGTTCTCAAATTTCTAAAGGAGAACATCTTCTCAAGGTTTGGGGTGCCTAAGGCCATAATCAGTGATGGGGGTACTCATTTTTGCAACAAACCTTTTGAGACTCTATTAGCCAAGTGGAGCTAGCAAACAGGGAAATCAAGAACATATTGATGAAAGTGGTGATTACAAGCAGGAAAGATTGGTCTATCAAACTTCATGATTCATTATGGGCATATAGAACAGCTTATAAGACTATTCTTGGCATGTCTCCCTATCATCTAGTCTATGACAAAGCATGCCATCTCCCCGTGGAAGTTGAATATAAGGCTTGGTGGGCAATCAAGAGGTTGAACATGGACTTGATCAGAGCTGGGGCAAAAAGGTGCTTAGACCTTAATGAGATGGAGGAATTAAGAAATGATGCTTACATCAATTCCAAAGTTGCAAAGCAGAGGATGAAGAGGTGGCATGATCAACTAATCTCCAACAAAGAATTCTGGAAAGGACAAAGAGTCCTACTCTATGACTCAAGGCTCCATATCTTTCCAGGGAAGCTCAAGTCAAGGTGGATTGATCCTTTCATTATTCACCAAATGCATCTCAATGAAGTGGTGGAATTGCTGAATTCCAATGGCACAGACACTTTTAAAGTCAATGGTCATCGCCTCAAGCCATTCATTGAGCCGTTCAAGCAAGAAAATGAGGAGATCCACCTCCTTGAGCCACAAAAAGCCTGATTAGTGAAGGGTTAGATGGACTTGGTTTCACCAAAGTCCATATTTTTGTTTAATTATATTAATTTATAAGCTTTGTAAATTGTTTTGATTTTAATTTTGGTCTTAAATTGTGTTATTTATATGTAACTTAATCTTTTTGAATGATCAAAATCAGGAGGAATTGCAAGAAAATTGAAGAAAGGTCTCTAGGAATCAAGAGGAGCTCAAAAGCAAGGAAAATCCAAGGTTTGCGAAATTTCGCAGCCTAAAAAAGGCCCCTGCGAAAATGGCCCTTGGCTGCGAAATAATTTCGCAGCCCCCAAGAGCCGCTGCGAAAATCGCCCCCCTCGCTGCGAAAATAGCCTCCCGCTGCGAAATGGTTTCGCAGCCTCCTAGCGCCCTCTGCGAAAATTTTCGCAGCTGCGAAGAGGACCCTTGGCACACGAGTGCCATTTCGCAGCCAAGTACACCCGTTTCGCAGCTGCGAAATGGCTGCGAAATCTCCATGCCTTGAAATCCTCCATTTCGCAGCCGAGACGCCATTTGGAAGGGTGTTTCGCAACTACGAAATCCCCCTTTGGCACACGAGTGCCATTTCGCAACGTCGTACGCCCGTTTTGCAGCTGCGAAATGAGCTGCGAAATCGATGCCAAATTTCTCCTTCTGCGAAATCCGCCCCTCCTCTGCAAAAAGCTCCCTATGTTGCGAAACTGAACAGTGACCCTTGGTGTCCCTTTTAAACGGTATAAATTCCGTTTTTCCTATTTTTAAACCGTCATTTGAACTTCAAAAAGGTACCAAGAGGAGCCAAGCCCGAGCACCCTCCCGTCTGCCTCCTCCACCTGAGCAACCCGAGCGCATTTTAGGCCATTTTCGCCGACACTGCCATGGCCAGAACACGAGGAGCAAAGTCCTTGTCCCCATCGACTCGCCTGAGAATCCCAAGAGGCACGACCGTCAAAGGCTCCACATCCGAGCCGCCGCGGCCACGAGTCGTCCCACCTCCAGTTGAGGACGCACCCATCAGTCCTCCGGCCAGGCACTACAATACAAGGAGATCACTTACCATCACCGGTGCGAGTTCTTCTAGAGGCCCAAAATCAGGTATCGGTCCCCCATAGAAGAAAGCCAAGGTCTCTGAGCCAATTGATCTGACTGAGTCATCTTCAGAGCCTGAATCAGACCCTACGCCGTCTCCGCCGCCTGCCAAGAAGTCTCAACCATCTCGAACACCAGGAAGAGAATCTCAAATTCCCTCAGACATGACTCCTGAGGCAGCTATCAAATGCCCCATGGTCACACAGCCGCCAATTGAAGGAAATCTAGACTGCAGGGCACGGTCATTCCACTCGGAGCTCTGTTTCGACATAGCCACCTTCAGACTTCAGCCTGAGCTCAGGGAGTCCTTCCGTCTGCTACAAAGGTATCAATTGGAGCAATTGCTGACTCCCAGGGATTTTTTCTACCCCCGTGTGGCATTGGACTTCTATCAGTCCATGACCACAAACCAGGTCCGTGAGCCTACTGTCATCCATTTTACCATAGATGGACGACATGGTATTTTGGGAGCTCGCCATATAGCAGAGGCACTCCATATCCCCTATGAGCCAGCACGTCCAGAGGATTTTCGAGCCTGGATTCATCCTTCACAGAGTGACATCGTTCATACTCTGTTCAGAGGGCATCCTCACGCCATTACATCCTGAGGAAGGAGCTTCCCCCCAGCATGTTCTTCATTGATGCACTCCTCCGCCACAACATTTTCCCACTTCAGCATTGGGTACAAAGGAGAGGAGTGTTGCTGGAGGAACTGTATAGGATCTCTGAGGGATACTTCTTTGGCCCTCACCACCTCATTATGGTTGCTCTTCTCTACTTTGAAGAGAAGGTGCATCGAAAGAAGCTGCTCCGAGCGGATGCCATTCCACTCCTCTTCCCCAGACTATTATGCCAGATATTGGAGCACCTGGGATACCCAGAAGAGCCTCAGTATGAGCGTAGACGTATTTGTCGAGAGATTTTCACTCTCGACAAATGGACTAGTATGACAGCTTATCGTGGTGCAGACCAGGAAGCACCAGAGCATCCAGAGGAGCCAGTTGACATACCTGCTGACACTCAGCCACCTGCCCCTGCAGTGGTTTCTAGTGACTCTACACCAGAGGTTCCACCCTCTGCTCCTCAGGCCACACCACAGACTCCCCCTATTACTCCACCTGCATCAGAGCCATCTCTTTCAGCTGAGCCAAGGATAGCTATACCCATCATCGAGTATAGAGGCCTATCCCACACTTTCCAGGCATTGGCCACTTCTCGGAGCATCCTCAATCAGTAGATCACAGCTCTTCGTGCTCATCAGGAGCAGATTATGGCCACTCAGGCCCAACACACTACTCTCCTGAGGCAGATTCAGCATCATCTTGGCATTATATCAGCTCCTGAGCATACCATTCCTAGCCCACCAGAGCCTACTACAGGAGAGGCAGAGACAGCTGAGCCATCATCTCCACAGCATCCTCCACCCACCATCTGATCATTTTGACAGTTTCCCCTTTTATATTTCGATTATGTATTTCGTTTATGCATTTCCTTTATGAAATCCCATGCTTTTGGTATTACATATTGGATTACTTGTATTACTTGCTTTCATTTTATACTCACATGAATTAAAGTAATACAAATCTATCACTTTTTGATCACTTTTAGCATTAGTTTATTCTTATTTCCTCTACTCACATCTTTTATTCTTTTTTAAACATGTGGTTTCTCCAATCAATATTTGAAATTGATATCATTCAGGAGGTACCACTTCCTCGCTTTAATCTCAATCGCTCATGCCACATTGAGGACAATGTTCAGCTCAGTTGGGGGGAGAGTTGAGGAAGGAAGTTTTTTGTTATTTATGCTAAGTTATTTTGGTAATGTAGTTGATTTTCATCTAATTTTATTTTATTTTTTTCTACTCACCATGGTTATTAAGGAAAAATTCTCAAAAATTGAAATGGGAGAAAATGAATTTTTGTTTTTCACTTGAGTTAGAGTTTTTATTATGCTTACTAAAGTTGATGAATTGTTGAATCTTCTATTGAATTCAAGCTTAGTTCTTCCACTTTAAGCTATCACACACTGTGCACAATAGGTTCCGAGTATAAGATGAAAAACTATTTCCCTCTTGACTTAGGAAAATTTAGACTTGGTACTTTTGACCCCATTTAATAGTGTTGGGACACCTTATAAAAGGCCAATGAGCCTTTGAAGAAAAAAAGAAAGAAAAAGAAAAATGTTTTACTTGCCTTGAAACCCGAGCAAGGTCTGAGGGGTATATGGTGAAAATCTTTTAAACCTGGTGCCCTAAACCTTCATTGGTTGGGAGTCACCGACCTCAATGCTCGTTACATGGGTGAATAGGTGGAGTTTAGAATACTGTAGGTGCTTGGGTATTTAAAATTCATTCTCAAAAGTCCGGGGTGAAATCCGAGGAGTTAGTGGTTGAAAGATCCTTAAGGCTTGATGCCCTAAACCTTAATTGGTTGGGAGTCATCGATGGACCCCCGTTACATGGACAATTTAGAAAAGAATACCCTTAAGCTTTGCACTCCTACAAGAAAAAAAAAAAGTGAATCAAGAGGTGCGTTCTTAGCCTATTGAATTTGGTCAGTTTGCTAAGTGTTGAAAAAGAGCTAGGTTGAGGGGTGAGATTAGTTTGGCATACTATATTCGGAAACTATCATCTCACACTTAGATTTTTGTGGAAGAGTAAGATTTGGTCCTTTGGAAGTGGAAATGATTTTAAAGCTTCAATTTGCATAATACCTTCTCTTTAAGAATTGTGATTAGACAATTTATTTGATAAACTCTTGTTGAAGTTTGAGTTTTATTTCTTTAATGTTCCATGTGAGAGTTAGATCATCATGCCACTTAAATATTTTTTTGGAGTGATTAGCATGATTTTGTAAATTATATTACTTTTTATTTTTATTTTTCTCTCCTTCATTGCTAAGGGACTAGCAATATGTCGGTTGGGGGGAGTGATTACTACTCAAAAGTGCTATTTTGTAAGCTTGTAATTAACTCTTTTAAACACTTTTGAGTAGTAGTTATTACCTTTTAACCCAATTAACATATTAAGGACCCTTGCAATCAATTCTAATCAAAGTGTGTAAGTTTTGGTGTTTTTGTTAGTATTTTGATCACCAAAGCAATCCAAGATTGAGGAGAGTTCTTTGGAATCTATGGCAAAGCTTTTGGAAAGCTTAGAAACATGAAGAACCAAAGCCTTGAAGCTTTAAAGTCCTTTACCATAAGCAAATCCGGAATGCAAGGAGGGGAAGCAAAGAGAAATCGGCCATGAAGCAAAACAGAGGACAGCAGCTGCAGTCTTCTTTCGCACTTTTGGAGTGCTTCCCGGAGTCCATTTTCTACATGCCATATACCATTTCAAAGCTCAGGAAGTCAAGAATCCAATGCTTCAAACGGTACACGATTCGAAGTTGAAATGAAGGAGTTGCAGCCATTGAAAGTTGATCACTCCAAGCTGAAGGCAAATTTCGCACAGCTGCAAAATGGTGTCCTTTTGCTGCGAAATTTCGCAGCCCTTTTGCACAGCTGCGAAATTCCTCCTGAAGCTTCCCGATATTTGCGACCGACATCTTGAGATTTTTTGCTTTAGATATTTGATGTCTAAATCCCCAAACTCTCCTTGTAACTCACCTATCATAGGATTCCTTAGTCTTTAAGTAAGAACAAAGGGTAAATAAACTCATATTTAATGCTTGTAAGCTTCCATTGAACAACGACGGAAGCTTGCTCTCAGACAACTTTTGTATAGTTTTGGAAGGAAGTAAAATTCAGGGCTTTTCTATACCTTACCTTCCCATTTTGATTGTATTTTCTTAATAGCCACACAAGCTCTGAGGAAGCTTCCTCAAAGAATGAGTGGCTAAGCTTTTAATTCCTTGGAGCTAAGGTTGCCGGGGATGGTTCCAATTGCAAGAATTGGTAGTTTTGTTGTTTCAGCCATTAATGAAGAGTAAGTGTGACCCATTAATGATTTCTATGTTTTTAATTAACTTAAAACACCTTGCAATTCACCTGAGCCAACACTTGGTAAGGCAAGTGATCTCCGTCCATGGAGATGCACTAGTTTACCTCTTGCGAGCTTTTGGGAGGTGACTTGAAGGTGGGATTTTCTTGAATTGCCAACACTTGGTAAGCTTTTGGACTCCAAGGAGACATCCATTAGTTATCTCTTGCGAGCTTGAGAAGGGAAGTCCAAGGTTAATGATCACCTTGAATGGAAAATGCTAGGTGAGAGGCACGAGCCATTGCAAGTTGCATCAGTGAGAGGGATTTAGTGCTGAAATCCATTAAAGGGTAGCATTTGTACAACACCGGTTAGAGGATTAACTATATGTTAATTCTCTAAAGCGAGGAAATGAACCAAGTGACCGGAGCTCTGTTTTTGCATGAGGAACCTCCCCTGTGAACCTAAACCTCCAAGGAATGTTTTTCTTCATAAGTAATTTCCATTACTTTCTTTTTAGTTAGCTTGAAACAAAACCTTTTTCAACCAAAGTTTGTGTTTCTGCTTGAGCTAACCTTGAAATGAAATAGCACCAATTTAACTATGAATTGGTATCAGTTGTGAGTTGAAAACCCTTCCTAGTTAACGATCCTAGAGCTACTATGCTATATTAGCTAAAGCTATCCTAATGCATGGTGATATAGGTTATAAATTTTGTTGATTACTCCCTCAATTAAAGAGCACTAGCTGGACGTGAATCAGCTGAGACACCAATTGGGAACGAATCACTGGATACTGGACAGTGAGGGCTCATCAGCTTTACTGGAGTGGGAAAAAAGTCCAGCAATGAAGCGAATTCGCCAACTACGGCATTTTTCCATAAGGATCAGTTTATGAAAAGCAGCCGACATTTCATCTTTCTCAAGCAATGCTTCAAGTGAGTTGTTGAACTCATCAACATTTAACGTGAGCTTCAGAATTAGGCTCCCCAGTCTCTGGCATTAGATCATAATCGCTGGGGGGAGGTTAAGTATCCTCAAAGTCCATGCTTTACGTCAGAAATTTTTGGCTTTATTTTCTGTGACATGCGATCATCACCGAGCCACTCATGCATCAGTTTCCTCACTCTAGTTTTGCTGCAGTAACTGCCCACCTGTAAACGAGAATTATCCTATCAAATGTAAATTCTTGGATGGTGATCAAGTGAGTCTAAACTGCTCTCCGGAGAAGAAGCAACAATCCCACCAGTGCTAGGGCCATGGATGGTTGAACTAGATGAAACTGGGAATCCTAACCTCATTTGAATAATAAATGCCTAGTTGCTGTCTCCCGGAATTTCACCAAGCAAGCCGTCCTCAGGAATGTTTTCTCTCAGAGGATCTTTTGTACCTTGCTGGATGCTTTTCTGTGAAGATTCTCCCAACTTTATAACCCGACATGGTTGTTGATCTATACTACCCCATGCATTTTTGTCAGCAGCATCATGAGATTCTGCTCTAAATTTTGTCAAGTGACTACCAACTACTCCGACAGTTTCCAGGTAAGGATCACTGGCATTTACTCTGTTAAAACCTCCAAGCCAAGGAATTTCATTAAACCCGTTTTCAATGCCACAATGTTGAAATCTTTGCAGGTGGGGTTTCATGATTTCGTGGCATTAACATGAATCCTGCCATATGATCTGGCGCAAAACCAGACTGTTGATGAGATGATCTTATTTTCTACACTCGGACCCCAGACCGGAAACTAGGAGACCTGCTTCTTAGGCCGGTGAGAACATTTTATACTTGGACAGTTAATCCCTTTGGAGCTAGCCTGTGCAGCTATCACCTATACTTGAAGCCACAACACCCGATGCTTCAAAGACCATATTGTCATCCATAAAAGCATGACCATCATGAATTGCATCCATAGAACCAAGAGTTGCATCCATAGAACCAAGATTTGCATCCATAGAACCAAGAGTTGCATCCATCTTGTTAGAATCTGAAACTGAAATGCCCAGATTTGATGCCAAAACAGATTCCAAGGTGCACCAGGCTTTTCTGGTTCTAGGACTCAGACCTCAAATTCATCTACGGAGTAACTCCGATGTGGTTCATCAGAGCTCAAATTATCATTCTCAAGCTGATGGCCAGCTTTTTAATTTTTGAGAACTACTTCTGTGTTTTACAAAGCTGCTTGATCTTCCTGAACTTGCTCCCTTGCAATGTTGCTTGAGATACAAGCTTGATCTTCTAGAACTTTTGCATTTGGCACATTACCTGAGATAGAAACTTTCATCTCTTCATTAGTTTTAGTCTCCTGCTTTGCTGGATATTCAACAACAAGACTAGAGGTGGCCGCATCAGTTTGTTCAGAACACATATTCACTGATGTGGCAGAAGGGGATGGAGTAAACTGCACACTCGATGCTACAGGTTTTGCAGAACCAGTTCGTGACATACTTGGTACAGCAATTGGATTAGTGGAAAATGATGTAGTTGGCGGGCCAGCACACTTGTAGTGTAAATTAGGATGAGCTCCCACAAAATCCTTGTTATGCATCTTCTTTTCAGCAATCCCCATCGAGTTTGGAATATAATCTTTTACTTGGTTTTCTGCCATAAACCAAGAAAAAGTGTATCTCCACTACTACTACTTGCACTACTGTCACTGCTCAGAATCAAATATTCTAAAACCACATGTATTGAGCTGCCTGATGCGGTAAATGAGTTGTGTGAATCTGCCTGCCCATAAACAACAATTATCCTATCAAATGTAGGTTCTTGAATGGCGATCTTGGCCACCAGATTGCCAACAGTGGGTTCCATACTTTCAAAACAGTTTCCTTCCTCTGGTTTCCCTCCTTTTTGGCTCATAATCTGGCGAGTGATTCCTTCAAAGCCAAAATTTCTGCTGCAGCTAAAAACGTTCACAACCAGATAACATTTTTTTTTTCGGAGCTGAAAGAAGTCTACACCTTTTCTCCAGTGGGAGTCACACTAGAACTAGAAATTGAGGCATAACTTGGACTAAACCTGGGCTGGGGGTCGTCTTCCTCTAAATTCTTTTCTAATAGTTTTGCCTGTCGAAGTTCCTCACGAGCTTCTGCCAATTTTCCTTCTCTCTTCAGAGAAACTGCCTTCCTTTTATGAGCCAAGATTTCTTATTGAAGGGGACTTTTGTTCTTCTGAGAAGTAAATGCCTGACCTGAATTTGCTTCACTTACAAGCGGCTTCCTATCTGCATAAACCATCTCTCTTCTTCTGAGGTGCAGCATCAGCTTTGCTTCTCAAATCTTCATTGGCACTCTTCAGGGATTTCACCAGAAGAGGGGGATTAGCAAAAGAGGAAATTCCAGAACTTAAATTCCCTTGACCTTCTTGTTTTTCAGGAGGTACATGAGAACCATTCCACTCATCCCCAGAAAAACTGACCCCACTCGTAATGCTAGTGACAACAACCGAATTAGAGACACTTCCAAACTCGGCATTTCCTGTGCAAGAACCATTCTGCTAGTGACAAATGGTAAGTTTGTTTCCTTGGCAACTCCTGCAGCTATCTTTACATCAAACCCTTTCTTTGTGTTGAATCCACTCCCTACAAAAGTGCCACCTTGTACATAAAATCATCCTTTGCAGAAACTGCATTGGATGCCTCTTGAAACCATGCTAATGCTGGAATTGGCTTAGAACTACTGATTTATCAATACCAATCTCTTCATGAGTGGTGCTAATGGATGATTCAGCGAACTTCCAATTTAGATGACTGGGGAACTTTCTTGGTTCTGCTCCAAAAGAAAAGCTAGAAAACTCTGTACTTCATTCAGTCCCTTTGGGGAAGAGTGGGGCAGGGCTAAATTTATTAAATTTAATGCCTCCATGGCTCTGGAGCCTTTTAGCCGGACAAAGTATGAACTTTGGTGTCTCAGCAATAACAATTTCTAGAGAAAATATACCTGTTTCTCGAGAGCTGTGATATCCTTCATCAATGGGTGAAATTTCTTTAAAGCAATCAGAATCTCTTTCTTCAGATGATGATGATGATTTAGGCAAAGTCCTGAAAAATGAATTGCTCCCAAAGTAGATATTCTCTCGGCTACAGTAGGACTGCAAACACCCTGTTCCGTGCCATTGCTAAATCTTATGCTTGTACTTTTTGGCTCTTTGTATCCCATTGGTATCGCAGCATGATGAGATTTCAGGGATTCTAAAAATGACTGTAACTCAGAAGGTCCTGCTCTATCTTGATCTGGAGGTGAAGATAGATTTGCAGAGAGATTATTAAAGGAATTCCTCGTGATGTGACAGGAGGTCTGGGTGCTTGATGCAGTTTGAACATATGGAAATTATGGGATTTCCTGTGATGGTTTAGGCTGCTGTATAATCTGCATGGGATGAGCTTCAGTTGAATGGTAAAACTTCTCTTTTCCAAGGGGAGGTTCTGGAAGAACCAGAAAATTTGAGTTTCCAGGTAATATATTTAGGAACTTATCCCTCTGGTTTATCCAACTGTCTCTCACATAGTCCATGTGTATTGGCGCTTCGGAAAGTCTCTAGCTCCATCTCAAATTCATTTAGGTGTTGCATGTTGTAAGGGTAGAGTCTCCTGACAGACATTCCTGCTTCCATCAACTTTTGTTGATTCCTTCTTTCAAATCCATTAATCAACTTTCTGATGGTTCTAAGCGATTTCCTTATTTGAGACCCTTTTCCATTCCCACAACTAATGAAGCTAGGTGTCTCAGAATCTTTAGAAACACTTAGCTCACTCTGCATCATAATCTGAACCTCCCTTCTACTTGGTTCAGGCATCCCTGTTAGTTGAAATGGTGCAACTTGTGTTCTACTTGCGTCTTTTGAAAATCGACTTTTGTAAGCAGAACTCAAAGGACTCTTTAGAGCTTTCTGATATTACACCCCTTCTTGCCCAGTCTAGAGTACAAGTATACCACCAGGGCCCTCCTCTAAATGAATTTGAAATATAGTAATTAAGGCAGCATCTACATAATCTGGCTCACCATGAACACCATCAAAACCACCCCGCATGACAAAAGGTTGCCTTCCGTATCCTCCCATCCACTTTATTGGTGGCATGCCCTTGACCTCCAAAAGACATAGGAAAACTAAAAAGAGGTTCATTAGAATCTCCCAACCCACTTCTCAACAAACCCTTTCAAATGCAAATTTCCAGTTCCTTTCAGTTCCATCATGTCTTTCATACACAGCAGTGGTTTCCCATGCTCATTAGTTGTAGCATTAACATGATAATTTGCAGAATCCTTGCGCCATTAGCCGATGAACTCCGCAACATATATTTCTATTCTCTTTTGGTCAATGAACTCTTTGGTTCCACAACAGATGGGCATTAGTCCTTGAATGCAAATAAGGTACCAGTCTCTTACTGCTAATCGAATAACAGGGACTCTAGCTTGTACAAGGGCAGCTGCTTCGTCAGCCGTAGCTACTGTTTTAGAAGGCTCTACAGAATTTACTCTGGGACTTGGTGAGATATCAACCTCCACTTTCTTAGATGTACCCCTGCTCACACTATCACACTTAATCTAGATGACTGTACTTGTCTTGTAGACTCCCAAGGATTTGAGACTGTGAAAGCAAGAAGGAATAGAGATGGATCTGAAGCACTCCAATCCTGTAGAATGATCTGTGAAACAGAGGCAAGTGGATTCAGGCATGAGAGTAGTGAGGCTGCCATCTTCTAAACTTGAAGTATATCTCAGTCTTGAAATCACATGCAGGAGCCAGTGTAGTTGGAGCATAAACTTGCATGTATATCAGTTCAAGTATTCTCCTGTCAATATCTGCTTGTCAAGGTCAGTAAATATTTCCATGAGCTTTCCACGTAGCTGTGATAATGCCAATGACCTCAAAACCACATATTTGCAAACCGTTCTGTAGCCTCCTCCAAATAGCATGTCTTTTTCCAGTTGGAGAATCAATGCTATAAAAAAAACGACTCACACTAGGAGCCTGCCCAAACCACTTTTTCCTTGGAAAACACCGCTTAAAAACCAAATTACCATCTTCCATGCTAGGTTGACCTAGGAATGCAGCATATTGATTGCTCGGAAATGAACTACTGCCAGATGGATTTTGCTGCATTGCTGACCTATCCACTTGCATATGAGAATATTGGCTCAAAGTGCCTCTTATGTTAGAAACAGGAACCCCATACAAAGACTGATCAGCATGTTGAGGAGCCAAACCCATCAAGTAGAGTGCCTGCCTTGGAATTATAATGGTGAAAGAAATAAAGAAAATGAAATTATAATTGGAGGAAGAGTTGAGGTTGAAGCAAGATGGTGAGGAGAGATTTATTTGAACCATGTGATGACTTGGATTGGGTTATGATATATGCTCAGCAAGAGAGTCCAAGGATACAGAGAGAGGAAGGAAAGATCAATAGAGGTTAGGTCATGTTGTCTGGCCTAATATGTTGAGGGAGGAAATTCTGAAGCTTTAAGATGGTCTGGTGGAAGAGGAGGAGAGTGTGGTACTGGGGTATCTCAAATGGACCTTGAGGCTTTAATTCATTACCGCATTCACTGTGATCGTAATCTGAAACGGATTGCTCTGAATGCATCTGCACCTAGGTTGACTATACGAGTACTTGAGCTTCACAGAGTTGGAGTTATGACAACCTGAAATCAGGAGTTCCTTGATATAAACTTAAAAAGCAAACTTAGGGAAACTGTTTTCCTGATTATAACGTATAATTGGCGTGGAATTGAACCAAAAGCAGTCTTATATGAAAGTATAATTCTTCCAATAATAAAGATTTAGTAGCATAATCAAATCAAAATGCAAACAAATCAAATCCAAGCAATTCAATTCTCAATTGTAACACACACAACAGCAAGATTCTCTAACATAAATCAAGGTGAATCAAGTCAAACACAAAGAATTCAATCCCAATTGCAACAGCCAAAACAGATCAAGATTAATATACATAAACCTCAATTCTTTATCGCAACACTCACCAGATCAGGATTAATCCACACAAATCCAGAACAGTCAAGTCAAATCCAAGCAATTCGATTCCCAATTGCAACACCCACAACAACAAGATTCTCTAACATAATTCAAGAAGAATCAAATCAAATACAAAGAATTCAATCCCAATTGCAACGGCTAAAATAGAAAGACTTAGTAAAATAAATCACCAACAATCATACCTCACACAAACATTCTTTATTCTCAAAGAAAAAACTCACAAGAGCAAGCCTAGGCCTCCGAATGCCGATCCTCATTTTCCGACTGCAACTGATCGAGTCCGTCTCGCTCTCCAAACCTCCTTAACAAACTTTCCTACCCGAACTTCAACGATGTCCCAGACTTAATTCCGTCAAGAAACGACCACTCCTGCTCTATCATGCGTGTTAGCCCAAGGGTTCTCCTAATCAGGTTTTGATGATAACAAACCATGGTAAAGTGACTAATTGTTTTAAATTGTTAAGAATCTCAGGCATAATCTCAAAAATTCAAGGACCAAACAAATACGGGATCGAGACCTTTTGGAAGACTTGTGATCATAGGAAATGAATGTAAGATGATTGCATGAGTGCACTTAGGATGTTCATACCTTTTCATGCATCTTAGAAAACTCGGTTTATTCTTTAAAACTTGATTTTCTTTAAAACCCGAGTCTTATCAAATATACCTTAGGCAAATTGATTCAAAATTGGCATATTAACTCACCTAAAGACCTTGCCTAAGTGTTAGAAAAGAAAGAAATTTAAAAAGAATGGTTTTCGGGGCCAAAAGGCTCAACCGGTCGAGGCTATGGCCAACCGGCTCAACCGGTTGGGGAACCGGTCGACCGGTTGCCTTTGTCCGGTTGAGGTCCGGTCGATGGAGGCACAAAAACCTTCTCTCTCTCCCAGTAGCTTTCTCTTCCCGGTCGAGCCTCACCCTTGTCCGGTTGAGGTCCGGTCAAGGCAACGGTAACCTGTCATGCATTAAATGCTCCAATGGCTAATGATCTGGTCGACCCTTTGCTCGTCCGATCGAGGCTACTTTCTACTGTTTTTGTCTCCCGAGCTTAGAAACCTATAAATTGAGAGCCCCACTTCATTTATGACTAAGAGAACCTTTGCAATCAATTGTCTACCTACCTGTTCTTGATAGAAAAAACTCTCATTTCTTTCTTAGTGCATTAAACCATCACTTGCATATTCTTAGTGCACTCTTGTAAATCATCCTAGCTTTCTCTTGTACTTGAGCCATCCTTAAGCTAGGTTGAGAGTTTCATCTTTGTGTAAACTGAGTGTGAAAGCCTTCAAGTGGTTCAAATCTTGAAGAGATTGTGTAAGAGCCCATTGGAGCCGGAATCCAAGTGTAAGAAGATTGAAAGCTTGATTGAAGCTTCAAGTTAGTGAAACCCTCACTCGGTTAGGAGATTGAGGAGAGTGGACGTAGGCAAAGGGGGTGCCGAACCACTATAAACCCGAGTTTGAATTCTCTAACTTTATCTCTTTCCTTTATTTATTTTGTACATATATTGTTGTGTGAAAAAACATTTTGAAAAACCCAATTCACCCCCCCCCCTTTTGGGTATTTTCCTTAATTATTCATAGCCTTTGTTTTATCAATGCGGATTTTGTTCTGCATGATCATCAGAACAACTATAAACGAAGCAGGAAAAATAAAAGAACACGCCAAGAAACGACCCCTCCTACTCTGTCATGCGGATTTTGTTCTGCATGATCATCAAAACAACTATAAACAAGGCAGAAAATCTCACGTAGAGCGCCTCGGTGAGCTCGGGGCCCCCAATCCCCTGCGGCCGGGTATTGCGTTGATGGCCAGAACGAATGCGAGGGTTGGGTTCAGAGTTAGGGTTTGTCCTGACGGGCAGAGGGCGGCTGTTGGGTGGGATCCCTAGATCGGGAGGGCCGTCAGTCGGAGGAAACATCTTATCACAGCTTGAGGTTGGAAACAAAAACGATACGGTGGTAGGGCTTTTTCTCGGAAATGAGGTGAGATTTTCTCGGGAAAATGCGAGAAACTGATGAGTTGGAATGAAAATGGAGTGAGGCTGTCTCTCAAATCTCGTAGATGTGATTCGTTTTCCAGTTTTCTTGAGCGTTTCTTGGACGTTGTGCTGAATAGAGCCTACTACTACTACTACTAATCGTTCGCATCAGTGCTAACTACTAAGCTAACTTCACTTCTGACAATAAATTTGCATTTTTACCCTGCACAATTACCATAAAGGCCCAAATATCCAAAATATGCTTTATAATTTTAATATCTGGTTTAAAAAAAATCATATGACTATCATTTTAATACATAGGTGATCAAAATATGTGAAACTTTGTATTACCTTTATAATTTTAAAACTCAAAACATCAAAATCCCAAATATGCTTTATAATTTTAAAACTAAAAATCGCTCAAAATCTTGAAATATTTGTTATTACCTTAAAATTTCAAACAATTTTTTTTTTTTTACTATTATATATATATATATATTTTAAATAATATAAGATTTCTTTTAAATACATTTCTTAGTTTTTTTTTAAAAAAAATAGAAAATAATAATTTTATAATTTGAAAGATAAAAATTCTTATATAAGACATGTACGTAATTATAAAATATGAAAATTTATGGGATTGTGGAAATTTGTGAATAATCATTCATATTGATATAAATCTTTTTGTGAGAAATTTCTAATAAAATAAATATTTCGGTTTTCTTTTCTACAATTCTATTTTTTATAAACATTCTCATTTATTCTCTTCTCATTTTCTTCGTCTAATTATTTTATTTTACAACATGTTATCAATACGAGGCTCTAACTAGCGGTTTGAACTATTATTCATTTTTTTTTAAGACTTCCATATCAAATATTATAAGAAGATGTGTCATAATATAAATTTTTGTTTTTATATAATCATTATAATTTTGTATTGCCTTACATTATTTAATTACCTAAATTTTAATTTGAGAATCCTAGAGAATTTTTCACTAATTATAAAAAAAATATAGAAAAATAAACCTCAACTTTTATAAATTAGTTTTATCATCATCTATTTTAAAAAATATTTTAAAATACATGCATTATTTCATAAGTCGCATATTTATTTCTTAAAACGACCTTTTACTTGTCATCATGATGACACCAATTGACAATTTTTTTTTAAACTGATTAAAATAAGAAATTGAAAAATATAATTACAATTAAAAAACTTTAAAGCTAAAAATATAAAAATAAAATATTAACTTTCACTTTGTTAAATGATACTAGTAGAAAATATAGATATCGAGAAACAGTTGAAAATACAATGAAAGTCAATATTTTATTTTTAAAATTTTAATTTTTTTTTTTTGTTTCAATTGTATTTAATTTTAATTTTTTTGTTTTAACTATATTTAATTTTTAAGTATTTTAGTTTTAATTTTATTTTTTATTTTTAAATTTTCTTATTTTATTGTTGATGTCAAGTTTTTATTCAATTTTATTTATAAAAAAAAAAAAAAAAAAAGAAAAGAAGATGAGTATATTTATATAATGAAGTATTTAAAATCATTATTAATTAGAGAATTAGAAAAATTTTATTTATCACTTGAGGATCTGAAGAATTTTTCCAAAATGATTTGTATATAATATTATATTATAAAAAAATTATAATATATTTATTTGTAAGATATTTTTATTCAATTAAAATGATAAATTAATTTTTGATAATTTTATTTAATATTATCAAGTAAAATGATATTTCAGAAAATATAGAAAAGTGCATGTATTTTAAAATATTTTTAAATAAATGAATATAAAACCGATTAATAAAAATTGAGGTTATTTTTTCTATATTTTATCAAATTAGTGCATAAAAATCCTTTTTTCCCTAATATATTTATTTGTAAAGCACTTTTACCAAATTAAAATGATAAATTCATTTTGGATAATTTTATTTATTATTATCAAGTAAAAGGTTATTTCATAAAATAATTATTTGAGTTACGAAAAAGTACATATATTTTAAAATATTTTTCAATGGATGAAGATAAAACTGATTTATAAAAATTGAAATTTTTTTATATATTTTTTCAAATTAACGAATCAAAACTCATTTTTCCCTGTTTTTATATCTTGATAACTATAACTAGATCACATTTTTCATACTAAGTCACTTTTTTTATACCTAGATCAATTATTTTATACCTTAATTACTAGGTAGTTACATTTTTCTACCTAAGTCACTTTCTTTAAATTTCAGTACTTAGGCCATTTTTTTATACCTTAATACTTAAGTCATTTGAGTCATTCGTTGGTCACCTTTTTGCATACTATTTAAATCACTTTTATTGTTCCTTAATACCTAAGTAACATTCTTCATACCATATTTATATTTCTTCTACTTATATATATACATGAGTATCTTGATAACATTTTCTATACCTTACTACCTTAATCATATATTTGATAACTTAGGTAGCATTTGTTTTTTTTATTTAATTCTAAATAGAACTTATTTTTAACTTAATACTAAATAATGTTTAATAGTATTAAACATTAAGTTGTTTGTTTTTTTAATATTTTATTTCTATTAAGCATTAAACTGTTTTTTTTTTATATTCTAAAAATCAATATTTTAAAATTTTAATGTATTAAAAAAATATAATTTAACGTATTTTTAAAAAGTTCAAAATAATAAAATTATTATAATAAATAATTTATCATTATCATCCTTATAAAAAATAATTAATATATTTATTTTTTATATAATTAAAATAAAATATTTAAATTTAATAATCTAAAAAATAATGAATTGATAAAACCTAAATTAAATTATTTTTAAATATTTTTCAATTTTTAAATACTTTTTGATATTAAGCATTATTCTATTAATTTCACTCCCACTTTCCCCCTTTTTATCCTCCTTCTGGCCTTCCGTCGAAGAGCAAATTAGGGTTTCGATTAGCCATAATCCTCCATTTCGAAATTAGGGTTTTGTTTTCTTTCTTCCCCCTATGGTTGGAGTTTGGGATTTCTTTGTCATCAATTACGGGGGTGGAGAAGGCATCTGGGGTTTGCATCAACGAGGTGCTGACGAACAACAAGTTCCAAGCGGTTCTAGCGAAATTATAGAGCAACAAGGACAAAGAGGTCTTCGGGTTGGTTTGCAAGAGATGGCTACATTTGCAGAGCACCGAGCAGAAGAAGCTGTGCGCCAGGGTAGGGCTTCTCATGCTTTGCAAAATGGCTGCGAGTTTCTCGAAGTTGGTTGAGCTGAACCTGTCGCAGTCCGTTTCTCGATCCTTTTACGCCGACACCATAGACTCTAATCTCAAGGTCATTACAGATGGGTTCTGTTGTTTGCACTTGCTTGGCTTGCAGCATTGCAGCATTGCAGCATTGCAGAGGATGGGATAGGTTTGGACATCGGGGCGTCGGGTTAATTTGGGGAGGCTTTTTCTATTTAACCAAAAATTTTAAAAATTCAGGAATAAGTTATCAAAAACTAGAAAAACAAACAACTTAAATTCTAAAAGCAAATTATTTTCAGCAAAAAGTAAAAAAAACAAACGCCACCTTAGTTAAATTATTCAAACTAGATCATATTGACATCTTAATACATTAATTATATTTTTCTTACCTCCATGGCATCACTTGTACTGAGGTCACCATTTGAAATATAATAAATTTGAACTAGTATGCATGTTTAACTAATGTACTCATTCTTGGAAGTACTTCCACTGTAATCATGTATTCTCATTAACTAGTCATATTAGTAGAATTGGCAAAGATAAGAAAGAAAAAATCTATATGCATTAGAGCTATTTTAAAAAAATTATTTTTCTATTCTTGAAACTAAAAAAGGTAGTTTCCTAACTTAGAAAAATATGTTTGACAAATTTTTAGTTAAAATAATGATAATAATTTGATCCAAAATCATCATATTTTTTAAAACAATTTTAAGGTATTTTTAGGGTTTTTTGTTTTGTAAATTATTCTAAAAAATAATACAATATGGAGAATATTTTGATAAATTATAAATTATGAACTAGTTACATAGGTATTTTTTGGTTTTTTTTTTGTTATCATCATCATCATCATTATTATTATTAAACTCTTCATCTTAATATCTTTATTTAGTTTATGGGTTCTTCCTTTTACATGTATATCAATAAAACTCTTTTATCATGTATTTATAGTTCCTTTACAGGTATATTTTTTTCCTTAATTGAATGGCGATGATTCAATCTTGAAATCCACAAATGTTCTATATAGCACCTCTTCAATACTGTAGAATTTTTCTATATCTATAGTTTTTTTTTTGGCTTTGGTTTTTAGAAACTCTGCATTTTTATTTAAGCAATGCTACTTATGGTCTAGGAAAGAATACCATTGATAGTTGAAATAAGAAACTGGAAAACTTTTAAGATTCCAAAGAGGTATTTATCAAATTTTATATATCGGTTATTGAAAATACATGTTAAAATCTACATTATTAAATGATCATATAAAACAATAGGATCAAATGCAAAAGAAATAGATCAGATACCAATAATGAGATTAAGATACAAAAACATGAAATTAAGATACAAAACACTGGATCAGACTTTGTACAAAGCAATAAGACTTAAATATACACATTGAGTGATGTGATTAGCTACAATTTTTTATGCATACTATAACTACACCCTAAAATAATTGAATTTAAGTTACTTGATGTGTACTTATCTATACTACTATTAAAAGTACGAGTTGTTTGTCTACAATTTTTTTCCACAGATACCCTTTATTGATTTAAATAATCTTATAAATATCTTAAATTTAACAGTCAAACCCAAAAATTATCAAAGCCCAATTATTCAAAACTATATCCAACTCAAATATTACCCAAAGTATAATAAACCTATTGAAGTAATTGTCTCACTTTCACAAGGCAAAGGTGCTACTGTAGACGGTCACATCCCTCCACTTCCATAGCTATTGGGTAAATCATAACAACCACTTGGGAAAACAAACGTGTCTTCCACATGTGGCCCTATTTCTCGTTGCGAGGAGACAACTAGAAACCCTAGCTTTCGAAGGCCACCAACCGGATTTATTGTAGTTTCAAGTATGTTGAACTCAATCTTCTCAATTAATTCTTTATCATTCTTGATTAAATTACATACGTTTGTAATAATTCAATCTATCATACATCGGTTACAATTACAACCATAAAAGAATACATATACAAGTATTTTGCCATCTCTAGAGCTCATGTCTTCAATAACAGTTACTTCTAGGCCCTCTTAATTGATGTTATATGATTGTATACCCTGTAAATTCAATTTTTTTTCAATATTAAGTCAAAAGCTCTTTAAATTAATGAAATAATATCCTAAAGTAAAATTATTCATACAATAATTAAGAGATTGATAGTATAAGGTTTTTTTTTTTTCTTTCAAAAACCAAAACAATTCATATTTGAAAAAAAAAATCTTGGATATAAGTATAATTAATATGAAACTAAGCTAATTGTATTAATGTGCAATTACATTAATTATTGAGAGTCAATTTTGTATCCTTTTACGAAAATATATTTTGAAAAGAAAATTTTAGAACTAAGGTTATTATAGTGAGAAATTTTGTCCAATTACTAATTAACACATATCTTAAAATAGTCAAATGATTACTTATTATATTATAAACCCGCATTTTTTACGTGCATCCCCACTCAAAATGGCGAGACTCACTTTTTATTTAGCTAAATAAAAATAAGTCATGCGATATTATTAGCTTTAAACATAAAATATCTTTCTCAAAATTTGATAAAAACACGTCTTAAATTTTTAAATAAGAATTATGATAAACAAAAAGAAGTTATGTGATATTAATGACTTCAAATAAATTATGACACATGTCTTAATTAAATTTGATAATTAAAAATAATAAATAATATAATTATCATAATTAATTTATTTATGATAATTAAAATAAAAATATTTGTCTCTAAAAAATAAAAAATAATATCACAATAAATTTTCCCATGGGAAAAACGTGTTTTTACACACTCATTTGATGACTAAAAAAACACTCTTGGAGAGATTTCTTCAAGACTTAAAAATTTCTTGAAGAATTAAAGATTTTTTTTAAGACTTCAATAAAAATAAAATAAAATAATCAAGTGTTTGTTTAGACCCTATTTATCCAAAGTTAAACATAAAAATTTTTGAAGGTGATTTCATCTTTTTAAAGAAGAATTAGAGAATAATATCAAGATTGTCATTCTTAAATTAACCAATTTTATAAAATTTTATAATTTTATCCATAATTTTGTTAAACCATAAAATCAATAACTACCACTAGACTACAAAAGCTCTTTTGTATCATTGTACCCCCACCCCAACTAACTTTGATATATATTTTGCCCCTTTTATCTTCTTCTTTGGCTCCACTACTTGTTAGAGACCTATATCTTCGGGATGTTGCTATGCATCAACTTGGTGGACTTAAATCATACCATTGAATTAATATTTTTTTTAACATCTTAGATACTTTAACTTAATAGTTATAATTAAGTTCAAGAAAGAGGGAGTGTTACATAACATTCAAATCCAAAAAATGCCTTGCAAAAGAAAATCAAATCAAATTACAAGAAAAAAAAATGATGACTCTCTTGTTGGCATTAGTAAAATTTCATTTGAAAAAAAAAAAAAAACCAAATTAATGCAATTAAGGAATTAAATTTTTAGAATCAATAAAATCAAAGGTAAGGATGTCAAATAAAGTATCCAAACTCCACCTATAAATATTGTTCTCTTCAAGAAAATAAAAAAGAGACCTAAAAAACTCCAAAATCTAGGACAACTTAAAATGTTCTTCAATGAGTTTTAGGAAGGATATGATATAAGTTAAACTTGCATCGAGCAATATGACAAAGTTAAACATAATTATAAGTGCTACTTTTTCACCTATGACGATCCACTCTTAACCATATAGATATTGTGTGCTTTAGATCCAATGGAACTCTTATGACTTTAAAACGCATCTACATGGTTAAAATGAGCTCAAACTTATACAGCATTAAAAACTTTCTCTTTTATTTGATGTGGGATATCACAATGACTACCTTTAACCCTTGATCACTCCATTTCAAGGGCATATGCTTCACTTCTTGAATCTACATCAAGACAATCAAATCAAATAAAGTTATTATTTTATCAAAAATACATTAAGATTGTATTTAGTATTTACACATTATTTTAAAAAACCAATATGCTAGCCTTTTTTTCCCCCTAATTTTCATGTTCGTTTCATTTGTGGGAAATAAAGTTTGTGAACTTTGTGTTTGAGTGATAAGAAATAATTTGAAAATAAAAGTATTGAGAACTACTTAGCCAATCTACTAGGAAAGTTAAAATTTTAAAATACTCTATTAACTTATAAATTGCACCTCAACTTTCTTTTTTTCTTTTTTTTTTTTCCAAATTTTAATTTTGTCCCACTTATGTAGACATAGAATATAGTAAGTTCTTGTTCTCCAAGTAAATAAAATATTTTCTATAAGACTAAGGAGAGTCGAATGCTATTTTGGATTTTATTTCTTTTTTGAAACTTTTTTTTTTTAATCTTAGTAAGAGAGTAATGTTATTAATAAAAATTCTAACTAAGAAAAAGTATTAGGTGCTAAGTAAGAATAATGATACTTGCTTGTTTTCTCTAAAATTGATATTGAAATGAATGTTAGATTTATTCTGAATTTAATTTAATTTTTTTATTTTTAATAATGAGTTTTTTATTTGAAATTTTATTTTGATATAACTTTTCAATGAATTTCAGTTATGTAATGCGTTATTTTTTTATATATCAATTTGACAATCAATTCCTTGTTAAATGTATATCAACCGCAAGAGGTAATAAGTTCATTTAATGTGATTTTAATATAATAGGAAATTCTTTATTAAATTGATGTAAAATTTAATCATAACTTATTGGCTAGCTCAATCCAATTTGACCTAATTTGATTCAATGACCCACCAACCTATCAAACTGACATGTATATTTACTAACATTAGTAAATCCTTATTCGAACTCAAATATAATTGTTATTTAATTTGTTTAGAGGTTTAGATACAGATATGATAATTTATATTGTAAAAAAATGGAGGAATAAAGGTAGAATTTCCAAAACCATAAACTTTTATAACCCAAGTATGTTGAGGAATGATTTCCTGGTGGAGATAGATGCCTATGTCCAAGATGTTGCAACAAACAACAGGAATTAAGGAATGGGAATGCAACACCCCGTCTCAAACCCCAAAAGTTTGAACCAACCTTGTACTTAGATTATGGGTTGTGATGTGGAATGGGCTTATAATACATAGGCAAATGGGTTGCACCAGACCAAGCTAAGGCTATCTGGCTTGGGCTCAAGTTGGTCATAACGAGGCCTAAAAAGCTATATATCTAGTTAGAAATTTAATTTTTAGCTTAAGTTTCATCCTAAGCCTAACTTAGCTTACTCTTTGAGTTGGACTTTTAAATCAACCCAACTTTGGGTTGGGAATTATAATTAATTGTTTTGAGAAAAGCTCAAATTCATGTTGAGTGGACTTTGGCTAAAATTTTTTTGGCAAACCTCAACTTAGCTTCAATGAATAGGCCAAATTTATATCCTTAATTAGGTGATCCAACATATATACAAGATGAGCTCAATCTAGCCTAGGCCAAATTTACATGCGAAGGCAATCCACTATATAGATGTGTGAATATGTTCTTAATGACTAAAACTAATTAGAGTAGAGATTAATAGGAAGTTGAAAGATTACAAGTTAAATTCAACATTTTATTTTTGTTTAAATAATTATATTAGTTCATTCACAAGAATATGTTGAATAAGGAAAAATATGAATAATAAATGGACAACCCATAAAAGAATGCAATGTGTGATTAACGTGAAAACTATCTATGGAACTTTCATAGGCTTACAACCATAGGTCTTAGTCAACCATAAATAAAATATACTAAACCTAAAAGAGACTACAAAGATTTACTTGATATAGAAGCTACGTTCTTTCGAAAGACTTATATTAGTTAACATCTATATTTGTCTTTTATGTCAGTGCAATACCTTGACCTCTTTAGTAGATCACATCAAAACTATATTTAGGTTAGCAAATCACTGACTTTTCTTTCCATCCCAAAGGCTTTCAAAAATAATTTTGAATTTTTTTTATAGTATTGGGAAAGTTTTCAATCAATTAAAATAAAGAAATTTGTATTTAATTTTTTTTCCTAAAAGTCCATCCAGTGCTTGATTTTCATCCAAGGGCACCCAATAAGCTCTTTATATTGCTTTAGTGCCCAAGCCTTTTTCTTTGTTTTTCATGCCTCTTTATACTCTAAACACTTTTTAGCTCTTTTTAAAACTTCAATCTATTTTTTATATTGTCATTACCTAATCTCAAATCGAAAACACATACATATCTTATCCAACTTTTTTTTCATTTGCCTTCAATTTGCTTTTAGACTAATAATAAGTCTCTTAGTTGCTTCTAAAAAGACCAAGAAAGTTTACTTATATATATATATATATATATATTGAGTTATTCGAAGTAGGTGGAATTAAAGGATTTGATTTCACTTGAATGAGTGAATCATGAGTTAGCACTAACGAGGTTGGAAAAGTTGTAGATCCATTCTTTATATGCCCTTTCAAGATAGTGGTTCAATTGGAAACACTTATCTTGGATCAAAGTAAAAGAAGACGATGACGAGATAATGGTTTGGTGAGAACATCAACTAGTTGGTACTAAGTGGAAATATGAGAGACATGAAGTTGGCTAAGAAAAACTTTATTATGAATAAAGTGAAAATCAATAGCAATATGCTTCATATGAGAGTGAAAAATCGAATTGGTGCTCAAGTAGGTGGTATTGATATTATTATGATAGATAGTTGGAGAATGTTTGAGAGACATATCAAGTTGAAGAAGAAGTGATTGGACCCATCCTAACTTTGTAGTCTTATAAGCAACAACTCTATATTTTGCTTTAATGGAAGATCGAGCAACATACCATTGCCTTTTGGAACTCTAAGAAATTGGGTTGCAGCCAAAGTAGTGAACATATACACTTGTTAAGGTTCTATCATTTGAATTTCCTGTCCAATTTGCATCAAAAAATGCATGCAAAAGCAGTGGAGAGCCATATTTGAGGAAAAAACCATGATATATGGTGCATTTGAGGTACCAAAGCAGTTGCTTAACAGTTATCTAATGTGTTTGAGTTAGTTGATGTTAAGCAATTTGACATGTGTTTGAGGCTTTAAGGTATATGTATCTAAGATCCTAGGCATAACGGAAATGATAAAAGAACATAACTTTGGGTATATAGGATGTGTTAGAAATCATAATTAGGGCTTGATTGTTCCCAAACCTAGATCCTTTTGCAAAAGTGATATCAAAATTCCATCTTTCACCTAATGGCTCCCTCTTGTACATTTGCGAATGATGGAATCCCCTCCATAGGGATGAAGGCTAGGACTCTCTCTTTGGAAGACAAAATGGTTGAAGGTTACAAGCCATAAACCCTATGTGGGTTTAAGTGACCTGAGCCCATCTTGGGCTTAGGCTTAATCTAACCTATCATATTCTAATTAATTAATTAACCTTATTGTGCTTTAATTAATTAATTAATCCTATGAAGCTTTAATTAATTAATTAGCCTAATGTAGAAAGATCATTCATATATAATTAGTCCTATTTGTGCATGAATTAATTCCACAAACTCCATTTTCCTAATAATCATGGAGGAAAGATCACAGGAATTTGGAGAAAATTCCATTATTTTGAAATTATAGAATTTATTCATGTTATTAAAATCGAAAAAATTAGAAAATTATTTTAAATTGAGAAAAGTTATGGAAGGTGCATGCCAAAAAGAAAATAATCGTAGCAAGCGATTTATTAAAATCGGGATTTTATTAACCTAAGAGAAATTCTAAGGAAGAATTTTAAAAGGCAAAGTTAAGGAATTAAATTTATTTGAAAACTAGAATTTTGAAAATCAATTTTTGGAAGCAAAGATGAAGAATAAGGGATGAATCATTGGGCCTTACAAAAGATCAAAGGAGGGTTGCCATGCAAGTAAGGGCGGAGCTACATAAGGCTTAGGGTGGAAAGGAGCTCGATTGATTGTAGCTGTAGGGGCTGGTGGTTGCATGAAAAGGCCTTCCATCTCCATTAAAAAATTCCTTCATCCCTTTATTCACTTGCATGATATCACTCTGAATAGAATCCAAGATCATTCTAAACCTGGTTAGTGAAGTTTCCAACATCCCAATCTTGTGTTCAAGGTTTTCTTCACCAATCTTGACTGCTCTTAGGTTTCTTTAGCTGCAGAACCCGTTTTTGAAGCAGGTCCAAGGGATATTCCTCCTCAAATAATATGTATCCTTGTGATATTTTCAGGTTTCAAATCCCCATGCAACCAAATTACAAACTCAGAGAACTCATCTACGGAGTTCACCGCGATAAAATCTTCCAATTTGCCTAATTCAGTGCCATGAGGAGAGGTACCCCAATCACACCGATCATTTAGGTCAGACCATAAAAGATCTCACCTTGGCCCTTCAATTGGTTTCGCAGGTGGTTGGTTGGAAGATGATGACCCAGAAAGTGGATGCGGTCATTATAGGGGTGCCAATGGGGATGATTCTGTTGGTGAGGAACTCAGATGGAGTCATCTCCATACATTGCTGAGCAAAAATCGGAGGATCTTCCACCAATCTAGGCTACTATTCCTTGTCTAACTTCCACTATGGTTCTTTATTTCTCATTATTAAACACAACTGAGTTGTTAATTCTGTCTGGCACACCAAACTCTGCCAAACTATTTTACTTTTCATTGTAAGGCACTCGAACTTGATGATGCTTACCAATTTGGAATACTGAGGCTCCTTCACTGTCATGGAATTCTTAAGCTGAAAATATTGGACATTGTGACCATGGTAGGTTTCATTTTGGACTTCAGAAATGGGATAAGGCACATGTTGTGATGAATGAGATTACCTAACATTAAGACGTCAGTTTCCCCCAAAGATCTCAACAAACCATCCATCATGAATTGAATACCATTCCTTTCCACGAAGCTCATCTTCGTTTCTTCAAACAAATTGATCTTCAAGTCTCCAAAAGACATGTGAATGAATGCTAAGACAAATTGATCTTTGTTTTTGTCTTTGTAGTTACACGCATAGGTTCTAATGATTAATGTTTGTCTCAAATTCAAACACCACCAACTTTTTGGTGATCCCTTTTGAAATGTATGGCAGGTTGACAGAGCCAAGAGTGTCTTTTGTATCTTCCTGTTTATTGCTCAAGAATGAACTATCTAAAAGTGAATTCTGGTCAATAGAGTTGTTCAGTGATATTCTACCAACACCTTGACCGCTATCAGTTAAAGAACAATTTGCATTTTTGTTTGCTTCACTTGAGTAGAAAGGATATTCTGAAGCTACTAATTCAATGATTTTCATAAGACAGTATGTTACATCCTCCATGTAACCTAACAGACTGGATGCCTTAGAAGGTGAACCAAGGTCATAGTACAACTCAGCAAGAAAAAGACTATATTCAGGTGCTTTATCTAGGCCCCCAAGCCTCGTTTATTCTTCCTCAAATATGCTTGCACAGGTTCTAACCTACCCTATCTAGAAATGCCAAAACCTGTCCATTCTTTCCATTCATGCTTCTTCAGAAGCTTGAAGCCAATATTAGAAGAGTTGATGGAAGTTATTGCTGTCGTTGAGTTTTCTCCCATGTGTTCCTTGATTTTCCTTAACAGGTATCCCTATACATTTGCAGTAAAGATCCCCACAGGTGCGATACTCTCCTTGTGCGACTAGTCCAATGTTCACATTTTTAAGAGCATCAATAAGCTTTAGACGTAAGAATGAAAATCTGCACCATGTCTAAGTCTACCTTCTGATACCTCTACTTGAGAGAAAATTTCACCTAAGGCATCGTCATCATTGTGACCAGAACCTCAACTTGTTGAGCTTACAACATTTGACAAACACACCCATGCTTTACGTCTAGCTGCTATTATTCCAGTGTTAAGCAACCTTTTTCCATTATCTAGAATGGCCTAGTTCTTAACTCCTCCACAGTAGGTTTCTATAGAAGATTCTCAACTATACCGACTTAAGAAATTTTATTCAGAATCTCAATTTTAGATGACACAATTACACCATGGTTAGAAGCAATGTCAAGGGTTATAGGAATAGTGATTATGTAGGCTATGTCTTCTAGAAGAACCATAATTGAAGCCTCAAAACATGGAAAAACATCCCCAGTCATAATGAATATCCCACCTTTATTTTTAGAAGCTTATCTTGCAAAGTAAGAAATTGCAAGTATATGGTCAAAAAGCAGTGGAACTAACCCATCAGGGTCATCTACTGCCAAATATGGAAGTGGCAGGGGCAAAAGCATTCCTGTTGAAATCATCACAAGCCCTAAGAGTTGAACGCATGATTTTAATGATGGTGCCCATTATTATCTTTCTAAGCATCAACTTAATTGAGCATGGTCGTTAAGGCATCAATGAGACGAGAAGTGAAAAACACGATGACAGGACAAGGATGAGGAGCCAGTGGTATAATCCCCTTGAAGGCAAGTGATATATACCTGAGTTGACCAAACTATAAGAGAGGAGGTTGTGCTGGATGTATATGGTCAGTGGCAGAATGCACATCATCTACAATTTCAACTGTGCAAGCCATGGAGAAGTCAATGTGCAACCAGTTCCAACCCTAGTTGCCTTTATCTAGTTCTAACCTAGAGGGAGCAGCCTGTTGACTCAATCAAGGGCACAACTGCATGTTTACTGGTTTGCTTATGGAGCTTGAGTATGTTTTTGGCAAACTGCTTTTTAAACTTGTGCTGATGACTTGCTCATAAAAAAAAATCATAGCTGCTAATGATACTGCTAAAAGAATTTGTCTCAGGTTCCTCATAAAAGCCTCTCAATGAGGTAGTAGTGTTCTGGCCCTTATTGTAGTGTGGTCCAGAGGTAAAATGCTAGAATCTTCCTTTCCATACTACTAAACCTATGATAAAAAAGTTTCCATTCCCCTTGTCATAGTAATGAGCTCCAAGATACCCTTCTACACTTTCTCTAACTCGACATGCAGTTTCTCTGCTCTAATAAGGATGACGCTCCACTTGGTTAACAACAAGAGGAATACAAGCAATCTCTAATAGGTCCCTCAGTTTCTTTGTGGAGAAATTTCTTACGCCAACAGCTCAAGCCTTGCCAAAATCATAAGTGCTTCCATTGCATTCCATGTGCTTGGTATGTCTGATTGGGTGAGGTTTTCAGATTTTAAGCTAACAGAAGCCTTTTTCATTTGGACTGACCAATGGATAAGATACAAATCAACACAGCACATCGTCTGGTGCACCCCACTCCAGACCAGCAAGAGTTGGTCGTAATCCTTCAGATGTCACAACTGTTGTATGTTGCTGCTTAGTGTAGTTCAGTTCGAGCACAGTGTAAGCTGCGTAGCAGCCTGATGAAAGGGTGGAATCTCAGAGCTTCCTTGTTGCAAAACTAAGTTCACTGATTCTCCCATGCATAATTTATTCTCCACCAAAACACCTGAAGGCTTAATTTTAAGTTCTGAATCCTCTTGTTTTTTAAGAATATGAGCCTCTTTGATGTCATCAGATTCCACAGGCCAATTTTTATTGGATGCTTCAAGAAATTCCAGAGATTCATGTTCAATGTTCTCAATTTCGTCAGTGACCCACATAATTGGTATGGCCAATCCCAATAAAAAACAATGAGTAATGCCAACCACAATTGCAGCATCAGTTGGGTAACTTGTAAGCCAAAGATAATCAGATTCTATACTAAGAGTTGGAAAGTCAACTTGGTATTGATCTTGATGAAAATTGGAAAGCTATTAGAGCTATTATCCAAGTAAACTACCACTAAGTTATTCCAAACACCATCGGAGCCAAGATTTCTCAAGGAAAAAAATCTAGGAAAAACCTTTCACAAAAGCTGAAACCAAGAGCTTCTGGTTAATCACTTTTATATATTTTTTAGATCATCATCAACAGTTCTTACAATAAGTAAGTTCTTCCCTTTTATGATGACAACCCTCAACTACTTTCAAAAGGTTTCCAAGACACAATTAGTAGCCTGCAATAACAAAAACTGACCTTTGGACGACTTCTAATTTAATAACAAACCTTTCTCATGCAAACCTTTTATGTTTTCAAATTGCCATAAATTGTCTAATATTGACTACATCATTCTCCCCTCCTTAAAAGAAGCTCGCCCTCAAGTTTGGTGCTACTGGAAACATCTTTTACATTTTCATTAATGCAAGAATATAAATCTGAAATGTTGAATATTGAATCGATTCCCATATGCTTTGGTAGATCCACCACATAAGCATTCTCCCAAATCTTCTTGGTGATTTTGTAAGGGCCTATCTTTCTTTTACTTAGCTTGGAATAAGAGCCAGCTGGAAATCTTTCCTTGCATAGGTATACCATCACCATGTCGCCCTCTTCAAAGCTTTAGTTGCACCTTTTCTGATCTGCATATATCTTATGCTTTGCATTTGACTCCTCAATCTTTAATCTGATTTCTTCATGCAGGGTTTTCATTAAGTCAACCATGTTTTCACCCTTTAAACTATTTCTTCCCTGGTAAAGGAGCTAAATCATAAAGATGCATTGGCTGCTTCCCATAAACAACTTCAAAAGGACTTTTGCCTGTAGTTCGATTCTTGGAATAGTTATAGGCAAATTTTACTTGCGCAACCACAACTTCCCATTGCTTAGGATTTTCTCCAACCAGACACCTCAATAAATCACCCAAACTTCTACTGGCAACCTTAGTTTGTCCATTTGTTTGAGGATGATAAGAGGTACTATATTGCAGCCTGGTTCCAAACTTCTTCCATAAACTCGAAAAATGAGAGATAAACTTGGAATCTCGATCTAAGGTGATGGATTTTGGAACTCCATGCAATAGCTGATTACTACTCAAAAAGTGCTATTTTATAGCTTGTAATTAACTCTTTTAAACACTTTTGAGTATTAGTTCTTGCCTTTTAACCCAATTAACATATTAAGGACCTTTGCAATCATTTCTAATCAAATTGTGTAAGTTTTGGTGCTTTTGTTAGTAATTTGATCACCAAAGCAATCCAAGATTGAGGAGAGTTCTTTGGAATCCATGGCAAAGCAAATGGAAAGCTCAGAAACATGAAGAACTGAAGCTTTAAAGTCCTTTGCCATAAGCAAATCCGGAATGCAAGGAGGGAAGCAAAGGGAAATCTGCCATGAAGCAAAACAGGGGACAGCAGCTGCAGTCTTCTTGGGCACTTTTGGAGCACTTCCCGAAGTCCAATTTATGTATTCTATATACCATTTCAAAGCTCAGGAAGTCAAAAATCCAATGCTTCAAACGGTGCACGATTTGGAGTTGAAATGAAGGAGTTACAGCCATTGGAAGCTGATCACTCCAAGCTGAAGGAAAATTTTGCAGGGCTGCGAAATTTTGTCCTTTTGCTGCGAAATTTCGCAGCCATTTTGCACAGTGCCGCGGTGTCCTCCTGAAGCTACCCGATAGCTGCAACTGACATCTTGAGATCTTTTTGCTTTAGATATTTGATGTCTAAATTCCCAAACTCTCCTTGTAATCCACCTATCATATGATTCCTTAGTCTTTAAGTAAGAACAAAGGGTGAATAACCCCTTATATAAAGTTTGTAATTTTCTTTACACGAGGACATCTCGAGAGCTTGTTCTCAGAGACAACTCTTTGTATAGTTTTGGAAGGAAGTAAAATACAGAGCCTTGCTCTACTTTTTCTTAATATCTTTGTTTTCTCTTTTATTTTCTTTCTAACCAAACATCCTCTGAGGATGTTTCCTCAGAGGATGAGTGGCTAGGCTTTTTGTCTCTTAGGTGAAGGAAGCTAGGTAAGGTGCCGGCATGCATAAGTGTGAGTTTTTTTTGTTTCCATTTTTAATGAAAAGAAAGTGTGACCCGTTAATGGTTTCTATGTTTTTAGTTAACTTAAAACGCTTTTGAATCACCTGGGCCAACACTTGGTAAGGCAAGTGGACTCCGTCCATTGAGTTTCACTAGTTTACCTCTTGCGAGCCTTTGGGAGGTGGATCAAAGGTAGGATTTTCTAGAATAGCCAACACTTGGTAAGCTTTTGGACTCCAAGGAGACATCCATTAGTTATCTCTTGCGAGCTTTTGACGGGTAATCCAAGGTTAAGGATCACCTTGAATGGCAAATGCTAGGTGAGAGGCACGAGCCATTGCAAGATGTATCAGTAAGAGGGTTTTAGTGTTGAAACCATTAATGGTAAGCATTTGTACCACACCGGTTCGGGAAATAACTATATGTTAAATCCCCAACGCGAGGAAAAGAAATAAGTGACCGAAATCTCCTCTTTTGTATTGGCACCTGATCCTAGTGACCTGAAATCCCAAGAAACACCTTTCTTCCTAGTTAATTTCAGTTACTTTAGTTTTGGTTAGCTTAAAACCAACCATTTCATTACAATTTTATGTTTTCTTTTAAAGCTAACTTAGAAAGGAAAACCACCAATTCAGCTTTTGAACTAATATCAATTGTGAAGTGAAAACCCATCTCTGTGGACGATCCTAGAGCCACTATGCTATGCTAGCTATGCTACCCAAGTATATGGTGAAATAGGTTTATAAATTTTTTTGATAACTTCCGTCTGAAGATTGAAATCAAAGCACATCAGTTGATTGAGCTAAATCAAGTAGAACACCAAGCGGGAACGAATCAAATGCAGAGGATGTTTGGTTAGAAAGAAAATAAAAGAGAAAACAAAGATATTAAGAAAAAGTAGAGCAAGGCTCTGTATTTTACTTCCTTCCAAAACTATACAAAGAGTTGTCTCTGAGAACAAGCTCCCGAGATGTCCTCGTGTAAAGAAAATTACAAACTATATATAAGGGGTTATTCACCCTTTGTTCTTACTTAAAGACTAAGGAATCATATGATAAGTGGGTTACAAGGAGAGTTTGGGAATTTAGACATCAAATATCTAAAGCAAAAAGATCTCAAGATGTCGGTTTCAGCTATCGGGTAGCTTCAGGAGGACACCGCGGCACTGTGCAAAATGGCTGCGAAATTTCGCAGCAAAAGGACAAAATTTCGCAGCCCTGCGAAATTTTCCTTCAGCTTGGAGTGATCGGCTTCCAATGGCTGTAACTCCTTCATTTCAACTCCAAATTGTGCACCGTTTGAAGCATTGGATTCTTGACTTCATGATCTTTGAAATGGTATATTGAATGCATAAATTGGACTTCGGTAAGTGCTCCAAAAGTTCCCAAGAAGACTGCAGCTGCTGTCCCCTGTTTTGCTTCATGGCAGATTTCCCTTTGCTTCCCTCCTTGCATTCCGGATTTGCTTATGGCAAAGGACTTTAAAGCTTCGGTTCTTCATGTTTCTGAGCTTTCCATTTGCTTTGCCATGGATTCCAAAGAACTCTCCTCAATCTTGGATTGCTTTGGTGATCAAATTACTAACAAAAGCACCAAAACTTACACAATTTGATTAGAAATGATTGCAAAGGTCCTTAATATGTTAATTGGGTTAAAAGGCAATAACTACTACTCAAAAGTGTTTAAAAGAGTTAATTACAAGTTATAAAATAGCACTTTGTGATTAGTAATCACTCCCCCCAACCGACATATTGCTAGTCCCTTATCAATGAAGGAGAGAAAAATAAAAATAAAAGTATTATAATTTACAAAATCATGCTAATCACTCCAAAAAATGTTTAAGTGGCATGATTGATCAAACTCTCACATGGAACATTAAAGAAATAAAACTCAAATTTCAATAGGAGCTATCAAATAATTTGTCTAATCACAATTCATAAAGAGAAGACATTATGCAAATTTAGGCTTCAAAATCATTTCCACTCCCAAAGGTCCAAAACTTACTCTTCCACAAAAATCTAAGTGTTATTTATTAGTTTCCGAATATAGTATGTTGAACTAATCTCTCCCCCCAACCTAGTTCTTTTTCAAAGCTTAGCAAACTAATCAACCTCCAATAGGCTAAGAACGCACCTCTTTTCTGTCACAATTTTTTTCTTGTAGGAGTACAAAGCTTAAAGGTATTCTTTTCTAAATTGTCCATGTAACGGGGGTCCATCGATGACTCCCAACCATTTAAGGTTTAGGGCATCAAGCTTTAAGGATCTTTCAACCACTAACTCCTCGGATTTCACCTCGGACTTTTGAGAATGAATTTTAAATACCCAAGCACCTACAGTATGCTAAACTCCACCTATTCACCCATGTAACGAGCATTGAGGTCGGTGGCTCCCAAATGAAGGCTTAGGGCACCAGGTTTTAAATATTTTCACCATATACCCCTCAGACCTTGCTCGGGTTTCAAGGCAAGCAAACATTTTTTCTTTCTTTTTTCTTTTTTTCAAAGGCTCATTGGCCTTTTATAAGGTGTCCCAACACTAAATGAGGTCAAATGTACCAAGTCTAAATTTTCCTAAGTCAAAGGGGAAATAGTTTTTCATCTTATACTCGGAACCTATTGTGCACAGTGTGTGAATAGCTTAAAGTGGAAGAACTAAGGTTGAATTCAATAGGAGTTCAACAATTCATCAACTTTAATAAACATAATACAAACTCTAAGTCAAGTAAAAAGACAAAAATTCAATTTCTCCTTTTTCATTTTTGAGAATTTTTCCTTAATAACCATGGAGAGTAGAATAAAAACTTTAAAAAAATTTAAAAATTAAGCAAAAAGCAACTAAATTACCAAAATAACTTAGCATTATTAATAAAACTTACTTCCTCAACTCTCCCCCCAACCAAGCTGAACATTGTCCTTAATGTTTCAAGAGCGATTAAAAAAATAAAGGGAGGAAGTGGTACCTCCTCAGTGACATGGAGTCTGAGTCGTATAGGAGAAACCACATGTTTCAAAAAAAACAAAAGAGTCAATGAGTAGAGGAAATATAAAAATGCTAAGTTCAAACAAAAATGATGTCTATATATGATGTATCATCAGTAATACATCCAATCTCATAATATAAAACATAAAAACATGGAATTATCTATATTACTATAATATGTAAAGACAAAAAGTAAAGAGATGATCAAGTAATGGTAAGGTTCGGTGGAGATGATGGCTCTGTGGTGGCCTCTTGAGTGGATTGGATCAGGACTTTGGCCTCTGTTCTGGTAGTCTCCTTAGATGGCATAGTCTCCTCGGCTGGAGCTCTCAGCTGGAGCTATGGGCTTTGATGGTTTAAGGAGATCAGAAATGGAGTGAGAGGCTTCGTGTGTGATCCAAGGTGAGTGTTGGGTGCTTCCTCTTCAGACGTGTGGTCATGGGGCGTCCAATGGAGAGGAAAACTATGGGAGGCTAGCTTTGCATGGTGGCAGGCCCTTTTCGCAACTTCCCTTGGCTTGGCAAGGTGTTTTTGCAAACCCCCCCTCCATTTTGCAAGTCAATTTCGAAGCCTGGAGGTGATTTTGCAGCCAAAGGGGATTTTCGCAGGGGGGCTATGGGGCTGCGAAATCATTTTGCAACCAAAAGGGAATTTCGCAGCCAAAGTGGGGTATTTTCGCAGCCATTTCGCAGCCCATTTCAAAGTTTGGAAATCATTTTGTAGCCATTTTGAAGCTTGGAAATCATTTCGCAGCCATTTGGAAGCTTGGAAATCATTTCGCAGCAAAAGGCCATTTTCGCAGCCAATGGAGGATTTCGCAGGGGGTCTATGGGGCTGCGAAATCATTTCGCAGCCAAAGGGGAATTTCGCAGCCCATTTTGAAGCCTAGAGGTTATTTTGCAGCAAAGAAGCATTTTTACAGCGGAGAAACATTTTCGCAGCCCATTTCGCAGCTGCGAAATGAGGGTACTGTGCTGCGAAATGAGGGTACTGTGCTGCGAAATGACACTCATGTACCAAAGGGGTGCTAGCGGCTGCGAAATGATTTCACAGCAGAAGGCCATTTTCGCAGCCATTTTGCAGGCTGCGAAATTTTCCTTCAACTCAGCACAGTTTTCTTCAAATGCCCATATCTTCTTCGTTTCAACTTTGATTTGGATACCGTTTGAAGCGTTGGATTCTTGACTTCCGGATCTTCGAAACAATATATAGTATGTAAAAAATGAACTCTAGAAAGCTCTCCAAATGTCGGAAAGAAGACTGTAGCTGCTCTCCAAATGGCCATGTGCGCCCAACTGTTTTGAAGTCCCTCCTATAATTGATCATCCAAAAGCTTATGTTAAATAAAAAAAAATGAAAATTAAAGCACTGAAATCAAAATTAAAACAAGTAATAAAATATAACAAAAAGATATGGACTAGCTAGTCTTTAGAAAGACTAAATCCATCAAAAAATTTGATCCTGTTTCAGCTTGCCCGGATCCCATATGAAGTTGGCATCCTTCATTAGAGATTTGCATTGTATGATGGCAATGGAAACAATTTCCTTTCTCTTTCCTTTAATTTCCTCCCTCTTCTCTTTCTTTGTTTCATTCTCTGATTCATGCTCTTGCTTGGATGTGGGCAAATCAACCTCTTTACCACTCCTTAGAGTGATCACTGCTTTGACTTCCCTCTTCCGTGAAGATTCTCCCTCATTAGCTTCCACTTCATGGATACCCTTTTGATTTTGATGAGGTTGAGAAGGAAAGTTTCCTTTTTCTTGCTCTGTTTTGAGGTTGGTGAGCCTTGAGATTGAATATTGGAGATTATCTATCTTCTGAGATAGATCATTTTGTATTCCATCCATCCTTTTATTCAATGAACTCTCTACACTGTCAATTCTTTGACTGAGATGAGCATTAATGGATTTTTGAGCTCCAACAAAGTCTCCCACGACCTTGCTAAGATTCACTATAGCTTGTTCAAGGTTCGAGGCTTGCTGAGGTGCTTGAGCATGTTGCTTGTACTGAGGTGGTTGTGGTTTCCAAGAGAAATTTGGATGGTTCCTCCAATTGGAATTGTAGGTGTTGCAATCACCAAACGTTTCCCTCACCACTGGAATGGTAGGACACTCTTCCACCAAGTGCTCATAAGATAGACAAATGGCACAAGGCATAGGTTGCAATGGTGTTTGAGAGATGGCTTGCACTTCTTGCATCTTCTTCATTTCTAGCTCTTCCAATCTCCTTGCCATAGCTGCAATCTTTGCCTTCATATCTATGCCGTTAATCAAAATATACATCTCACCCTTAGCATTAGGTTGAGATGTCATTCTTCCCATATCTCTAGCATTTGGTTCATCCCATCCTTTTGAAACTTTAGCCACATAACTCATGAAGTTCATGGCTTCCTCTGCTATCTCGTTTCAATATGGCATGCACAACTAGCAATTTGTGAATTAAAAACAGAGAAAACAAAAGAAAAACAATTCTAAAAAAATTAAGATTAACTAAAACTAGCTAACAGGTAAACTAAAAAAAATTAAAAAGAGTTAGTAAAAGAAAAGAAAAATCACCAAACTTGTGATGAAGATCACAAGTGTTCTCAAAAGATCATATCACTGCAAAGTGGCACCATCCCCGGCAACGACGCCATTTGATTCGTCCCCGCTTGGTGTTCTACTTGATTTAGCTCAATGAACTGATGTGCTTTGATTTCAATCCTCAGACGAGAATTATCAACAAAATTTATAAACCTATTTCACCATATACTAGGGTAGCATAGCTAGCATAGCATAGTGGCTCTAGGATCGTCCACAGAGATGGGTTTTCACTTCACAATTGATATTAGTTCAAAAGCTGAATTGGTGGTTTTCCTTTCTAAGTTAGCTTTAAAAGAAAACATAAAATTGTAATGAAATGGTTGGTTTTAAGCTAACCAAAACTAAAGTAACTGAAATTAACTAGGAAGAAAGGTGTTTCTTGGGATTTCAGGTCACTAGGATCAGGTGCCAATACAAAAGAGGAGATTCCGGTCACTTGTTTCTTTTCCTCGCGTTGGGGATTTAACATATAGTTATTTCCCGAACCGGTGTGGTACAGATGCTTACCATTAATGGTTTCAACACTAAAACCCTCTCACTGATACATCTTGCAATGGCTCGTGCCTCTCACCTAGCATTTGCCATTCAAGGTGATCCTTAACCTTGGATTACCCGTCAAAAGCTCGCAAGAGATAACTAATGGATGTCTCCTTGGAGTCCAAAAGCTTACCAAGTGTTGGCTATTCTAGAAAATCCTACCTTTGAACCACCTCCCAAAGGCTCGCAAGAGGTAAACTAGTGAAACTCAATGGACGGAGTCCACTTGCCTTACCAAGTGTTGGCCCAGGTGATTCAAAAGCGTTTTAAGTTAACTAAAAACATAGAAACCATTAACGGGTCACACTTTCTTTTCATTAAAAATGGAAACAACAAAAACTCACACTTATGCATACCGGCACCTTACCTAGCTTCCTTCACCCAAGAGACAAAAAGCCTAGCCACTCATCCTCTGAGGAAACATCCTCAGAGGATGTTTGGTTAGAAAGAAAATAAAAGAGAAAACAAAGATATTAAGAAAAAGCAGAGCAAGGCTCTGTATTTTACTTCCTTCCAAAACTATACAAAGATTTGTCTCTGAGAACAAGCTCCCGAGATGTCCTCGTGTAAAGAAAATTACAAACTATATATAAGGGGTTATTCACCCTTTGTTCTTACTTAAAGACTAAGGAATCATATGATAGGTGGGTTACAAGGAGAGTTTCGGAATTTAGACATCAAATATCTAAAGCAAAATGATCTCAAGATGTCGGTTTCAGCTATCGGGTAGCTTCAGGAGGACACCGCGGCACTGTGCAAAATGGCTGCGAAATTTCGCAGCAAAAGGACAAAATTTCGCAGCCCTGCGAAATTTTCCTTCAGCTTGGAGTGATCGGTTTCCAATGGATGTAACTCCTTCATTTCAACTCCAAATCGCGCACCGTTTGAAGCATTGGATTCTTGACTTCCTGATATTTGAAATGGTATATAGAATGCATAAATTGGACTTCAGGAAGTGCTCCAAAAGTGCCCAAGAAGACTGCAGCTGCTGTCCCCTGTTTTGCTTCATGGCAGATTTCCCTTTGCTTCCCTCCTTGCATTCCGGATTTGCTTATGGCAAAGGACTTTAAAGCTTCGGTTCTTCATGTTTCTGAGCTTTCCATTTGCTTTGCCATGGATTCCAAAGAACTCTCCTCAATCTTGGATTGCTTTGGTGATCAAATTACTAACAAAAGCACCAAAACTTACACAATTTGATTAGAAATGATTGCAAAGGTCCTTAATATGTTAATTGGGTTAAAAGGCAATAACTACTACTCAAAAGTGTTTAAAAGAGTTAATTACAAGTTATAAAATAGCACTTTTTGAGTAGTAATCAATAGCATAACCTCTCTAAAGTAAAGATTTGCTATATTTGATGCATCCATAGTCTTCTTGCAACAAATGAAATGAGCCATTTTTTAAAATCTATCAACTACCACAAAGATGTAATCCATTCCCCATTGACTTCTAGGTAATCCCACCACAAAGTGTAATACCTAGTACTAATGAATTAAATAGGCAATAATGATTATTTAGTACTTAACTTTAAGCGTGCTTAATTAGATATTAAAACTAGTTTAGTGTTAATCATGTTTAATTATGAATTAAACTTTGATTAAGGTTAAGTGGGATTAGTTAATGAACTAAGTATGCTTATTAGGTTCTTAGGGACTGATTAGGGTTATGAAAACCTAAAGGACTAATGGGCAATTATGGGTTTTATTTTTGATAACTTGAAGGACTAAAGTGCAAATATGGGAAGTTGGGGGGTGGGTGGTAGCCATGTGGCCTGCCACCTCGTGCTTAGTTGCATGGAGACCCATTTCTAAGGGGTTGCAGCTCGTTTTCCATCATTTCACCTATAGAAACTTGGGTTAGAGAGAGGATCTAGAGAGAAAAAGTGTAGATTTGAAGTAAGCAAGTTGTTTAATTTTGAAATTTTCGTTTATTTTGGTTCCTAATGGTATGCTGAAAAGAATTAACGGTAAAATTTGTGTAAAAGTTGAGTGTAATTAGTTTTAAACCTGTTTTAGTTAAAAATCACAATTAATTAAGGATTAAAGTATTTTAGCTTAAGTATTTTATTAATGGTAAGATCAACATGAATCTTTGTTTAATTTGGTTTGATTGAAAAATAGATTAGTAAACATGTGATTAATTAGGTTATTTTGACAATTAGGACTTGTTAATGGGTTAGGCTCTAGGAAAAATCAAAACAATTAGTGCTTGGTAATTAATTAGGGAAATTAGTATGCATTGTAAATATTGTTTAATTCAATTCAAATTTGATTTGAAAACCTGTAGGTGTATAGATTAGAGAATATGAGAATTAAAAATTAGCAACAGTAAATTGTATAAATTTTCATGGTTAGGAAACCTGAATTATGTTGTTTCCTTTCAATTCTTCGTAATAAGCAAAGATCGCCTACTTAGAAGAAACATAAAAAGGAAGTCGGTGTAACTTAGGGAATTTTATGCTATCCCATAATGTATCTGATTTCTTTCCTTGAAACATTTATTGAAAATTTTATGTCATTTCTATGATTTTATTAAATGTTTTAATGTGTCATTGCATATTGGTTTATTGTGTGGAAATGTTACATTGAGATTGGAATTCATATTGGTGTGGAGATTTATGGTTCTATGTTATGGAAATGGTTTATGGTGTGGTTGCATGGCAAGAAGGATATGGAATAATCACGGATGATATTCAGAAAATTGGTTGGTGGGAAGTGTCTATGAGATGCTACAAGCATTCTCTTTTGATATATTATTTATGTGTGACCGTGGGTTCTTTGGTGAAAGTCCCTAAAGCCCTTAAGGAAGACACTCCGATGTGGGTGTATGGGGTTGGTCTTGCCCCTGGGTTTTAGTCCCTAAAGACACAGGGTATGACTTGCCCTTTGGTGATGTCCCGGAATAGTCATTATTATATTGATCGAGTATCTTGTGGAGCATTGATATCTGATGTGTAGATTGTTGGGGGTTAGCAGTTTATCAGTTGTGAAAGGATGGATGGGGAAGAGCAAAGATGAAATCAGCAAACACATGCATACATGTTTGACATGATTACACATTTGTTAATGGTTATAAAATGTTTATCATGCATGCTTTTAAATGTTTAATTCAAGGTTTTTAAGGGTATGCTTAGAATTGTTATAAACTTTCCTACTGAGTTGTGAACTCACCCTATCCTTTCCACCTTTAGATGCAGGTCAGAAGACCTATGCAGGAAATAATGCTTGAGCAATGCTTTACTGTGATTGGATGTTGTGTGCTCGCATAGAAAGTGTTTTGAGGTTTTGCCTTTGTATTAAAGACAAAATCTTTTTGTATGAATGATGTAATATGTATATTTGTTATATACACTTGTAGTATGGGCTACCCGTAGTGAACAATGGGGTTTTGGTATATGTAAATTAACGTAGTATAAGTTTCTTTTAAGAAACGAACCATATTTTGTTAACCACAAGTGACAAAGTTTAATACATGTTGTACTCTTTATAACAGGTTTTGCATATCCTCTTTTTGCACAAAATCAAGCAGAAACTCAGCATTTAAATTTTTGAAAGCACTTATACTATATTTGAGTATCAATTGTTAAGTTTGAAAAAAAAAAAAATCGGGATGTGACACAAAATCCATACTTACATCTTCCCAAGGAACTGTAGGAACTGACAGCGGAGTGTACAAACCTGTATTTTGAACTTTTCCTTTCGATTCTTGACATGTTTGACACCTTTTAACAAATTTGTAAACATTCATTCTCATTTTTGGCCAAAAGAACTTTTGTTCAATCATAGCATATATTTTATCTTGCCCAAAATGTCCTCCTAAGCCTCCACCATGCATGTCTTGAATGATCTTTTCCTTCAAAGAGCAACCTAGAATACAAAGTTGATTCCCTTTGAATAGGAAGCCATCATGCAATAAATACTTTCCCAGCTGCCCATTAGTACAATCCTTCTAAATTGAACCAAAGAAAGGGTCACCAAGATAAAGATCCTTAAAGGAATGGAAACCCTTAACAGTAACAGTCATACTAGTCAACAACAAACTTCTTCTACTAAGTGCATCTGCCACTTTGTTACTTGTTCCGTACTTGTGCTTTATCACAAATGTGAATCGTTGTAAGTAAGAAGCCCAATGGGCATGCCTTTTGCTTAACTTTTGTTGGCTATTGAGATGTTTTAAAGCTTCATGATTTATATGCAAAATAAATTATTGATGTATCAAGTAATGCTCCCAATGCTTAAGAGCCTGAATGATGGCATCAAATTTTTTATCATAGGTATTGTATATGCTTCTCATGTCATTCAATTTTTCACTGTAAAATGATACAGGTCTACCTTCTTGACTTAGAACGGCTCCAATCCCAATTCCAAAAGCATCACACTCTACTTCAAAGACCCTTCTAAAATCTGGCAGCACTAGTACTGAGGCTGAGCTGAGCATCTCTTTAATCTTTTGAAAACTTTCTTTAGCTTGTTCTGACCATTGAAACCGCTCTTTCTTCATGCAATCTGTAACAGGATTAATTAGAGTGCTGAAATTCTTGATGAAACGTCTATAAAATGAGGTTAGACCATGAAAACTGCGCATTTCTCCCACTATTTTTGACATTGGCCAGCTTCTAATTGCTTCAACCTTATTGTCATCAACTTTTATCCCTTCAACACTAATTGTATATCCCAGAAACAGTAAAGAATCGGTGAAAAATTTGCACTACTTCATATTGGCATGAAGTTTTTCTCTTTTGAGAACTTCCGATACTCCCTTCAAGTGTTGCAAATGAGACTCCTTGGATGGGCTATAAATAAGTATATCATCAAAATACACTACCACAAACTTTCCAATGAATGGGTTTAGAATTTGATTTGTCAAACGCATAAATATGGTAGGTGCATTTGACAAACCAAACGACATCACAATCCATTCATAAAGCCCATGTTTAGTTTTGAAGGCTGTTTTCCACTCATCACCTTCCTGAATCCTAATTTGGTGATAACCACTTTTAAGATCAATTTTAGAAAATACCTTTGCTCTATGCAACATATCCAGCATATCATCTAGTCTTGGGATCGGGTATCAATACTTTATCGTTATCTAATTAATTGCCCAACTATCGATGCACATTTTCCAAGTACTATCTTTCTTTGGAGTTAATAGTGCTAAAACTGCACACGGACTCATTGATTCCTTTATGTATCCCTTCTGCAACAACTCTTCCACTTGTCTTTGAAGTTCTTCATGTTCTTTTAGAGGCATTCTGTAATGTGGCAAGTACTACCTTAAGCCCATTTTTGTAGAAAGTATAAACTATAATACCTAGCACTAATGAATTAAATAGGCAATAATGATTATCTTAGTACTTAACTTTAAACGTGCTTAATTAGATAGTTTAGTGCTAATCTTGTTTAATTATGAATTAAACTTTGATTAAGGTTAAGTGAGATTAGTTAATGACTTATGGATGCTTATTAGGTCCTTAGAGGCTTATTAGAGTTATGAAAACCTAAAGGACTAATGGGCATTGGAGAACTGATTTGCAACAATTGGAAAGTTGGAGTTTGTGGCAGCCATGTGGCCTGCCACCTCCTACTTAGCTGCATGGAGACCCCTTTATAAGGGTTTGCAGCTTGTTTTGCACCATTATACTTGCAGCAACCTAAGTTAAAGAGAGAATCTAGAGAGAGAAAGTGAAGATTTAAGGTAAGCAAGTTGATTAATTTAGTAATTTTGGTATATTTGGGTTCTTAATGGTATGTTGAAATAAATTAACGGTAAAGTTTGAGTAAAAGTTGAGTGTAATTAGTTATAAACATGTTTTAGTTAAAAATTACAATTAATTAAGGATTAAAGTGTTTTAGCTTGAGTATTTTATTAATGGTAAGATTAGCATACATTTTTGTTTAGTTTGGTTTGATTGAAAATTAGATTAGTAAAGCATGTGATTAATTAGGTTATTTGGACACTTGTGACTTGTTAATGGGTTATGCTTTAGGAAAAATCAAAATAATTAGTGTTTGGTAATTAATTAGAGAATATGAGAATTAAAAATTAGCAACAATAAGTTAAAAATTAGTAAAAAAGGAAAATGTCATAAGTTTTAATTGTATAAATTTTCATGGTTAGGAAACCTAAATTACGTTGTTTCATTTCAGTTCCTTGTAATAGGTAAAGATCACCTACAAAGAAGAATCACAAAGGGCAAGTCGGTGTAAGGTAGGGACTGATTTCTTTCCTTGAAACATTTATTGAAATTTCATGTCATTTCTATGATTTCATGAAATGTTTTAACGTGTCATTGCATCTCGGTTTATTATATGGAAATGTTACAATGATATTGGAACATATATTGGTACGAAGATTCATGGTTCAGTGTTGTGGAAATGGTTCATGGTGTGGTTGCATTGCAAGAAGGATATGGAATAATGACAGATGATATTCAAAGAATTGATTGGTGGAAAGTGTTGATGTGATGCTATAGGCACTATCCTTTGATATATTGTTTATGTGGGACCGCGGGTCCTTAGGTGAAATTCCCTAAAGCCCTCGAGGAAGACACTTCGATGTGGGTGTATGGGGTTGGTGCTGCCCTTGGGTTTTAGTCCCTAAAGACACGGGGTTTGTCCTGCCCTTGGGTAAGAGTCCTAAAAGACACGGGGTATGACTTACCATTAGGTTATGTCCCAGCATAGTCATTATTATATTGACTGAGTATCTTGTAGAGCATTGATATCTGATGTGCATTGGTGGGGGTTACCAATTTATCGATTGTGAAATGAATGAGGAAAAACAAGGATGAAACCAGCAAACACATGCATACATGTTTGACATTATTGCATATTTGTTAATGGTTATAAAATGTTTATCATGCATGATATTATATGTTTAATTCAAGGTTTTTAAGGGTATGCTTAGGATGGTTATAAACTTTCCTACTGAGTTGTGAACTCACCCTATCACTTCCACCTTTAGATGTAGGTCAAAAGACTTATGCTGGAAATAATGCTTGAGTATTGCTTTTCTATTGATTGGATGTTGTTTACTCGCATTGAAAGTGTTTTGAGGCTTTGCCTTTGTATTATACAAAGACTAAATCTTTTTGAAGAAATGATGTAATGTATATTTGTTATGTACACTTGTAGTATGGGCTACCCGTAGTGAACCATGAGGTTTTGGTATACGTATATTAACATAGTACAAGTTCTTTTTGTGAAAATAATTATATTTTGTTAACTAATAGTTACTAAGTTTAATATAGGATGTATACCTCTTTATAACAGGTTCTCATATATATATATATTTTTTTTCACAAAATCAAGCAGGAACTTAGCATTTAAATTTTTGTATCCCCATATTTTTTAGAGCACTTATGTTGTATTTGAGTATCAATTGATAAGTTTGAAAAATCGGGGTGTGACATAAACATTCTTCTCTCCATGGTGGACAGTCTTAAAAATAATGCCCCAAACACACACACACACGCAAGAAAGTAGAATAATTCTTTTAGCCACTGTAATCTACAGAGCTTACATGTCTTTTTGCTTGTTCCCTCAGAGTTTCCCACTGATTCTTCTCAGCGAGTGCTTTTGCCTGAACACTACAAACTCAACAATCAAACACTACAGAGAGCCAAACTGCATGAAATTGAATACAAATATATGAAAAGTCATCATATTGAGAAGTTTGTATTATTTTTTTTCTAAGTTCAAGGGAACTAATGTTTATGAAATCATGCAATGAAAAACACATACCACACGTTCCTGAGCCCTTTGGTGGCCTTCCAATTTGGCTCTTATTCTTTCCTCACTGTCATCTTCAACTTCTTGGAATTCACTAGATGATGGAGAAGCTTTGCAAGAAAAAATAATGTTCAGACATGAATGTGTGTGTGTGTGTGTGTGTGTGTGAGTGAGAGTGAGAGAGAGAGAGAGAGAGAGAGAAAGATTTCCAACCGGTAAACTACCTCCAAAAATTGAAGTAAGAGCATCAACAACATTTGTGGTTGAAGATGCTTTCCTCATGGAGGATGAGGATCCAGGAGATGTCCTCCTTGCTCCTTCAGGCCCAGGCCTGTTCTGAGAGTGAGTTTCAAACAAAGGATCCTGAAAAACATAATCAGAAATCAACCATGGAACATTCAACAAAAAAATATAGCTCCATGTGTTTCAGGCTCAAATTCTCACTGAAGAGCTAGCTCTTTGAAAAACACCCTTTCTACATGTTCTCGAGCTTCAACATTTGCCTTCTTTACAGCAACCCTTTGAGCCTTTAAGCAGAACTCAGAAGCAGCTCTTTCATGTGCTTCCCTAGTAGCCCTTTGTACAACTTGTCTTGTCTTTTCCCTTTCTTTCTCAATCTCTCTAGTTCTCTCCATCTCTTTTTCAAGCCTCATTTTTTCTCTGTCCTCTTTACATTCTCTCTCACTTTCTTCCTCATGTCTCTGTTGTTCTCTCTCTTGCTCTTCCTTTCCCTGTGTTGTTACTCATGTCCTAATCTGTCCTGTTTTTCTCTGAGTATTATCCCCTAAGCATCTTTCATAGATTTCTCATCTTTCTCCAGTCTCACATCTTCTCTACCTTTAGCAGCATTTTTATTTTCACTCTCCCTTGCTACCTCAGCATGTCTGAATTTAGCCTCAGCTCTACCTATAGCCTCCTTCATAACAGTAGCAGTTAAGTTTGTCTCCATTTCTCCACAAGAAAGAACATCCTCATGTTCAGTATTATTTTGAGTCCTACCCATGATAAAACGCTCAAACTCATCAATTTGAGACATGTCTGAGCTTCTCACTACAGTGGGGACTGACTTGCAACTCTGGAAATGCTGAGAGGAATAATGGAAGGAACAGAACTCGCTAGCCTTTTTTCTAAGATTTGTGGAACCAAGAGAACCTGTTTCTGGCTTTGAAACCAGAGTTGGTCTTGGAGGAGGGGGTCTTGAAGGTGGTGGAGCACATGTTGGTTGTGTAAAGAGATGAATTTATGATACAATTAACCATACATTATCCGACAAATCCAAGTTTTTCTTAGATCTTACAGAGACATCTACTTGGGAATTTGTCTCCTTAGGGGCCAACATTTGGATATGAAAGAGTAGAAGCAGGACAAACAAATTTATGAGAATTGGTTGAATCCGTTGGCATGTCAAACAGATTTTCTCTAGATTCCCTATAATTGTTAACCATCTTCCTCTGTGTGTGGTTCTCAGGAATTTTCACAAAAGATTTTCTTTTTTTGCAATATGCAATTAGTTTTAATCTCTCCTGTGCTTGGCCCATTTCTTAAAGGGCTCATATCCTTCCCCCTTTTATTCATCTCAGATGAAAATGCAACCACAGATTTTCCAAGGCTGCTCAGGGGATCATCACCAAATATCTTCCCATTAGCAACAGATATACCACCAACTTTTTTGCCTCCAAAACTATTGAGTTTATTAATATCTCCTAGTGGGTCACTAAACAATCCTGGGGATAAAACCACAGGAGTTGAAGTTGATTCTAAAACTACAAAGGGGTCTTCCATCTTGGCGATTATTTCAGTTGAATTAACAGTTGGTCTCGGCGCCCAAGGAGGCTCTGGAGTTAGCGTGTTTAAAAAGCGAAATGGGACTCAAATGTAAATCAACTGATACTTGATACATTTGAGTGACTAAATATAAACCAAGCACATGGGAACAAGATATAGATATGACTAATGAAACAAGTAGAGTATAGAGAATAGCACATGACCATTAAGTAATAGTGTCATACATGTAAGAAAATAAGTGGAACTATATTTGATTCATTTGTACAGAAGTTTTCCCTGGTTTCATAGTTCTTGAGATACCAAAGAAACATAAAAGACTCTAAAGATTAGTTTCTCAAATATAATTCTCAGGCATGATATTATAGATAATTGCAAGGCTTACTAACATTTGATATATCATAGGTACACCAAAGATGACATTTCTTGACTCCGGTAGACCCTCATTACATTGAATCATACCTCCTGCCAAACGATGCAGAATTTCAAATTGGCAAAGAAAAATGAGAATCAAAAGAGGGAACTCCCCTCATCCCACCACATAACCAAACCCTTATCAGGACCATCAACTCAATGTCATTCATGGTGTTTTGACATTTTTTAACTAAATGTGTTTGAAACAATCACTCAAATTCTTTTTTTTAATGTGTAATTTTTTTTGGAATGTGTTAGCCATTATATAGAAGTGTCTTCTATGTCTGTAATGGGTTTTGTTGATTGCTTAGGTTTGAAGTGGGTATGGGAAGGTCCTGCACCCTTCCTTTTTCTATTCTTTTTGCTTGGCAGCCTTTGTATACTCCTTGTGTACTCTAGCTGCTGACTTATAGCTCTTTCTGTAATATATATATATATATATATATATATTAATTTATTGTGTGCTTATCAAAAAAGGTGGAGAGGGGGTAAAGATGAAAGCCTCTGTAATAGAAAACTATTTTAAAAAATAGTTACCAAACATACCCTAATATTTTCATCAGACCATTTTGAACATCAATTGATTTAAAGTTTAAAATGAAAATTTGGTAAAAACATCATCATAACTAAGAGTACCCATAGATGGCATACCTGTTATGTGATGGCACAACTCCTTCATTGTCTACATTGCAACATGGCCTTACACTAGAAAGAACACAGATTTTTGGTCATCATTAACATCTGCTTTGGTTGATAAATTCTACCTAAGATTGAACAAAAGAAAACAAATGAACAAACATAAAAATAAGAATACTGGAACACATGATAAATCAATTAAACCAAATAATAAAAAAGATAACCGATGATGCGCCAATAGGAAAAGAAAACAAAGATTTCATGCTATAAGATTCTTCACATTTTGGGTATGCCATTTCAATCTGGATTTTTTAACTTAAAGGAAGTGTGATTACCAAATGAAACAAGAATTAGAGTAGAGTAGATCCCTTGGTAAAATATGAATCACTTTGACATCACCATCAACTAAAAACAAATTCATTGTTCACAACCTTACCTATTTTATTTTTTCACTAAAATGAATATTAGTTTGTCTAGAAAATCAAAGAATTATGGTGTCAAGCTTCTAAAAGTTGAGTGATAGAATTTCTAGATTAGGAACATCAAATAGGGATTTGTTTCTTAGAAAGGCAAAAACATAGAAAGGATGAGTTTATGAAACCAATTGCATGTATAACAAGTTTACAACATATAAGAACATTAGAGCAAGAGTTGGAAAGAGATTTGGACAATCATACATTTGACCATAAGAATAGGAAAGAAAAAAAAAAAAAAAAGATCTGAGCATACACAAGCAATAAGGTACAATGAATCACCTATGAAAGCATGTCTGAACAAATATCTGCTTGATTGCAGTGATGAGACTGTTAATTAGATGGGTGAAAAAAGAAAAGAAATTAGAACACCATAAGAAAATAGAAATACGTTCAAACTTTTTGTAAACTAATAGAACCCAAGCACATGTACAATTAAAAGAACGCAGAAAAAGCAACCTCTTCCTTTTTTTATTATGAGTCAACTTTTTTATGAGAACTTAAAATATTTAGGTCCAAAATGAAAAAAATAATAATAATAAAAAAAAACCATGGAAAAAAAGAATCAACTTGTTTTTCTAAAGATAAAGCAAGTGAAAAAAAAAACAAAAAAAAAAAACAGTGTTGCATATTAATTATTTACACAAACTTGATCAAAATTCCAACAACTCCAAGAAAATGAATTTAGGTAACAAAGATTACCATATTAGAAGGTCATATTATATTGTTAACATCAATTCTAAACAAAAAATGATTTCAAATTTCAGAAATATTTATTTAAAATCTTGAGTTCCACAAGGGTTAGGAAATTCATTTGATGAGTCATTGCAAATTCTTTCACAAATTCTTTATAAATTATTTTGGAATTAAAAAAAAAATGGATGGCACCCACAATTTTAGTAATGTATAGTTTAATTTTCAAAAAATAAAATAAAGCAAGAAAAAAGAGACAAACAATATCATTATCATGCATAAAAGCACATTTGCAAGCTAAAAAAGATATTGTCATAAAGTAATACAATTAAGCTTCAAAGTAAGGAAGCATAAGCCAGTCCTTACAAAATATTTGAGCCCACAAATGTTGGCATACACTTTCAAAATCAACATTTGAGACATAAGCCTAAAAGTAGGATATGAACTTGCCCAACATCAAGTCCTTGAATCCCTCTAAATTTGTAGACTAAGGGGGTTCATGATATGGTAATCATCGCTTTATAGATACTCAAATATTCTCATTAAGCAACCAAAAAATTCTCCAAGAAGCTGAAACATTATGATTGACCCAATGACGTTTGAAGAGTTTGCTTCCAAAAACATCTCTAAAATTATCTTGATCATCTTCCTTTACATCCTATCCAAAGGCAAGGAGCTCAGCATATAGTAAGACATCTCAACATCATTCCATATAAAGCAAATTGGATGAGGCAAAAATGCCTTTAACACCAATTTGACCATGAGCATCCTGTCTCACTACTACTGACTAGCTTATTGGTACCATTTTCCAGCAGTCACTGGGGTTTCACCAAAAATTCACAATAGCTTAGAGCTATAATCTCAAAAAACTCTTTTTTAAGCTCAATAAGTCTATGACTTAAAACAAGAGCTTAATATGGAAGTTACGAAAATGTAGTTTCATGTAGAGGCTCTATTTGGCTTATGCAAGAAGTTCTTGAATAAAACTTTTATAGTATCAATGTTCTGCTTTAGAAATTGTAACTTTAGCTTCAGTTTCAGCTTCCAACTAAAGCCAAAAATAAGAAGTTATCCCAAACGAAGCCTTAATCATGCAATCAAGCTATGCTTATCTTCACTTCATCTTACAAAAAGACCTCAATCTTTTTTCTTTTCAAATTCACAAGCCCAATTCAAAATGAAAGACATTCATTTTCTTTGAAAATTCTAATGTCAAGATGCTAGATGCTTACCACACGTGGCTATCTACTTTATGAAAAATATATAAAACTAATTTGATCTCTCAAGCTCGTTTGACTAAGAGTTTTCTATTGCTCCTACCCTTAATAAGTTGTTTTTAAAGCTCTAGACATATGATGATGAGTGGCTTGTTAGCCCTACTATTTGTTGAGCTTTTAGTAGTCTTCTCAAGCTCATCGTCATCAATAGCTTGTAAATGATCAATTAGTAATCATAAATTGGTACATTATACACTTCCAGCATATCACTTAATATCTGTTATACCTTTGAACTCTACACCTATCCTAATACCAATTAGCCTGCTAACATTACCAATCAACTGATGGCGCTCTCATTACACCACCTTCTCATGTCATTTTGACCCATAAATTTCTTCACAGAATAATGTGCTCTTCCATGGTTCTCATTTTTCATAGAAAACTCACTTTATGTCTTGATGTGAATTGAGAGAAAACCATCTTTCCATACAAGTAAAGGGCTTCAATCCTTCAAGAATCCCAACAATTCCCATCTTTTCAAAAAGAACAAAACAACCGCAAAGATGCAATCATTAATGCTCACTTCTTGTCCTTACCTAAAAAAATTTCATACCAACTAGAAAATGCAACATTGTAGCCTTCACACAAAACTAAACAGTACCCAACATACTCTAAATGAGGAGATCAGCAAAGACCACAAGCACACACACTTGTAGTGGATGAAGAGATCACCAATTCCTCCCCTTTTTACATTAACAACGCCCATTAACAAGGGATCAAACAAAAATAAACTTAGGAAGGAGCTAGAACCTCAGACATGTTTTTCCATAAAACAACAAATAACTTCCAAACCTAAAGATTTGCAACAAGAATTCATTAAAGGAAAAAATAATATTGGAAATCTTTACACCATCTTATCATCATCCCCACTACAAACTACCACTTAATGGATAAGCTGCAAAATTGACTTCCCTAACTCCAAGGCCTAATTGTGAAAATGCTTAAATTATCTTGGATTTGGATGACCCCAATCATCCCCCACAAATCAACCACCCAAGCATTTTTGTTGGCACTCATGTTACACAAGTCTAGGAATAAATGTTTCAAAGCAATTCCCCACCCCCCAAACCCGACATCCAACCAAAAAGTTAGTCTTAAATTTGTGGCTCATCGGAATACAAGTTTTTACTTGAAATGCATCTTCACCTTTTTCTATAAATGTGAATAAATGTGCATTGAACTGCTTAAGGGCACTTATAAGTTGTTCTAATGCAACTAGGAAGATTTTGTACAGTTCTTATTGGTTCAACTGTCTATTATATGATCTAAGTCAATCCTGCTAGGACCCCAATATTCTTTTAGGAATCTAGCTAGCCAATATCAAGCGTCACTCATAGGGGCCTAAAGCAAGCACTCGGTAAAAGTCAATTTTAAATTGCCCCTATTTATTCTTTTAGGGCTAGGTAACCATTGAGGGGAAAGGCATTTGAAGAATGCACATCTAAACCAAGCTAGACTTTTTAAGATGAATGAATATTTTGGGTCTCTATAACAATGAACTAGACCAATAGTATCCAAATGCACTAAACTTCATTCAAAATCGATTGATGCACTTAACACTATTGGCAAGAACGCTTCCAAACAAACTAAATTAAACTTATGCCAATGTGAAACTTACCATGAAACTGAAATTTAAAGCTTAGAAACATACTAATCTGTGCAAAAGACAACCACAAAAATTATTCTTTGATTGAAATAGTGTTTAGTCATCATCTTTATTTTGTTCTTTCCATTGCCATAAACCCTGAAATGCTAACTTTTCACACCACCTAACATTCTTATCTAGAAAGAATTGTTTTCCTGAAATTAACATATCTCTTTTATTTGTTGTTGATGACAAATACATGTGAAGAGAATTAGAAATAGAATAAAAAACAAGATATAATATCCTAACATTGGTTTCTCCAAATGAGAACATGATAAACATGAGGCTTCCAATATGACTTAAAATAGAACTAGACAACAATAAAAGTTGAATAATTTATTCACTACAAATTGAAGAGTGTACCTTTGAGAAACAAACATGATTAGCACCAAGAAAAGACGAAAAATGTTAAGAAAAATTATTATTTTTATATTAGTTTATTATAAAAAATATGAAAGAAAATTAAATATAATTAAAAATAGTAAGAAACTATTGTATTTTTAAATTTTCTAATCTTTGTATAAAAGAATTAAAATAAGTAGAATGAATTTAAAGTAGTTGACAAAAATAACTGATTAACTTTAAATCTATTTTCTATTTCTTCCACTATTCATTTTTTTTTTCTACCTTTTCTCTCTATATTTCTTTCCTTTCCATTTTTTTTTTCAAAATTTTCAAGAAACAAACATAGTTTATAAGAAAATGATTTTCTCAAGTTTGATTTAGCATGAAAAATATAAGAGAAAAAAAAATATAATTGAAATTAATTAAAAAATATGTATTTTTAAACTATTTAATCTTTATATAGATAATGAACGATATAGGTGGTTTGTTTGGAAGTGGGAAACACTTTAAGTATAAAGTGTTTAAAAATAAAAATAAAAATCCAGCATTTAACACAATTTAGATAACACTTTTAAATAGTTGAAAAATCAATTATAATATTTTATAGAGAAACACTTGATAAGTGATTCTCAAAAACGCTTTTAGATTAAACATTTTCACTAAAAGTACTTCAAATAGAAATATTATTAATATTCTTTAAGTGAAAGGAGTTAAAGGAAATATATATAACTAACTTATTAATTTTAAATCTATTTTTTATTTTCTTTAATTTTTTCCTTATATATTTTTTTTATTTCCCTTCTATTTTTCTCAAATGTTTTAAAAACAAGACATATATTAATATACAACATGGTAATATCCATTGATTTTAAATCTTTTGATACCTCAATTTTTTAAACAATTTTTTAAATTATTATTTTTTTTAATATAACACTTTTAGACTTATATCTTATATAAAAGTTACTATTATTTTTTAATTTTAAAAAATATCAAATAGAGAGTGTGTCTAAACCTAAACCAATAGTAAACAAATTGATTCAAAATTACCCTCATATATATATATTTTAACTTAGGTTCATTGTGAATTTGTTCTCAATTCCATCCAAGCATGGTGAGCCAATTATGTATGGTCCATTTGAAATTTGTAATGGACATATTTTGGAGGGGAATAAACAAAATCAATTAATTTTGAAGAATCTCCCTGCTAATTGGATGCTTAGGGGCATTAAAATCAAGTTGACTTTGCCAAGAATACACCATTATAATTATTGTGGTCACACTTTAAATATGGATTGCTCCCAAATTTTTTAAGGTTTCTTAATTATGGAATTGGATCCTTTAGGGGAAGAATTTATGAATCCATTTTAGCACCCTATACTCTACATAATGATAGCAAGTGATTCCAAGGAATCCATGCTTTACAAGCAAGAATATACTATTTCTTGCTTTTGTCCATTACCACATCCTACCCTCTTATCCATGGGAGCACATTTTAAAAGAATATGGCAACAACCATTTATATATCATCAACTAGCATTTAGCATAATCTTAGTGCTAGTGTATAGATATATTTATATATATATATATATATATATATATATATATATATTTGTTTCCTTTATGAGATTCCATCAAATTCATTATCTCATTGTATTTAGATGTTTTCCTAAATGATCACACAACGAGCATGAGAAATGTGTCTATCAAAAAATTAAAAGAAATGTTAAATACACTAATCTCTTTACAACATTTGTTCTTTGCTTTTTTAAAATAAAAATGGTTATAACTTATAACTTCTAAAAGAGTAAAAATGAACTCATCTTTTCATAATCATGGATACTTATCAAATCTTAATCCTAACTCTTTCTCCTCTTTTTTTTTTTTTTTTTTTTTTTTTTAATTTTTCAAAAAGATATCAATATTTCAAGAAGCTTGTTCGACTTTGGAGCTTAAAATGCATAGCTTTATTTATTTCTTTCTATTTATTTAAGTTTATTGTTCATTCATTTAGTTTCTCATCATTAGGATGCCATCCTAGCTCCTATCTAAGTTTCTTCTTAATTCTTTTTGTTTCTTAACATTGGGATGTCATCCTAGGTTCTAAGTTAATTCTTTGTTTTTTGGCACTCTCTTTATTAGGATGCCATCCTAGGTCAACCTACGATTATTGTTTGTTCCTTTGATTTCTCATCAATGAGATGTCATTCTAGGTTTTATCTAAGCTTAATCCTTTGTTCCTTTAGTTTCTCATCATTAAGACATCATCCTAGGTTCTATCTTAGTTCATTCATTTGTTCCTTATTATCTTACTCTTCATCAGGGCATCATCCTAGGTTCTATCTAAGCTTCTTCATTTGTTCCTTTGGTTTTTTATCATTGGGATGTCCACCTAGGTTTTATCTAAGTTTATTCTTAATTCATTTGATTTCTCATCATTGAGATGTCATCCTAAGCTCAATCTAAGTTTATTATTTTTTCCTTTGGTTTCTCATCATTAGGATGCTATCCTAGGCTCTATCTAAACTTATTCATTTGTTCCTTTGCTTTCTCATTAGCAGGAAGCCATCATCGGCTCTATCTAAACTTATTCATTTGTTCCTTTGGTTTCTCATCCTTGAGATGACACCCTAGGTTCTATCTAAATTTATTCTTTATTCCTTTGGTTTCTCATCATTGGGACACCATCCTATGTTTTGCCTCAGCTTAAACAGGTCAATAGTCTAGATATTGCTATCCTATGCCTATGTTATAGGTTACTAAAGAAAATGTTGAAAGGAAAACATGCTAAAAAATAGTAGTGGGAAAATAATGTGATTATTAAGAGCTATTATAACACCGAAGATTATGATGATGATTAAGTTGATTGTGACCATGATGATGATGGTGAAAATTAATGAGAACAAACAACCAGAAAGATGAACAACTAAGCAGTTGCAAATTGTGCTTGCATTCTCAATGAAATTCTCCCACTTCTTAGCATTTTTCACATTAATTATTAGATGCTCAGGTGCATATAAGTTTGTAAAGGAGATTTCTAGAAAGTTCAAATGATCATTTTTAGTTTCAAGAGGCAATAATACAAGATATATATTCATGCATGCATGCATATGTGTGTGTGTGGGTGTGTGTGTAGACATACATAGTGGAAAGTTTTCACCAAAGTTTCTCTTGAATTTTTTTACTCACTGGGTGCTCTCCTTCATTTCAATTCACTCCTATCAGTTATCCTCAATGTTTCACCCATTTGTATTATATCTCTTTCTAGTCATTGTCAGTTTAATAAGTTGTTCGGTAAGTATTCAGTATTCTTGTCAATTCATGTTAGATAGCAGCATTGTGTATCTTCTTTGTAATGCAAGAATGCATGGTAAATGCATTGTGTGCTTATTTGTATGGGACAACATAAGCAAAATCATAAATCAATAGGAATCACCACTGATTACTACTCAAAAAGTGCTATTTTGTAAGCTTGTAATTAACTCTTTTAAACACTTTTGAGTAGTAGTTATTACCTTTTAACTCAATTGGCATGTTAAGGACCTTTGCAATCGTTTCTAATCAAATTGTGTTAAGTTTTGGTGTTTTTGATAGCTTTTTGCTCACCAAAGCAATCCAAGAATGAGGGAGACCTGTAATTAGTTCATGGCAAAGCAATTGGAAGCTCAAATTCATGAAGAACCAAGCTTTGGAGCTTCATAGCCCTTTTCCAAAGTCGTTCAAAGTATGCAAGGAGGAAAAACAGAGAGAAGGAAATCTTGAAGAAAAACAGGGGACAGCAGTTTCAGTCTTCTTTCGCACTTTTGGATAACTTTCTAGAGTCTATTTTCTACATACTATATACCATTTCAAAGCTCAGGAAGTCAAGAGTCCAATGCTTCAAACGGTGTGCAAATTGGAGCTGAAATGAAGAAGTTATGGCTGTTGGAAGTCAACTGCGCCAAAGCTGAAAGGCAATTTCACAGCTGCGAAATTGGCTGCGAAATCAGCCTTTGGCTGCAAAATCAGCCTTTTCGTGCGAAATGGAGATTTTCAGCCTGCGAAATTTCGCAGCCCATGTGCATGCTGCAAAATCCACCCGAGTGCTTCCAGATATTTGCGCACCGACACTTTTAGATTTTTCTTCAGATATTTGTTGTTCAAATCCCCATTTTCTCCTTGTAATCCACCAATGATAGAATTCCTTAGTTAGGAAGTAAGAAGAAAAGGGTGAATAACCTCTTATATATAATTTGTAATTTTTTCTTTTACAATCATCTCGGGAGCTTGTTCTCAGAGACAACTTTTTGTATAGTTTTGAATGAAGCAATACACAGAGCTTTGCTTTGCCTTACCGTCCCATTTTGATTGTATTTTTCTTACTAGCCAAACAAGCTCTGAGGATGGTTCCTCAGAGAATGAGTGGCTAGGCTCTTTGTCTCTTGGAGTTGAGGTAGCCGGGTGGGGTGCTGAATGCAAAAATTGGAAGTTTTGTTGTTTCAGCTTTTAATGAAAAGAAAATGTGACCCGTTTATGGTTTCTATATTTTTAGTTAACTTAAAACGTCTTGGAATCACCTGGGCCAACACTTGGTAAGGCAAGTGGACTCCGTCCATTGAGTTTCACTAGTTTATCTCTTGTGAGCCTCTGGGAGGTGATTCAAAGGTAGGATTTTCTAGACCAGCCAACACTTGGTAAGCTTTTGGACTCCAAGGAGACATCCATTAGTTATCTCTTGCGAGCTTTTGAAGGATAATCCAAGGTTAAAGATCACCTTGAATGGCAAATGCTAGGTGAGAGGTACGAGCCATTGTAAGGTGTATCAGTGAGAGGAATTTAGTGTTTGGAACCATTAATGGTAAACATCTGTACCACACCGGTTTGGGAAATAACTATATGTTAAATTCCGAATGCGAGGAAAAGATCCAAGTGACCGGTTTTTGTAGTTGGAACCTGAGCCCGGTGATCCAAAAACTCCAAGAAACACCTTTCCTTCTAGTTAAAATTAGTTACTATTTTGTTTGTTAGTTTAAAACCAATCCTTTTCCAACCAAAGATTATGTTTTCTTTTAAAGCTAACCTTGAAATAAAAAAGCACCAAGTTAGCTTTGAATTGATATAAGTTGTAATTTGAAAACCCTTCCCAGTGAACGATCCTAGAGCCACTACGCTATACTAGTTGAGGTTATCCTAGTACATGGTGCAATAGGTTATAAATTTTGTTGATTACTCCTATCTGAGGACCGCAATCAAGGTACACCAGTTGATTATCAACAGGGCATACACCAGCTAGGCACGGAATCAACCACCATAAAGCTAAAGAAACTCTTCATATAAAACATGGAAGGAAATAGAAGCATAAAATGTTTTTGGCAAGATTAAGTGAATTTAGGTGATGAGGAAAAGGTATACAAGACACGTTGATTATGCACTTCAATTGGAATGCTTTCCACAAGTTCAAGTATGTGCATGCATGTGTCCATGTGCATCAAAGGTGAGAAATGGAATCAATGCCCTATTGGCTTTGTTGTGTATTTCTATAATTTCCAAAAAAATTTCCCTAGTCCAACACGACCTTTATAGTTGTATTCAAGGAGGAAGGCACACATTCCTGACCTCTTGCAAGCCCACGAGTCTGAACTAGCCTAAAAAAAAAAGGCAACACCATTTCTAACCCTACTTCTGAAAATTCACTTGCACCTCTTGATAGTCTTGACCATGATCTGCCCATTGCCATTAGAAAAGGTACTAGGGAATGCATCAAGCATCCACTCGACCCACTGTCACATTTTGTGTCATACGAGAACCTATCATCTTCTCATAAAATCTTCCTCATGTGTCTAAACATATATCCATCCCTAACACTCTATCCAAAGCTCTAAACAGTGAGGAATGAAGGTACTTGAGAAAAACAAAACTTGGGAACTGGTTGACTTACCTCAAGGAAAGAGCCTCATGGGATGTAAGTCGATCTTTTCGATGAAGTATAAGACAGATGGATCACTTGAGAGGTATAAAGCTTGGTTAGTTGCAAAAGGCTACACCTAAACATATGGGGTGGATTATCAGGAAACCTTTTCGCAATAGCAAAAATGAATATAGTAACGATTCTGTTGTCTCTAATTGTTAATTATCATTGGGAGTTGCAGCACTATGATGTGAAAAATGCATTCTTACATGGTGATCTCAAAAAGGAAATTTACACAGAAATCCCACCTTGTTTTGGAGGTGAGTTAAAAAGAAAAATGGTGTGTAAATTGAAGAAGGCCCTTTACTAACTTAAACAATCCCCAAGGGTTTTGCTCAATAGATTCACTAAAGCTATGACGACAATGGGGTACCACCAAAGTTAGGGTGATCACTCTTTTTATTAAACACCCAAAGCTAGGGGGAGTCACGACTTTGTTAGTTTATGCGGATGACATAATTGTGACCAGGGATGATTTAAAGGAAAGAGAAGCTCTAAGATGTCAGTTGGCAAATGAATTTGAGATCAAAGACCTTGGCAAGCTTAAATACTTTCTTAGAATTGAAGTGGGTTACTCCAAGCGAGCAATATTTATCTCCCAACACAAATATGCATTGGATTTGTTGAAAGAGACAGGGAAACTCGCTTGTAAACCTATTGAACAGAATCACCAAACTGTAGAAGCAAGTGAAGATATGGCCGTGGACAAGGGGATGTACTAGAGGCTCATTGGAAGGCTCATTTATTTTTCCCATACAAGGTCGAATATTGCTTACGTAGTGGGGGGTTGTAAGCTAATTCATGCATAGCTTGAAGGAGACTCATCTAGAAGTTGTTCATAAGGCCTTTCATTATCTAAAGTCTTCTCCAAGAAAGGGTATTCTCTTAAAAAAAGGAACTAAACTAACCCTTGAAGCCTACACGGATGCAGACTTGGTGGTAAACAAGAGGTCAACATCAGGATATTGCACTTTCGTTGGTGGCAACCTGGTCACTTGGAGGAGCAAGAAGCAAAATGTGGTTGCAAGGTCTAGTGTCAAGTCTGAATTCAGAGCAATGGTATATGGTGTATGTGAGTTTTTATAACTGAAGATTATTCTTGATGATTTGAAGATTAGATGGGACAGACCAATGAGGCATTACTATGACAACAAATCAACTATTAAAATCGCTCATAATCCAGCACAATACAATCGGATGAAGCATATTGAGGTTGATAGACACTTTGTCAAAGAAAACTAGATAGTGGCTTGATTTGCACACCTTACGTGCCTATAGGGGTTTAACTAGCAGATATTTTGACGAAGGGGTTAGCAAGTACCATATTCCAAGCAATCAAGAGCAAGTTGGGAATGAAAAATATCTATTCACCAACTTGAGGGGGAGTGTTAGAAAGTCACACGATTATAGGATTTTTATTTTTAGTTAAGAAAACTATGTAAATATAGAATCTCATGTATAGTCAATTGTAATAATAGCAATCCCTGATTTGTAGAGATTTATAGGGTAGTTTCTCTTTTCATTTTGTAGCAACAATTGTATATATTTGAGCCTAGACCTGTACCTTGAATTAATTTTGAATAAATCAATCATTCTTTTTCATAGAAAAACATGTCTCCGAAAAGCCCGAGTTTTGGTTCAAGGATCAGGTTACCTATCGAGAAGGTACTTAAAAGAGGTATCACCCTTCCAAGCCTTAAAAAGGTCTCTACTAATTAGGTTGAGAGAAATATGATAATTAATGAATTGACTTAGGATACCAAGAAGGGCTAATGTGATTTTAAAATTCTAATAACACTAACATGTCAAACAAGAATTCAAATCGCAATCATAAAGAAGAGTTAGGTGTGTACCTGGACTACTTCTCAACAGCTATCACAAGACATCACGGTTAGTTCAAAAAATAAAACACACAACATGCATTTTATCAGAGATACTCAAATAAACATCAACGCAATCAAGGACAACATCAAACATAGATATAGCTCACAATGCCATGCATATTCATGGAATTTTGAAAGTGGAAGGTAGAGAGCATACCTGGGCAGCAAGTCGAGCGCTTAAATGGGAACTAGGTTAGTTCATCAACAGGTATTGAACAATCTCATACGTATCACAAAGTGGGTCAATGTCAATCGAACATCAAACAAACATTTCTTGAATTGTTATCGAAGAAAATATCATAGATGTCAAGCCCCACCAAGGCCCAATTCACTTTTGCATGAATTGATGCTATGAATTCCATTATTTTTGGAATCATAAAGATTATTCATGCTTAAAAAAAACAAGAAAAATGAGAAAATTAGTTAAAAAATACAGAGAAAATAAGAAGATGCATTCTAGAAAGGAATTTGGCAGCTAAAAGTTTATTCAAATCGATTTTTTATTTTCTAAAGATGAAATTTTAAAAAGTTGAGATTATTCGAATGAAAAAAAAAAAAAAAGTTTGAAAACCTTATTCAAAACATATAAGATCACAAGAAAAAATAAAAGAAAAAGCACCAAAAGGAGAATAGTGTGCACCAAGGTGACCATGCTGGAGTGGGGCCCAGGTGTGTAGCTGAGACTGAATTACTGATAGTGTTGATGGTGCTGCTGTTATTCTGAATTTCTTCTGACAAGCATTGCAACTCCTTCTAGGGTCACCAAACCAGAATGGTCTTCCCAAGACAGCTATACTATTATACCAAGAGGATATCTCCTAAAATTAACTGTTGCTATAATAGCTCCATAACCAGCATTCTTATTTCATTATGTTCTATATGCTTGACCAGTTTACAGCTAGACCATCCAAGCAAACATCTGAGACAAGTGTAGACCGATTTTTGGTGCCCGAAGATCATAATAGTTGTCAAATGATTCTGATTCATTTGGCACTTTCTCAGTTTCTTCAGACTCGCCAAGTCTTACCAAGGATTCTAGCATGGTAAGTAAGAAAGGAAGTCCAATTCTGGCAAGGGATTTTTTTCAGCTCGGGAATTGAAAATAACGGCTGCCAATCAGTTTGTCAATCAGTGCATAATCCCCACTTGATTATCTATATCAACCCCCATACTACTTGCATCTTCAACTCGATTAGTACCTACCTTATTTTCGGGGAATTTCTTCTTATGTGCCTTGCTTTTGAAGCGAGCTCTGTTTGGTTTGGCTTTGTGCTTTGGCTTGACAGGTTCATTTGGTTGGGTAAGCTCCTAATATTTCGGGAGTCCTTCAGATTGAGACTTGCGGACGATACCACTGAGATAATCCATCATGCTAAAATCCACACTAGCTAGAGTAGGGTCATGAGAACCTTTAGCGGCGACCATTTTATCTACATCTAGCATCATCAATGCAGTTCCAGAAGGAGTTGCAGACTCCCAAAGCATATTCAGAAACAACATAATTGGCATTTTCTCCATGAAACCATACAACTACCTGGATTGATCTTTGTAATGCTAAAGCTGACTTTGGATCAGATGTTGATACCCTATCAATTAATGTAAGTCTTGACATTCAACCAGGTAGTGATGGGGGTAGATCAAGAACTATTGTCCATGGCTGTGTGTTTCCCATCAGGACCAGCTCCAACAAGACATATTTTCCAAAAACTCCTTCACCAGTATGAATTTGCGAGTGATCGACCTCTACCTATCTGAGTAAATATTGTTGCGTCAATTCCAATCAAATTTCCCTTAGTTTCAAGTAGAGGATCTCTGTTGTTCCCAAGATTTAAGATTGCATCTAAGTTCAAGTGACTTGATGCTTTCTGATAAAAACTCGAAAGTATAGTTATCATTGATGTAGAGCTGAAGGCTGCTAGGCAAGAACAACTCTCCAGCTGATTGATCTCATTCAACAACCTGTTTGAATCCCACCGCTCTCCTGTTTTTTTTATTCATCCATAATCTTTTCTTGGAGCAAGATAAATGGAGCACCCTATGAGAAATGCCCGGGAAATGAATAATGAATCTAGAGGCTCCTAAAAAAAAAATTGCGGAATACAACTCTATACTCTTTACCTTTTCCTCTTGCAGGTCTGAGGGACTAATTCAGAAAGATCATTTACTGTGAAGGATGCGTATGACTACCAGGCAGTAATATTGCCAGTACCAAAAAAAAAAAAAAAAAAACCAACATAGTGATTTCTGTTCTCCAAGTTGTTTGTTGTTCATCCCTCAACTGGTGCTTGTGAGCTGGGCAATTCCTGATAGACCTCGCTCGAACGTCCATAGGTACTGATGTATCTACATGATGCTGATAATACAAATCAACATATTCAACATCAAGACCCTTCAGGCTAGCCTCACAGCAGATGCACACACATTTTAGAGTACCTTTTTACTAACATAAGTTGCATTCTTTCATAACCGAACTTTGTAGCTACTTGAGCTTCTTCACTTGGCAGTTGCTTTAAGGCCTTACCAACCAGAACTTGATCAGCATTGCCTAGGAGTGGATGGAAAGGAGTTGTTAGTGTGGAAGCTAGAGAGTGGTACCCATATTGTCAGTTTGTCTTCTTTAATCTCAGAATTTCTAGAACTGGAATCTACTTCAATAGGCTCCGAATTGGAATTATGAAATTCATTGCTCTCACATCCACAAGCAGAATCACTAGGTGCAAGGGGATTAACAAATTCCTCAATTTCCAAATTCTGAATCAAGAAATAGCTTTTGTGGTATTAAGACCACAAAAACACACTTTTCTCAACAACCAAGCATGAGACAAGGACGAAGGCAAATTGAATCTAAAAGAAGACTTGTAGGAATTTGGTGTGCCTCTTCATCAGAATTAATAGAACTAGAGGATTCTAATTGAATAGCTTTGCTTTACCGAGCGCCTTAGAAAGAGTGAACTTTGCCGATGTATCTGCAATGCTGGTGCTTCCAAATGATGACCTAAGGGCGAATGGAACAAATTCTGCTGAGAGTTCCTCATTCTCATCCAATCCGTCATCGCTAGCCATTGAGCCCATTGCGAAAATCGAAGGGACTGTTTGTACTGGTTTCGAGTCCCTCCTGATATTACCAAGAATGTTGAGGGACAGTCACAAAAGCTGTCTCAGCTTTTAAAGTCTTGCCATCAGATGACTAAAGTGATAAGACTCAAAGAATGAAATCATCAAGTAAATCACTCTAGACATCTTAATCATGGCTTTTGCATGCCTGGACATAACTTTTTTGTTATCATCATCATCATCATCATTATTATTATTATTATTAAACTCTTCATCTTAATATCTTTATTTAGTTGATGGGTTCTTCCTTTTACATGTATATCAATAAAACTCAATAAAACTCTTTTATCATGTATTTATAGTTACTCTGCGGGTATCTTTTTTTCTTAATTGAATGGTGAAGATTCAATCTTGAAATCCAATGGTTAATAACAAATGTTCTATATAGCACCTCTTCAATACCGTAGAATTTTTCTATATATATCGTTCTTTTTTTTCATTTTTCTTTTTTGTTGGCTTTGGTGTTTAGAATCTCTGCGTTTTTATTTAAGCAATGCTACTTATGGTCTAGGAAAGAATACCGTTGATAGTTGAAATAAGAAAATAGAAAACTTTTAAGATTCCAAAGAGGTATTTATCAAATTTTATATATCGGTTATTGAAAGTACATGGTAAAATCTACATTATTAAATGATCATATAAACAATAGGATCAAAGGCAAAAGAATTAGACCAAATACGAATAATGAGATCAAGATACAAAAAATGAAATTAAGATACAAAACATTGGATCAGACTTTGTACAAAGCAATGAGACTTAAATATACATATTGAGTGATGTAATTAGCTACAATTTTTTATGCATACTATAGCTACACCCTAAAATAATTGAATTTAAGTTGCTTGAAGTGTACTTATCTATACTACTATTAAAAGTATGAGTTGTTTGTCTATAATTTTTTTCCAAAAATACCCTTTATTGATTTAAATAATCTTATGAATATCCTTAATTTAACACCCAAACCTAGAAATTATCAAAGCCCAATTATTCAAAACTATATCTAACTCAAATATTACCCAAAAATATAATAAACCCATTGAAGTAACTCTCTTAGTTTCACAAGGCAAAGGTGCTACCATAGACAACCACATCGCTTCTTTTCCATAGCCATTGGCTAAATCATAACAACCACTTGGGAAAACAAGTGTATCTTCCACCTCATGGCCCTATTTCTTATTTCGAGGAGACAACTAGAAACCCTAGCTTTCAAAAGCCACTAACGAGATTATTGTAGTTTCAAGTATGCTGCACTCAATCTTCTCAATTAATTCTTTATCGTTCCTGATTAAATTATGTACGTTTGCAATTATTCAGTCTATATCATGCATTAGTTACAATTACAACCATATATATGGATTTCCTCTTTTTTGATTCTTCTAAATTATATACGTTCACAAAAATAAATAAAAGAATACATATATAGGTATTTTAAAATTATATTCTAAGCCACCAAAATATTACTTATCTTCCACTTCTAATTAATGCTAAAAGTAAAAGAGTTACCCTAAATCGGGCTTGGAGAACTCTATTTATTAAAACAAGATGATGACTAATTTTTAAATATTATTTTTATTTTTATATTATATTATTTAATCTTTTAATGCACTTCCATAGAAAATTATGTCATTATCCTTCATTTGCTTCCATCTATATTTTATGTTAGTTACTAGCTCTAGTTCTTCCTCCATAAACTTCTTTACTCATTTTATGGATTATAGTATAATATTGTAACTATTAGATTTATTGAGCTAGTGGACGTAATAAATTTACATATTGATAGTTTGCTATATATTAAATATAAATTGATATTGAAATGAATGTTAGATTTATTCTGAATTTAATTTAATTTTTTTATTTTTAATAATGAGTTTTTTATTTGAAATTTTATTTTGATATAACTTTTCAATGAATTTCAGTCATGTATTGCTTTATTTTTTTTTATAAATTTGACAATCAATTCCTTGTTAAATGTATATCAACCGCAAGAGGTAATAAGTTCATTTAATGTGATTTTAATATAATAGGAAATTCCTTATTAAATTGATGTAAAATTTAATCAAACCCCAATTTTTTTAACCAACCTTGAACTTGGGATTATGGGTTGTGATGTGGAATGAGCCGATAATACATAGGTAAATGGGTTGCACCAGACCAAGCGAAGGCCATTTGGCTTGGGCTTAGGTTGGCCATAACAAGGCCTAACAAGCTATATATCTAGTTAGAAATTTAATTTTTAGCTTAAGTTTAATCCTCAGCCTAACTTAGCTTACTCTTAGAGTTGGACTTTTAAATCAACCCAGCTTTGGGTTGGGAATTATAATTAATTGTTTTGAGAAAAGCTCAAATTCATGTTGAGTGGACTTTGGCTAAAAAAATTTTGGCAAGCCTCAACTTAGCTTCAATGAATAGGTCAAATTTATATCCTTAATTAGGTGATCCAACATATAAACAAAATGGGCTCCATCTAGCCTGGGCCAAACTTACATGCGTAGGCAATCCACCATATACATGTGTGAATATGTTCTTAATGACTAAAACTAATTAGAATAAAGATTAATAGGAAGTTCAAAGATTACAAGTTAAATTCAACATTTTCTTTTGTTTAAATATTTATATTAGTTCAACAAGAATATGTTGAATAAGGAAAAATATGAATAATAAATGGAAAACCCATAAAAGAATGCAATGTGTGATTAACGTGAAAACTATCTATAGAACTTTCATAGGCTTACAACCATGGATCTTAGTCCACCATAAATAAAATATACTAAACATAAAAGAGACTACAAAGATTTACTTGATATAGAAACTACTATCTTTTGAAAGACTTATATTAGTTAACATCTATATTTGTCTTTTATATCAATGCAATACCTTGAGCTCTTTAGTAGATCACATCAAAAATATATTTAGATTAGCAAATCACCAACTTTTCTTTCCATCCAAAAGGCTTTCAAAAATTATTTTGAAAAGTTTTTTATAGTATTGGGAAAGTTTTCAACATAAATGCATAATAAGGAAGTTTTCAATCAATTAGAATAAAGAAATTTGTATTTAAATTTTTTTTTCCTAAAAGTCCATCCAATGCTTGATTTTCATCCAAGGGCTCCTAAGATAGCTCTTAAGCATCCAAGGGCACCCAATAAGCTCTTTATATTGCTCTAGTGCCCAAGCCTCTTTCCTTGTTTTTCATGCCTCTTTATATTGCTAAACACTTCAGCTCTTTTTAAAACTTCAATCTATCTTTTATATTGTCATTACCTAACCTTAAATAAAAAACACATACATATCTTATCCAGCCTTTTTTCCATTTGTCTTCAACATTTCTATTAGACTAATAATAAGTCCCTTAGTTGCTTCTAACAAGGCCAAGAAAGTTTACTTATATATATATATATATATATTTAGTTATCCAAGGCACTTGGAATTAAAGGATTTGATTTCACTTGAATGAGTGAATCATGAGTTCACACTAACGAGGTTAGAGAAGTTGCAGATCCATTCTTTATATGCCCTTTCAAGATAGTGGTTCAATTGGAAACACCTATCTTGGATCAAAGTAAAAGAAGACGTTGATGAGATAATGGTTTGGTGAGAACAACAACTAGTTGGTACTGAGTGGAAATATGAGAGACATGAAGTTGGCTAGGAAAAACTTTATCCTGAACAAAGTGAAAATCAATAGCAATATGCTTCATATGAGAGTAAAAAACCAAATTGGCGCACAAGTAGGTGGTATCAATATTATTATGATAGATAGTTGGAGAATGCTTGAGAGACATATCAAGTTGAAGAAGAAGTGATTCGACCCATCCCAACTCTAGTATTATAAGCAACAACTCTATATTTTGCTTCAATGGAAGATCGAGCAACATAACATTGCTTTTTGGAACTCTAAGAAATTGGGTTGCTGTGGACCCGCATTTTTCACATGCGCCCCCACAACATTCCTATGATGTCTCGCATTCAATCAAATTTAGGGAGCCTCCTCAACAGTTTCAGAACCTCTCTTAGCAAACTCCATGCCCAACATACTGCCAGTTTCAAAAGGAATTTCTTTATCATGTGCTGAATGCATGCTTCAGTCCAATAACCATCAGCTATGGATGTTACTTAGCAAAATAGCAGAGTGTCCTAACGAACACCGCAAGAGAAATTCAACATTCTCTTGAAATCACCAGGCTGGATCAAATATTGCAGCAAGGGAATGGCAATTGCAACAACAACTGATCTGACTTCAGGTGGACGCGCTGACCAGTCTTGGCGGCGAAGAAAAAATGCATCACAGGCTGTTTCTCAACAAGTTTTCCTGATTTCAACAAAGAAAAGCCTGAAATTTCTTTCTAAAGATCATGATCCAGGAGGTTTAAGCTTCAACTCCACAGTTCTCGAATTTAGATTGTTCTTGCACGTGCCTGAAAAAAATCATCATTGTATAATTTTGACTGTTCGGAAGTTGAAACATGAACCTTCTCTTGACCGTTTACACATCGAACCTGCAGATTTTCCGCTATTTTGATTTGATCTTCATCAGAGCCATTGTTTAGGAATTCCATCTCATATTCATGACAGTTTGCGAAGTTTTCTGAGCCACTGCTATCCCACCAAGCTTCAAGAACTCGAGATTTCTTTGAACTTTGTTCAATATAACCTGAGGATTTGTTGACGAGAAAAACATCACAGAGCCATGATCCCAGAACTCGCGAGACACCATTCTGTTCAAAACAAAGTACCGAATCTGGCAGTCATGGGAAATTCTTTAATTTCCATCATGAAGTCGCATACTGATCAGAAATGCTTTTGAGAATTAGGAACGACGTCTTGAGAAAGCCACTCACAACTGGTGCCTGCTGTAGCCGAAAATATCGAACTGATCAAACAGCAATAGTCATCAGACAACCTGGCCAACTTTTCCTACAACTCTCCTTGTCATGAGCAGAAATATTCAGTGGCTCACGTCAAGTTTCAATGGCTTTCATGTCAAAAGAACCTGTGTCTTTAAACTCTATCTCGAACAAAATATCACAAACAAACTCCCTATATCCATTATCACCAGGAACTGAAATCCCAAAGAGTAGGGCACTGTGAACTTTTTGGCAGTTGATTTAATTGGCATCTTGGAAATGAGTTTTTTGCTAGCAAACTCTAATCGCATTTATCTCACCAATTTCCCCAAGGACATGAGTATTTTTTATGACACGAGGAATGAGCCCTCTTTTGGCAAGCAACAGGATTTGTTTTGAAGAAAAGACATGACCAGCTTCAACCCAAAATCTTATCATGAAAGTCTCCAGAATTGGATGAATCTGGTGAATAATAATCATCTTCTTTTCAGTCCCAAACTAATCATCCTCTGTATTCTGGCCATATAGGAAGCCTTTCCGATTGTAAATCTCGAGCAGCGTCAAGCATAACCTCCAGTTCTGAATTCCTGGAGTACAGTTTCTTCATTAAGCCTTTGTTGATTCTTTCCCCCACTGATATCGCAGTGGTTCAACTCAGGCAGCCAGCTTAGCAAGTTTCACAAGCACTTCTCGGGAAGTTCATTTAAACAGCAGGGATGCTTCCCAAACATTCTGGGAAGTTATAAAAGGATTTCTCATCAATGGGCTCACTGTCCTCCATCAAAATCACCGCATATGCAGCAGTATGACCATCGCAGACGTGCTTGAGGTGACCATCGGCATCAAGTTGCTCGCCATCTTTGTTGAATTCAGCGAACCTCTCATCTCTGAGATCTTCAATAAATTCTCAAGGCAGTTTGCCATCTTTTCTTGAATAACTTTCATTCCGACAATTTCAGAGTATTTTGTAGCGATACCATCAATATGAGCATTTGTATATCGATACATAATCAATGGCGGAATGCATATCATCTGCAATTCCAACTGTATAAGCCATGAAGAAGTCAAAGTGCAACCAGTCCTAACTCCAGTTGCCTTTATCTGGTTTGAACCTTGAGAGAGAGCAACCTACTGACTCGATCAAAGACACGGCTGTAACTTACGGGTCTGCTCATGGAGCTTGAGTACATTTCCAGCAAACTGCTTCTGGGGCTTGTACTGATGAAGCTAACTCTTAAATCATTTGTAGCTATCAATAATTCCCTTCAGCAGGGATTCGTTTGGCATCAGTTTCAAATGTATTGAGCCACTGGGGTTGGGCATTAGGATTTGAGGAGAGACCAGGGAAGTCTGAGTGCAGGCTCTGCGTGTTGTGCTACCAACATCAATGAAGGAGTGGACTTCGACGGTTTGAATGGAACATTGTATGGATTCTAGGAGGTCTTTATTCTGGATGCATCTTCATTCTAGTATCTGTAGGGCCCATGTTGTGTTTGATAAATCACTTTCTTCTCATGTAAATACCTGGCACCTTTGGCAATGCCGTTGATGATAGAAACTCTTGTAGACTATTCAAGGACCTTCCCACTGTTATCAATCACATCCAGATACTGCAGCAAGCTTCCATTGGGAACAGTATCATAGATGAGAAAACACTCTTCCCTGCCTTAATCCAGAACATTAGCAGCAAGAGAAGACCCTGAAATATTCTTACCGATGTAGGAGCATTCCATGCACCCATTGTTAAACCCCTCTTTTCTCCTTTGCTTAAGTAGTGCAGCTTCCACACTAAACAGAATAGGGACAACAGGTCCCCAGTTCACATAGTGCAGGTCTATAACAAACCACCTTGGAGGCTCTAGTTCTGGAATTGCCACTTCTTTTTTGGTTGTTAACCTCCCCTTTCTAGCGGCTGTGACTACTGATGACTGAACCACTGGACAAAAATATCATTGATCAACGCAATTACAGACTGGGGAACTAGTCTGGGTTCTTTATCACCATGTCCTAGTCCATTGTAGTCCTCTGTGGTGGTAATTCTATGAAGATTAAAATTCCCCAGTGATACACATTTCCTTCCTCGCAAACCCACCATGCTCACAACGTATCATCAATACAGAAACAGAAACAAGCCCAGATATCCAACATACTTAATATTGCTTCTCTCAAAGAGAAAATTAGAGACTTTAAACCAACGACAAATTCATGAAAGAGAACCAAACCCATATGGAAAACATCTGATTCAGTACAGCAGCCACAGTCTTGCCACGAATCTTAATTTGATTAATGTTGCCTCAAGCTCTTTCATGTCAATCTCATCATCCCATGGTTTCACGTCCAAGTGTGTAGTCCCATATCCAAGAATGTGCAAACACCAAGAGCAAGGAGAAAATAGCAGAAAAAAAAAAAAAAAAATATATATATATATATAAAGAAAGAAAGAACATAAATGAAGAAAATAAGAACTATCAAAAAAAGCCACACTTCATGTGTGAATCGATGGGCTTAAATGCAGGTGGAATAAAAGGGTTTCAAATATCACAAAGAAGAATTGAAGGATTCTTGAACACAAACAAAGAAGCAACAATGGGATTAGAAGTTAGGGAAATTTATGAAACACCGAAAATCAACAGTAGCAAATTTTAATGACAACAGATGAAAGAGGAAAAGAAACAGAGAAAATAAAATAAATTGGATTTCACACTGAAGAGCTTACCTCAGGGGAGATGCTGGAGACTTCAAGAACTCGTGGGCTTCTCTTATTGCTTCTTTCCTTCCTTTCCTTTGGCCCTCGGCCCTTTCTAGAAAAATTCACATCGTCGAAGCAGCCTCTCATCTTCTGCTACCTATCCCTTTCATCCATGGAGAAAATCCTCCCCCTCAAATCCGTGCGTCCATTCTCCAATAATGGTCTCCCCTTTTAAAACTCCCTCTTTTTCTCTCCCTCTTGCGTGCTCCCCGTCCCCCCTTTTTAAAACTCCTCCCTCCTTTCTGCTCCAATCTTTTCTTTTATTTTATCTCCGATTTTTCAAAAAGAAACTTTCCTTTCTCCTACAAAAAAAAATCGGCCACTTTCCTTTCTCCAAAATTCTAGTGATCCTCCTTCCAAATAGATGACAGCTCGTTTCCTCATGCCCAAAAAGCCAAGAAATATGATTTAGAAAACTTAAAATAAAATAAGAATAAAATAAAATAAAATGAAAATAATAAAGAAAGTCATACAAGCCACACAAGTCATGCAGGCCATGCCATCATGCAAGTCATGTAAAAAGTGAGTCTAAAAGTGCCTAAGTGGGCTTAAGTGGGCCTAAGTGGGCTTAAGTGTGCAATCCTAAAAGTGCACCTAAAAGCTATCCTAAAAAGGAAGAAAAAAACCTAAGTCTAAATTCGGACCGCCAAGAATCACAATGGGGTTAGGTAAATCCCTCAATCAGAGTCTCCGAGGTGGCTCAAAAAAGGCAAGTAGTATGAGTAGTAATGGGCTACCAAGGAACTACCGTGGAGTACTAGAAGTGAACTTAAAGACATGTGCTAAAGGGACAAAATTGAGGGTCTACAAATCCTCAGGTTATATTGAACAAAGTTCAAAGAAATCTCGAGTTCTTGAAGCCTGGTGGGATAGCAGTGACTCAGAAAACTTCGCAAACTGTCATGAATATGAGATGGAATTCCTAAACAATGGCTCTGATGAAGATCAAATCAAAATAGCGGAAAATCTGCAAGTTCGATGTGTAAACGGTCAAGAGAAGGTTCATGTTTCAGCTTTCGAACAGTCAAAATTATACAATGATGATTTTTTTCAGGCACGTGCAAGAACAATCTGAATTCGAGAACTATAGAGTTGAAGCTTAAACCTCCTGGATCATGATCTTTAGAAAGAAATTTCAGGCTTTTCTTTGTTGAAATCAGGAAAACTTGTTGAGAAACAGCCTGTGATGCATTTTTTCTTCGCCGCCAAGACTGGTCAGCGCGTCCACCTGAAGTCAGATCAATTGTTGTTGCAGTTGCCATTCCCTTGCTGCAATATTTGATCCAGCCTGGTGATTTCAAGAGAATGTTGAATTTCTTTTGCGATGTTCGTTAGGACACTCTGCTATTTTGCTAAGTAACATCCATAGCTGATGGTTATTGGACTGAAGCATGCATTCAGGGCATGATAAACAAATTCCTTTTGAAACTGGCAGTATGTTGGGCATGGAGTTTGCTAGGAGAGATTCTGAAACTGTTGAGGAGGCTCCCTAAATTTGATTGAATGCGAGACATCATAGGAATGTTGTGGGGGTGCACGTCAAAAATGCGGGTCCACAGTTGCAACCAAAGTAGAGAACATATGCATTTGTTAAGGTTCTATCATCTAGATTTCGTCTCCAATTTGCATCAAAGAATGCATGCAAAAGCAGTGGAGAGCCACATTTGAGGAAAAAACCATGATATATGGTGCATTTGAGGTACCAAAGCACTTGCTTGACAATTATCTAATGTGTTTTAGTTAGTTTGGGCAATTCAACATGTGTTTGAGGCTTTAAGGTACATGTATCTAAGATCCTAGGTATAACGGAAATGATAAAAGAACATAACTTTGGGCATATAGGATGAGTTAGAAATCATAATTAGGGCTTGATTGTTCCTAAACCTAGATCATTTTGCAAAAGTGATATCGAAATCTCATCTTTCACCTAATGGCTCCCTCTCGTACATGTGAGGATGGTGGAATCTCCTCCATAGAGATGAAGGCTAGGGCTCTTTCTCACTGGAAGACAAAATGGTTGAAGCTTACAAGCCCTAAACCCTATGTGGGTTTAAGTGACTTGAGTCCATCCTGGGCTTGGGCCACTTAATCTAACCCATCAAATTTTAATTAATTAATTAGTCTTATTGTGCTTTAATTAATTAATTAGTCTTATTATGTTTTAATTAATTAATTAGCCCAATTCAGAAAGACTATTCATATATAATTAGTCATATTTGTGCATGAATTAATTCTATAAACTCCATTTTTCTAATGATCAGGGAGGAAAGATCACAGGAATTTGTAGAAAATTCCATTATTTTGAAATTATAGAATTTATTTATGTTATTAAAATTGAGAAAATTGGAAAATTATTTAAAATTTAGAAAAGTTATGGAAGGTGCATGCCAAAAGGAAAATAATTGCAACAAGCGATTTATTGGAATTGGGATTTTATTAACCTAAGAGAAATTCTAAGGAAGAATTTTAAAACGCAAAGTTAAGGAATTAAATTTATTTGAAAACCAAAATTTTGAAAATCAATTTTTGGAAGCATGGATGAAGAATAAGGGATGAATCACTTGGGCCTTACAATAGATCAAAGGAGGGTCACCATGCAAGCAAGGGCGGAGCCACATAAGACTTAGGGTGGAAAGGAGCTCGATTGATTACAGTTGTAGGTGCTGGTGGTTGCATGAAAAGGCCTTCCATCTCCATTAAAAAATTCCTTCATCCCTTTATTCACTTGCATGACATCACTCTGAGTAGAATCCAAGATCATTCCAAACCTGGTTAGTGAAGTTTCCAACATCCCAATCCTGTGTTCAAGGTCTTCACCAATCTTGATTGCTCTTAGGTTTCTCTAGCTGCAAAACCCGTTTCTAGAGTAGGTCCAAGGAATATTCCTCCTCAAATAATTGCATCCATGTAATATTTTCAAGTTTCAGATCCCCATGCAACCAAATTACAAACTCAGAGAATTCATCTACGGAGTTCACCACGATAAAATCTTCTAATCAGCCTCATTTAGCGTCCTGAGGAGAGATACCCCAACCAAACCAATCATTTGGGTCAGACCATAAGAGATCGCATATGGGCCCTTCAGTTGGTTTCGCAGGTGGTTGGTTGGAAGATGGCCACCCAGAAAGTGGAGGTGGTGGTTATGGGGGTGTCAATGGGGATGACTCTGTTGGTGAGGAACTTAGATGGAGTCATCTCCATACATTATTGAGCAAAAATTAGAGGATCTTCTTCCAATCTAGGCTACTATTCCCTGTCTAGCTTCCCCAATTCCACTATGGTTCCTTATTTCTCGTTATTAAATGCAACTGAGCTATCAATTCTGTCTAGCGCACCAAACTCTGCCAGACTATTTTACTTTTCATGGTAAGGCACTCGAGCCCAATGATGCTTACCAATTTGGAATACTGAGGCTCCTTCACTATCATGAAATTCTTAAGCTGAAAATATTGGACATTGTGACCATGGTAGGTTTCATTTTGGACTTCAAAAATGGGATAAGGCACATGTTGTGATGAATGGGATTACCCGACATGAAGGTGCTAGTTTCCCCCAAAGATCTCAACAAACCATCCATCATGAACTGAATACCATTCCTCTCCACAAAGCTCATCTTCGTTTTTTCAGACAAATTGATCTTCAAGTCTCCAAAAGACTTGTGAGTGAATGATAAGACTGATGAAAAGTCAATAATGGTAAAACAACCCATTTCCGCCCACCATTCTATCTTTGTAGTTACACGCATAGGTTCCAATGATTAATGTCTGTCTCAAATTCAAACACCACCAACTTTTTGGTGATACCTTTTGAAATGTATGGTAGTTGGACAGAGCCAAGAGTGTTTTTTGTATCTACCTGTTTATTGCTTAGGAATGAACTATCTAAAAGTGAATTCTGGTTAATAGAGCTGTCCAGTGATATTCTACCAGCACCTTGACCACTATCAGTTAAAGAACAATTTGCATTTTTGGTTGCTTCACTTGAGCGGAAGGGATATTCTGAAGCTACTGATTCAATGATTTTACAAAGACAGAATGTTACATCCTCCATGTAACCTGACAAACTGGATGCCTTAGAAGGTGAACCAAGGTCATAGTTCAGCTCAGCAAGAAAAAGACTACATTTAGGTGCTCTATCCAGCCTCGTTTATTCTTCTTCAAATATGCTTGCACAGGTTCTAACCTACCCTATCCAGAAACGCCAAAACCTATCTCTTCTTTCCATCTCAGAAGCTTGAAGCCAATATTAGAGAGTCAATGGAAGCTATTGCTGTCACTGAGTCTTCTCCCATGTGTTCCTTGATTTTCCTTAACAGGTATCCCCATACATTGGTAGTAAAGATCCCCACAACTACAATACTCTCCTTGTGCAACTAGTTCAATGTTCACATTTTTAAGAGCATCAATAAGCTTTAGACGTAAGAATCAAAATCTGCACCATGTCTAAGTCTACCTTCTAACTCCTCTGCCTGAGAGAAAATTTCACTTAAGGCATCGTCATCATCGTGACCAGAACCTCGACTTGTTGAGCTTACAACATTTGACAAACACACCAATGCTTAACGTCTAGCAGCTATTATTCCTGTGTTAAGCAACCTTCTTTCATCATCTCGAATGGCTTGGTTCTTAACTCCTCCACAGTAGGTTTTTGTAGAAGATTCTCAACTATACTGACTTAAGAAATTTCATTCAGAATCTCAGTTTTAGATGACACAATTACACCATGGTTAGAAGCAATGTCAAGGGTTAAAGGAACAGTGATGATGTAGGCTATGTCTTCTGGAAGAACCATAATTGAAGCACCAAAACATGGAAAAACATCCCCAGTCATAATGAATATCCCACCTTCATTTTTAAAAGCTTATCTTGCACAACAAGAAATTGCAAGTATATGATCAGAAAGTAGTGGAATTGGCCCATCAGGGTCATCTACTGCCAAATATGGAATTGGTAGGTGCAAAAGCATTCCTATTGAAATCATCACAGGCTTTAAGAGTTGAACCCATGATTCTAATGATGGTGCCCATTACTATCTTTCTGAGTATCAGCTTGGCTATGAGCAAGGTCATTATGATGAGAATTTCTGCTACAAGACAAGGTGATTGTTCTATCATTAAATATGCCAACATTTTGAAAAGTCTATGGCAAGAATTGCATCATTATCAATGCATCAAGATGATGTGTAGTGAGGATGTAGCCCTACTTAAGAGATTTGTGGAGAAAGAGAGTATCTTTGAGTTTCTTGTTGACCTCAATGTGGAATATGATCAGAAACAAAGCCAAGTCTTAGGCAGAGATGAGTTGCCATCATTGAATGAGACCATCTCTATGATTCGAGTAGAAGAAGGAACGTGAGGGGTGATGATTGAATCCCAAGCAGCAGATAGCTCAACAATGGTCTCGAATGGGAATTCGGCAATGCTTTCCAATGGTGGATCAAATCAGGTTTCTAACTATGGGAATGACAAGGCAGATTTGTCCAAAGCAGACAACAAAGAAAATCACTGGTGCAATTACTATAAAAAAAACCAGGCCATGAAAAAGATCATTTCTAGAAATTATATGGAAAACCACCTAATTTTGGGAAGAACCGAAACAGTAAAGGTGAGCAACAAGGTAATCAGGGGTAGGCTCATCTTGTTGCGACTTCAACCAGGGGAATGAAAGGTCTCTAGGTCCCAAAACCCTGGAGAGTCAACAAAAAGAAGATTGAGAACTGAAAGCGTGCTGGGAAACACTTAGAAAAACCCTCAATGCTTGTTCATTGGCACTCGTAGGTAAGACTCTTAATCTTTTATGCAGTAAGTGCTGCATATATTAATTTTCCAAACTCTTGGATCATTTTGGACTCGAGCAAACAACCACATGAAAAATGCTTCCCTCAAATTTAGTACCTACAGTCCATGCCCTAGTAATAAAAAGATTGCATTGGCAGATGGGTCATTTTGACCATGTTGTCAGTTAGGGTGAAATAAAAAACATCCTTCCCTGTCGTGAAAAAATTGTTTTAACATGGTCCTAAATTGTCTACCAAGCTTGTTCTAGCCGTCACGACATAAGACATGAATTTAGTGTTATTTTTCACCATACGCATGATGGTTTCCAGGACCAGGACTCAGGCAGGGATGATTTGGACATGCAAGAGAAAAGGATGGGTTTTACTATACCTTGAAGCATCAATCAACCAAGTAGGACTAAGAATAATTTACCTGTCCTTAATTTCTGAAACTGTTGCCAATTAAGCCATAATTTGCACATCATCTAGTTTAGGTCATCCCGTCATTTTAGTGCTTATGAAAATTTGTTTCCATTTTGTGGTCAAAGGAAATTTATGCGGAGAAGTCTTCATTGTGATATTTAATGAATTTCCAAACATGATCCGTGTACCGTTCCCCCATCAATAATGGTAAAAATTTTGGTTTCTCTCGTTGAGTCATGGTTATGTCTGGGTCCTTTATTGTTCCCAAGTTTTTTGTGCTCATTGATTTGTTTCCTTATTAATGATTGCACTCTTGTACGTAGCTCCTATCTTAGAAACAAAAAATCCGTTGCAGTTTTTAAACTTGTGTTCCCAATTTTTCATAGCATGGTAAAAAAATGAGTTTGGTGTGGCAATAAAAGGTTGAGGTCTTGTAATACTCATGAGTACTTTAATTAGGCTGATCCTCGTATTTCCAAAAAAGGAGGAATCATTCATGAATCTTCTTGGTTAAGCCTCCACTACAAAATGGATTTCCTGAACGAAGAATGGTCATTTGGCTAGTCCTCAACCCAAGCTTTTTTTGTTTCAAAACCAATGTGCCATAGGCGAGTACTGGGAAGAGGTCTCACTACTACCCTCCTTATAAACCGATACCTTTGAGTGTGTTGGGTTGAAAACCCTTAGAAAGTCTTTTCCTAAAATTCTACTGAACTTCAAGCTTCCCATTAGCTTGGTTCCTTGAATCTTTGGTGGTGTTTTTTTTGTATCATTTGTCCATGTCATTCATGCTCAAAACTGGGGAAAATTTGATCCATGGATCTATTGGATTATTTATGGGAGTATTCCTTTACGAAAAAGTTAAAAATGTTAGCATCCTCCTACAAGGAAATTTTTTGTGTTTGTCGATGTCCCCTTTCCAAGAATGAACCGTGGTTCCCACTCCGTTATCTTCAAGGCAGACGGCCATTAATGGAAGATAAGATTAAGATTGTTTTAGTTGAGAGCGTTCTGCGTCCCCGTCTGGTCAACTCGACTCTTAATCCAGTCCATGTCAAGAGTCTGAGTCTCCAAAGCCTACTTGTTGTCCCGATCTAAGAACTTGAGTCTCAAACTCTGAGTCAAAATTCAGAGTCATCGACTAAGGGTAAAGGAAATTCGTAGTCCCACACGACCTTATCAAGTGTATTCTAGGAGGAAGGCACACATTCTTGACCTCTTGCAAGCCATAGTCCGCACCAACCCTAAAAAAAAAGGTAACGCCATTTTTTACCTACTTTTGAAAATTCAGCACTCACCCTTGATAGTCTTGACCATGATCTCCGATTGCCATTAGAAAAGGTATTAGAGAATGGCACCAAGCATCCCACTATACCCACTGTCACATTTTTGTGTCATAAAGACCGGTCCCCTTCTCATAAAAGCTTCCTCATGGAGCCTAAACATATCCATCCCTAGCACTCTATCCAAAGCTCTAAAACTGGAGGATTGGACAAGCTATCGAGTGTAAATAGGAGGCACTTGAAATACAAAAAACTTGGCAACTGGATAACCTGCATCAAAGGAAAGAGCCCGCATGGAATGTAAGTATCTTTACAGTGAAGTGTAAGGCAAATGGATGCTTGAAGGTAAAGGGCTCGTTAGCTGCAAAAGGGCGACACTCAAACATAGGGGGTGGATTATCAAGAAACCTTTGCACCATAGCAAAAGTGAATCTAGTAATAATTCCTGTGTCTCTAGTTGCTAATTTGATTGGAGTTCAAACAATAGGATGTGAAAAATGCATTCCGATATGGTGATCTGAAGAGAACATTACATGGAAATCCCACCCTAGTTGGGAGTGAGTTAGAGAAAAAGTGGGATGTAAATTGAAGAAGGCCCTTTATGGAACTAAGCATCCTAAGGGTTTGTTTCAACAGATTCACTACAGCTATGACAATAATGGGGTACAACCAAGACAAGGTGATCCATCCTCTTTATTAAACACCCAAATTCGGGGGAGTCATCAACAGACTTTGTGGTTTATGTGGATGTAAATGTGAATCAGGAATGATTTAAAGGAAAGAGAGCTCTAAGATTCAATTGGTGAAGAATTTGCGATCAAAGACCTTTGGCCCAGTTTAATTACTTTCTTGGAATTGAAGTGGCTTACTCCAAGCGAGCATATTTATCTCCTAACAGAAATACAGTTGGGATTGTTGTTGAACGAGACAGGAAACTCCGTGCTGTAAACCTATTGGACAGGGTCTATTGAATAGAATCACACCGAACTACAGAATCAAGTGAAAGATGTGTCCGTGGACAAGGGGATGGACGAGAGGCACATTGAAGGCGCCTGTATCTCTCCCATACAAGGCCAGGTATGCTTATGTTATTGGGGGTCGTAATCCAATTCTCGGAGCTTGAAGGAGAAACTCATCTACAATTGTTCATAGATCTTTTTATTATCTAAAGTCTTCTCCAAAAAGGGGATTCCTCTTACAAAGGGGAATTGAACTAACCCTAAAACCTACACTGATGCAGACTATGTAGACTTCGGTGAAACAAGGGCAACATCATGATATTTGCACGTTCATTGGTGAAACCTGGTCACTTGGAGGGTGCAGAAGCAAACTATGATTACAAGGTCTGGTAGTGTTGAGTCTGAATTCAAGCAATGGTACATGGTGTAGTGAGTTGTTTATGACTGAAGATTATTCTTGATGATTTGAAGATTAGATGGGACAAACCAATGAAGGCCCATTACTAGGACAACAAATCGCTATTAGCATCGCTTATCCACTGACAATGATCGGACGAAGCATATTGAGGTTGATAAATACCTTGTCAAAGAAAAAACTGGATAGTGCTTGATTTTGCACACTTTGTTAATGTGCCTATAGGGGTCAACTACTGATATTTGTGAATGAAAGGCTAGCAGTAACATATTCAAGTAATCACGGCAAACTAGAAATGGAAATATCTTCACCACTTGATGGGAGTGTTACAAAGTGACATGATTATACATTTTTTGTAGTTAAGAAAATGATGTAATAAAAAAATAGAATCACATGTATCGTCAACTATATTGTAAATTTGTAGGGATTACAGGGGTAGTTTCTCTTTCTTTTATTAGCAACAATTGTATATAGTTGAGCCTAACCTGTACCTTAATTTATTTGAATAAATCAATCATTCTTTTTTCATAGAAAAACATGTCTCCGAAAAGCCCGAGGTTTTGGTTCAAGGATCAGGTTACCTATCCGAGAAGGTACCGGAAAGAGTACCACCCACCCTTCCAAGCCTTAAAAGTCTCTACCCTAATTAGGTTGAAGAAATATGAATAATTAATGAATTGATTAGATACCAAGAAGGCTAAGTGAGTTTAAAATTCTATAACACTAACATGTCAAACAGAATTCAAATCGCAATCATAAAGAAGAGTTAGGGTTGCACCTGGACCTACTTCTCAACAGCTATCACAAGACATCACGGTTGGAGTTCAAAAATAAAACACAGAACATGCATGTTTTATCAAGATAACTCAAATAAACATCAACGCAATCAGATATCATCAAACATGGATAATAGCCACAATGCCATGCATAATTCCATGGAATTTTGAAGTGGTAGGTAGAGAGCAATACCTGGTCAGCAAGTCGAGCGGCTTAAATGTGAAACTAGGTTAGTTCATCAACAATATTGAAACAATCTCTACTATCTAAAGGGGGTCCAATGTCATCGAACAGCAAACCAACATCTCTTGAATGTTGGTATCAAAGAAACAGCATAAATGTCAGACCCCCACCAAGCCCAATTCCCGTTGCATGAATTGATGCTATGAAATCCATTATGTTTGGAAGCATTAAGATTAGTCATGATTAAAATAAAACAAAAAATGAGAAAATTAGTTTAAAAAATTCAGAGAAAATGAGAAGATGCATGCTAGAAATTCGAGCAGCTAAAAGTTTATTCAAAATCAAATTTGATGTTCTGAAGATGAAATTTTAAAAAAGCCGAATTAATTTGAATTGAAAAAAAAAAAGTTTGAAAAGCTAAGTCACAACATATAAGAATCGAAGAAAAATAAAAGAAATAGCACAAGAGAGAATGGGTGCACCAAGTGTGTGACCAGGCTGGAATGGGGCCCCTGGATGTGGCTAAGACTGGCAGTACGATGGTGTTGATGGTGCTTGCTGTTATCTGAAGTTCTCTGACAACATTGCAAATCTTCTAGTAACCAAAGAGTGGTCTCCAAACGCTATACTGTTATAACCAAACTCCTTCTAAGGTAACAAGCATTGACAATGCCTGTTATTCCATAGTTCATGTGTTTCTGTATCTTGACACCATTTACAGCTGGACCATCCAAGCAAGCATCTGAGACAAGTGCAGACTAATGGTTGTACCCAAAGATCATAATAGTTGCCACAGATGCTGATTCATTTGCAACGCCTCTCAGTTTCTCCAGACTCGCCAAGGCTTACCAGGGATTCCAGCATGGAAGTAAGAAAGAAGGCCAATTCTGGCAAGGGATTTTTTGTCAGCTCAGGAATGGAAACAATGGCGGCCAATCAGGGCATAAGCCCCCACTTGATTAATGCCAATCAACCCATACTACTTGCATTTCAACTCGATAGTGTCTACTACCTTTTTTTCTGTGAATTTCTTCTTATGTGCCCCTTGCGTTTGAAGCAAGCTCTGTTTGGTTGGCTTTGTGCTTTGCTTGACGGTTCTTGGTTAGGCAAGCCCTGATATGTCGAGAGTCCTTCAGATTGAGACTTGGCGACGACACCACTGAGATAATCTATCAGCCTGAAATTCCGGCACTAGCCAAGAAGGTCACGAGAACCTGTACAGCAACCTTTTTATCACAAGCTATCATCAATCAATAGCAGTTGTTGGGAGTCGCAGACTCCCATGCATACAAAAACAGCATAAGTGGCAGTTTCTCCAAGAAACCATACAGCGGCCTGGATTGATCTCTGTAAATGCTAAAGCTTGACTTTGGATAGATGCTGATAGTGGAGGCAAGAACTATTGTGACGGCTTCCACGGCTGTGTGGTTCTATTCCCATTAGGAGCCCCAAGCTCTGAACAAGACATATTTCCAAAACTCTTCGCTAGTAATTGGAATTTGCAAGTGATTGGCCTCTACCTGTATGATAAATAGTGCTGCGTCGAGTCCAATCAAATTTCCCTAAATCAAGGAGAGGATATCTGTTGTTTCCCAGGATTTATGATTGCAATCTGAGTTCAAGTGACTTGAAGGGCCCCCCCTTTCCCCTGATAAAAACTCGAAGTTATCGTTAACAGTAAATGTAGGCAAGAACAACTCTCCGCTGGGTGATCTCATCAACAACTTGTTTGAATACCACCCCGCTCCCGCCCTCTTTGAGTCCTCCAAGAATCGTTTCTTGAGCAAGATAAATGAGCCACCCCATGAGAAAATGTCCGGCAATGAATAATAATCTGAGGCCCCTAAAAAAAAAAAAAAAATCGCGGATACAGCTTTATACTCTTTTCTTTTCCTCTTGCAACTAGGGACTCAATCAAGAAAAAGATGACCTTACTGAGAAGTATCGTATGACGACTAGCAGTAACATTGCCATAAATATATATATATAGATAAATAAAAAAATTAAAAAAAACCAGCACAGGGGTCTGTTTCTCCAAGGTGCTGTTGGCACCCCTCAATGGTGCTGTGAGTTGGGCAATTCCGAGTGACCCTGCTGAACCTCCATATACTGAGTATCTACACGAGCTAATAATACAATCACATACTCAACAGCAAACCCAGCAGGCTAGCCTCACAGGCAATGCGCACACATACTGGAGTACCTTTTTACTAAAAATAAGTTGCATTCTTTCATAACCGAACTTTGTTGCGACTTGAGCTTCTTCCCTTGGCAGTTGCTTTAAGGCCTTTCCAACTCGAACTTGATCAGCATTCCGTAGGAGTGGAATTGGAAGGAGTTGTGAGTGTGGAAGCTAGAGAGTGGTACCCATAGTGTCAGTTTGTCCTATTCTATTAATCTCAGATTTTCTAGAACGAGAATTTGCTTCAAAGGCTCGGAATTGGAAGGAGAAATGCCATTGTCTCGCAAATACACAAGCAAATCACTGGTGTAGGGGGATTAATAAATTCCCTCAATTGCATATTCTGAATCAAGAAATAGCTTGTGGCAATAAGACCACAAAAAACACACTTTGTCAGCAACCATCATGAGACAAGGATGACGGGGATTGAATCCTGAAAAGAAGACTTGTAGAATTGTGTGCCGCTTCATCAGAATGAAAAGAAATAAAGGATTCTAATCGAAGAGCTGCTTACCAAGGCATCTTAGAAAGAGTGAATCTTTGCTGAGTATATCCGAGCTGGTGCTTCCAAAGGAGGACCTAAGGCGAATTGAATAAATTCTGCTGAAGTTCCTCATGGTCATCCATCCGTCACGCTAGCCATTGACCACACGAAAATCGAAGGGACTGTTTGTACGGGGTTCGAGTCCCTTCTGATCTGGCCAAGAATGTCCATACCAGTCCCAAAAAATCTGTCCTCAGCTTCGAAAGTCCGTGGCCATCGATGACTAAATTCATAATACTCAAAGAATCAAATCATCAAGTCAAGTTAAATCACTCGACATCGGCATCAGGGCTTTTTGCAGACCGGACATAACCCGCCACCACTAAGAAGTGAGTGCTAAAAAGGAGAATCCTGCGTCCTAGACAGGAGAAACCCATCTGGATCACTAAACCACTGTGATCGTCGAACAGGGCAAAGCCTTTATTGCGATCAACCATTGAAGTGCGATTGTTGTTAACCCTCTCTCTGTCAAATATTTGACATCTGCAAAACCCGCTCGATGGCCTCTGAGGCTTTGGTAAAAACCCGAGAATGATTGAGACCAATGTATTTCATGCATGTCCACAGCTGCAAAGAACTCTCTGCATTTCACGTGAGATATTCTCAAGAGACCTTTAGGCCATTTCTTCATTTCCTCCATCCACTTCTCGCCAGTTGAGAAGCATTGCAGCAACAGTCCTCCAGTAGAACGCAAAGATTCCTATTTCAATCACTCTGACAACTTTTTGGTATGGTGTAATATGGAGCAGAGACTATAACTGGGCACCAGCCTCCTACAAAAATGATAAGATTGATGCCTTGAAATATCAGCAATTCGCTTTACTTGCACAGATTCTCAGTTACGTGAAAATTCCCTGATTATGGAAGAATTGTAAGACCTTTCCTTTACAATTGAGCTGGAACTAGTCTAGACGATGCCACTCTGTTACCATCAGTTGTGGGATTACTCAGGACCTAATATCCCCAAAATTGCTGTATAATCTCAACTACAGCAGTGCTGGGAAGGCCAAGACAGCGTGGAGTGAAAATAGTCAAAACTTTTTTTTTCCACGGGTTCCATGTCAAAATCTGAATTTTGCCACAATAGTGAATGAACCAGGCCATACTCATGACCGAAAAGATCTTCATCCCATTCCATTAGTTCACTGCACAAAGATACATTCAAGCAACAACTCCATACTTGGAAGCCTAGACAACTCCTAGTTTCAAATTCAAGTGTAGTAGATAGATGAACCACGCCCCCCCCAGATTCGTTAACAGACTTGCAAAGGTGAAGCTTCACAGCAAGTGGCTATCCTTCTGCATCATCCCCTGAAGAAAAATCCTAACCAAAGCATTTGATATGTGCAGGGAAGATCTCCCTAACAGCGAGCGTTTGCTGGCACAGAGAGACCTGCTTAGGCATTCAGACTGAAAATGGAGTAGTGGTGTCCTTAGCCCTAGGGAACTTCTTTCTGCACAGTGGCCAACTGCCAGAAAAAAAGTGCCTTTGGAGGTCTTGTGAACAGTCTTGGTGCGTGTTTCAATAGCATCTTCCACTGAACAGCAGCGCCCACAACATAAACCTGGTCATCAAAAACAATGCGTACGTTAGGACTCTTACCATTACAAGTCTTCCCTACAAATTACCCAACCAAAGCATCATTCCCAACAGGTGTTCAATTGGTGTCGTTACCCTTGATGTCCTCTCCTGCAAACGTACTCTCCATTAATATCACAGTATGTCCATCCAAGGGTTCTGAATCAGTATGTCGTACACCAAGTTGCAGTAGCTATATGGTCTCCGAGCCACTGGCATTCAAGAGAGTTGGTGACTGAACACATCACCATTGTCCATACAAAGCAATGTTCACCGAAAAAAGTTACAGGAATCTGGCCTGTCCATATTAATGCCTCGAGGAATCAATAACCTTTGTCCAAAACAGTGACACAACTCCCTCAAAAGTTTTGTGTCCACAGCAAGATTAGAGACCACAGAATTTGTTGTGAAGAAGGGGACACATCCAAGTATCATCATGGCGTGAGAAGCAGCATGACGTTCCCTCCTTTTGAATAATGACTCCAGTAGAATAGAAGAACCCGATGATGCAAGAAGACTTGCGCTAAGAGCCGCTGTTTGAAGGACCATCAGCACATAGTCATTGAAGGCCAGTAACAATGGCCAAGGTCACCATAGATATCAAAGATCAAGAATGGGATCAACACGCCATCACATTCCAAAGCTTTATTCCCCATGATATCGCAACTCGCCCACGCCGAGCATTCCAGAAATGGTTGCTTAACAAAGAATGGTACCAAAAAAAGAAAGAAAAAACGAAAAAGGAACTCCAAAATAGAGTGGAGACCTGGAAAAAGATTAATAACCAAAACTAGCCACATTTCATTGTTTGTCCATGGCCTTGAAAACAGGTGGATATCAGAACAAAAGCACGTTTCTTAGATACCATATCATGATAATTTCCATGCATCATCCATTGACTGTAGTGATTAAAAAAGACCATAGTAAAGCCAAAACAGTGCAGGCCACATAATTTTAAACACATTCAGCAAGAAAACAATCAGCCCTAAATGGCCACAACAATCAACATGATACCACTAAATGCAGTGCACAAATAACACCAAACTAAAAAAGATAATTAAGAACAGTGCGTAGGGGACAGAATAGCAAAATGAAGGAAACTTACGTGAGATGTATTCCCAATAAACTGCTCTTGCTCTTGAAACCTGAAAATTGCCGCCGGAAGGCGGATTGAAGTGGGAAAAGAGTTAGAGATCAAGAAGTAAAAACCAGAATAAGGAAAATTAGCTCCGAAGAACAAGGTATCGAAAAGAAATCAAATTATCCGAGACGAAACCCTAAAGTAATAGACAACGCAACCTCATCAAACAAAGAAATCAACGGATTGAAAATGTATTTTTCTAGTACACACATCAGTCAACAATTAACACCCAAACATAAAAGAGAAGAATAAAGAATAGTGCAAAAATGGAAGAAGAATAGGCATACGAGGAAACTTACTTAAGAAGTAAGTCCCAATAAACACCTCTTTGCCTCCTGGGAAACCTAAAAATTCTCCCCTTTATGCTGTATAGAAGGTTGGAACGATTAAGATAAGATGGAAAAACCAGAAGAGGTTAAAATTACCACCTAAGGGCCAAATTTAGTTAAAGGAAATGATATCATTCGATACAATCTAAAAAATGAGTAATTACAACACAACTTCAAGCTCACAAACAAACTAAGAAATCAACGAATTGAAAATGAAGGGCTACGACATACATGCAAGTCACCAAATTACACCCTACATAAAAGAAAAGAATGAAGAATAGTTGGGGAAATAGGAGAGAATAGGGAATACGGAGAGTTTTTAGGAGCTTGAGGGCCACAACATTCAACATGATAACACTGGAATTAGCAACAAAAAAATAAAAAGAGACAAAAAAAAGAGTAGAATCAGATAGAGATGAAAGATATTGAAGTTCATGTCATCATACCGGAAGAACCTCCCCGCAAGAAGTATGCTTACTTCAAGTGAGTGTGTTCTCCTTCTCCAAACCCCCACCAGAAAACCAGTGAACCTGAGTTCTCCTTCTCCCCTCGAATTCAATGAAAAATTCCTCTCTTTTGTCGCTGTACTCCTCCCCTCCTTTCAGGAATGGTTTTCTCACCTCCTCTAAAACCTCCCCCTGGAATCCAAAATTTCCCCGCTGAAATATCAGAAGACCCACTCTTTCCGTTTTCCTGGTTTTCTTCTCTCTCGGCCACCTCTTCCAATCGTCTCTCTCAATATGTGGACTGAATCCTTAGCGCCCCCCAAATCCACCTTGCTGAATCCTTACTACCCAAATGTCTGCTCTATATACAAGGGTCAAGCTTGGTTTCAAGCTTCTACCAACCAAACTCCTCCAAGCCATGGCCAATGGCAGCAGTAGATAACTTGGGATGCTGAATATCCTGAGAGTAACATTTCTATGGAAACCAGTAGGCAAACAGCAAACTGACATAGCTTCAACAGTATATATAAGAAAAAAGGGAGTCCACTTCAAGCTCTTGCAGTTTCTGGGAAGATTTCCTTTCTGTATACATCAAGATGCAATATTCTACTTCGTGTCCTGCTCCTTCAATCTTGTGGCCTCGATTTTGGATTCCCTGTTCAGCATGAACGCATTGCAAATCCCACTTAAGGACCTTTGCAGCTTGTTGCTCTTCTTACTCTTACATAGCTCTGGTCTTCATCCGACAAATCAGTCATGTGAAGCCATCCAAGTGTAGGCTAAGGTGACTTGTGGGTCTTAGCTTGCAGTTGTTGACAGTCTTGGAGGGTCAGGTTTCAGAAAATTATCTAAAACAGACATTGCTTCATACATGGAAAGAGGTCCAAGACGAAGCTGCAGGTGCACCCCCGAGTGCTCAAAAATGATCCAATCCTGGCTTGCTTTGTATCCTCATCCTGTTTTTGGTTCTAGAATCTTGATGGGAATAGAAACTTCGTGCAAGTCCCTGGGGCCAAGAAAATTTGAACCCAAATTCCCCATATGAGATTTCCCATGTGTTTTCATCAAACAATATCGTTCAACTCCAATCACCATGCATTCACGGGTAATAGTTCATGGTGATGATAAGGAAAGTCCCCTGCCAGGTGGGCAAATCACGACTTTGTACTTGCTACCCAATCTTTTTCAACCTCTGATCTTCCACTATGTGTTCCATCAAGACAAGTCCATGAGACAAGAGATGTCACAGGCCCCTATTACAGCAGAAACTCCAACAATCAAATCAGAGTCTTATGTCTTGCATTGGCCAGGCGGGGATGAATTCTTTTGTAGTCTTCATTATCTCTCTACTGTTCCATTAAATCGTCTTACCAAGACGTTCAGGTCTGTTAAGAACCGGTTTCGTACATCTGAGAAGGATATGGGATGGGGTTGTCTCCATGGATTCTGCAACTGAAAAGCACTTTATTCTTATAACCAAACAAAAAAATAAAAATAGACATTCCAACTTCAAGCCTCAAGAAACAAACATAAAAAATTAACCAATTCAAAAGGAATCTTTAGTGAGACATCCAATAAACAAATAACACCCAAATATAATAGAGAAGAATGATGATCAAGGCGAAATGGAAAGAGCGATTATGGAGTAAACTTACCTGAGAATATTTTCTAAGAAACTTCGTTGCTCCCGAAAACCAGAAAGATCCCCTAAGATGCGATAGATGTTGGGAGAGAAACCGAGATCAAATTTAAAACAGAATAGGAAAATAACCTTCCTATGGTAGAATGAGTTCAAAGGAAATCAGGAGTATTCTCATAATAAAACCAAAGAAATGATAAATAAACTACCCAACAACATCAACGCACAAAAAACATAGAAATCAATTTAGATGCAAAAATGAATTCGCTAGGTACATACATCCCTAAGCACAAGGTAGTTGAAAGGAAATCAATTTAGCCTTGACACGAAACAAAATAAATGAGTAATAAACAACGCAACATCAAGTTCACAAACATACAAGAAATCAACCGGTATTGAAAATGAATTCGCTAATACATACAGGTGTCACATAACAATATCCAAACAAAAGAAAGAAGCAAGAACATTGCGAAATGGGAAGAATAGGGAATAGGAGGAAACTTTCCTACGACGTATTTCCAAACAACTTCCCTCGCTCCAGGGAAACCGAAAAAAATCTCCCAACACTTGCTGATAAGATGTAGGAAAAAGAAACCATGATCAGATTAAAAACGAGAAAAGGAAAAAAAAACCTCCCTAAGCCAACAATATAGTTGAAAGGAAATCAAGTATGCTGATACGAAACAAAGAAATGAGTAATAAACAACACAACATCAAGCTCACCAACAAACAAAGAGATCAATGGATTGAAAATAATTTTATTTACAAACATACAGTCAACAAATAACACCCACACATAAAAGAAACAAATGAAGAACAATGCGAAATGAGAGATAATAGGAAACAGATAAAAATTACCTGAGAATATTTCCGAGATAAACGTCGCCTGCGCCTGGGAACTGAAATGTCCACCTTATGCTATGAAGGTGAGGAAAGGAGTAGAGATTAATGCAAAAACCTGAATACAAATTACCTCTATAAAGCACAATGTGGTTGAAAGGAAAATCAAATTTTTCATATAACGAACTAAAGAAATGATATAGAAAACATAACATCAAGCTCTCTACAAAAAAGAAATCACAAGATGAAAGTGAATATCTAGTACATACATACAATCAACAAATAACACAACCCCAATATAAAAGAGAAGAATGAAGAACATGGCGAAAGGGGAATAATAGGAATACGGAGGAAGACTTACCTGAGAAGTATTTCCCCAATAAACTTCTTTTGCTCCCGAGAAACTTGAAAATTGTCCCCATATCTGATAGATGCTGGGCAAGGAACCGAGATCATATGTAAAACGAGAATAGGAAATTAACCTCTTAAGGCTCAATGTCGTTTGAAAGGAAACAAATTATTTTGATACAAAAACTAAAGAAATGAGAAATAGATAACCTAAATATAACGCACAAACTGATACAAACATTGCAAATCAATTCTCTATATACAATCATATCAGCAGTCCCAAGCCAAGAAAATCCAACATAATAAAAAAGAATGATGATCAGTGGTGAAAATGAGAGAGAACCAATGGAATAGGGGATAGTAAATTTGACCTAAGTTGTATATCCAATATACGTTCTCTGCTCCAAGAGTCGTGGAAAATCCCTTATATGCTTTCGAAAATGTGGGGAAAGATACCGAGATCATATGAAACATAAGAATAGGAAAATAACCTTTTTCCTAAGGCACAATGTAGTTTGAAAGGAAATCAAATTGTCTCAAATCAAACAATAGAAAGAGAAATTACAAACCTAACATCAAGCTCACAAACAAACAAGAAATAAACATATTGAAAATGAATTAATTTAATACATACATACATCAATATATAACAGACCAAACATAAAAGAGAAGAATGAAGAATAGTGCAACAATGGAGAGAATAAAGGAATTCGGAGGAAACTTCTGAGACGTATTTTTCTAATCACACTTCCCTCCTCCCCGCCCACGAAACTCGAAAAACGCACCCAATATGTTTATAGACGGGGGAAAAAACCGTGGGGGGGGGAAAATTAGATGTAAAAACGAGAAAATAAAAATAACCTCCTAAGCACAATGTTGTTTAAAGAAAAGGTCAAATTGTTTTTTCTTTAGACAAACCCAAAGAAGTTAGAAATAATAACCCAAACTCAAGCTCACTAAACAAACATAGAATCAATGATGGAAAATAAAATTATCGAGTACATACATGCAGTTAAAAAATAACACTCAAACAGAGCATAGAAAAATGATTTAACAATGCGAATGGGGAGAAAACAGGGAGGTACGGAGGGAAACATACCTAATAAGGATGTTCAAATACACTTCCTCCTCGCTCCCGGGAAACTAAAAAATCCCAATAGCTTAAAATGGTGGGAAAAGAAACCGGGATCAAGATGTAAAAATGAGAATAGGAAAATACCTCTTAAGCACAATGTATTGAAAGAAATCAAATTAGTTTGATTTGAAACTAAATAAATGAGAAATAAACAATCCAACATAAACTCACAAAACACCACGAAATTAACAGATTTGCAATCTATTCACTAGTACAAACATGCCGTCAACCAATAACATCCAATCATAACAGGAAAAAATGATGACTAATGCGAAATAGACAGAACAGGGAATACGGAAGAAACTTTAACTTAAGAAGCATTTTCTAATACAGTTCTCTGTGCTCCCAGGATACTGACACATTCCCCATTAGATGCTTCTAAATGGTGCGAAAGAAACCCAGATCCAAATGTAAACACCAAGAATTTGGAAAATTACCTCTAAGAGGCACAATGTATTGAAAGGAAAACAAATTGTTCTCAAACCAAACCCAATAAAAGAAATAAACAACCTAACCAATCCAAGCTCACAAACAAACATAGAAATCAACGGATTTCAAAATAAAATTCTTTAGTACATAAATCCCATCAAAAAACAACATCCAAACTTAATAGAGAAGAAGATGAACATTGTGAAATGAGAGAGAAAATGAAAATATAGAGTAAACTTACCTTACAATGTATTCCAAATACACCCGCTCTTTCTCTCGGAAACCTGAAAATTCGAACATGCTTTAGAAGGTGGAGAACGCAACGTGACCAGATGTAAAAGTGAGAATAGGAAAATAACCTCTTAAGGCATAAGGAGTTTTGAAAGAAATCAATTGTTCCTCGATCCGAAACCATTGAAGTGAGAAAATAAATATCCAACTTCAAGCTCTTAAACAAAAAAAAAATTAATGCATTGAAAACTGAATATCTAGTACATAAATGCAGTCAAACAAATAAACACACAAAACCCAACAGAAGAAAAATGATGAACAGTGCAAAATGGGAGAGAATAGAATACGGAGTAAAACTTATTCTGAGAAGCATGTTTTAATACCCTTCTCTTGCTCCTGAGAAAACCGGAAAACTTCTCCCCTTCTGCTTATAGAAGGTGGTGAAAGGATAGAGATCGAATGTAAAAAACCAGAATAGAAAGGTACCTCCTAAGAACATGTAGTTTGTAAAGAATAAAACTATTCTAATACGAAATTAAAAAATAGTAATAGAAAACGCAACATCAAGATAACGACAAACAAATAAATCAACAATTAAAAATGATTTTCTAAGACATAAATGGCAGTCACGAAAAAACCCAAACATAAAAGAGAAGAATGAAGAACAATGCGAAATGGAGGGAATAGGGAATACAGAGAAACTTAACCGGAAAAGTATTTCCCGAGTGGCATAAACCTCTCTTGCTCCCGAGATAACGGGAAAATCCCCGCCAATATGCGTATAGAGAGGGAGGAAAGGAACCAAGATCGGATGTAAAAACGAGATAAGGAAAATAACCGCTTAAGGCACATGATTGAAGAGGAAAGCAAATTATTTTTTGAACAAAACTAAAAAAATGAAAATATAGAACCCAAAATAGAGAACTCACAAACAAACACCGGATTGCAAATCAATTCTTTAGTATAAACATGCAGGCAACCAATAAATCCAAACATAACACAGAGAAGAATGATAACCAGTACGAAATAGGAGAGAACAGGGAATACAGAGAAACGTACTGAAGAAGTATTCCCAATACACTTCTCCGCTTGCTCCAAGAAAACCGAAAAATCCCCTTAGATACTTCTTAAATGAAGGGAAAGAAAGCCAGATCAGATCAAACACGATAATAGAAAAAATAACCTCCTAAGCTCAATTGAAGTGAAAAGGAAATCAAATTTTATCAACCGAACAAGAAAAATGAGAAATAACAACCAAAAACAGCTTCTCACAAACAGTCAAAAAATCAACGATTGAAAGTGAATTGGGTTCTAGTACATACATGCAGGCAACAAATAACACACCCCAAATATATAAGAGAAAAATGAAGACTAGAGCGAAAATGAGAGAGAATAGGGATGACGGAGAAACGTATTTGAGATGTATTTCTTAATACCTTCCCTCGCTCCCAGGCAACCTGAAAAAATCCCCAATATACTTTAGAGATGGTGGGGAAACAAACAATGATCAAACGTAAAAAGTGAATTAAAAAAAATAATCTCCTAACACAATGTAGTTGAAAGTATCACATTGTTCTCATACAAACTAAAGAAGTGAGAAATAAAAAAACCCAATAGCAAACTCTCAGACAAACAAAGAAATCATGGATAAAAACATATCTAGTACATACATAAGTCAATAAAGAAACACCTAAACATATAAGAAAAATGATGAAATAGTGCAAAATGGTAGAGACAGGGGAATACGGAGTAAATTAATAGAGAAATATTTCCCAAATACACGTCTCTTGCTCCCAGAACTTGAAAATTCCCCCTATGCTTATAGAAGGGTGGGGAAAGGAGTAGAGATCAGAGTAAAAAACCATAAAGGAAAATCATCCTCTTAAGGCTAAGGTAGTTGAAAGAAATCCAAATTATTCCTAAGAACGAAATAAAGAATTAAGTAATAACAACGCAAGAATCAAAGTTATGATATTAAACAAAAACAAACAATCAAAGAAATCAACAAAAAATGGAAAATGAATTTACGAGTACATACAATATTGTCAACCAATAACACCCAAACATAAAAGAGGTGAATGAAGAATAGTGCGAAATGGAGAGAATAGGAAGACGGATAAAAACTGTACTAAAATGTATTTTCCCAATAACTTCTCTTGCTCCCTGGGAAACTTGAAAATTCCCCCCTAATGCATATGAATAGTGGGAAAGGAGTAAAGATCAGATGTAAAAACCAAATAGGTAAAGTACACTCCTAAGAAACTATAGTTTAAAGAAATCAATTATACTGCTATGAAACTAAAGAACTAATAATAGACAACGCAACAGCAAATTCATAGACATCCAAAAAATCAACGATTTAAAAATGAAGTTCTAGTACATACATGCAGTCAACAAGTAACACTCCAAACATAAAAGAGAAAATGAAGAATAGTGGCAATGGAGATAACAAGGAATATGAAGGAAAATTACCTGAGACATATTTTAAATACAACACTTCCCTCCGCTCGGGAAACCTAAAAAATCCCCAATATGCTTATAGATTGTGGGGAATTAATCTATGATCCAAAATGCAACAACTCAGACTAGGAAAATAACCTCCTAAAGAGCACAATTTAGTTGAAAGGAAATCAAATTGCTCTTCATACGAAACCAAAGAAAGTGAAAATAAACAACCCAACATCAAGCTCTCAAACAAAAAAAAAAACAATCAATGTATTGAAAATGAAGAGCTAGTACATACATGCAGTCTACAAAGAACACCAAAAATAACAAAGAAAAATGATGAAGAGTGCAAAATGGTAGAGAACAAGGAATACAGATTAAACTTATCAGAAGTAGTTCCAAATACACCTTCTCGTGCCTCCCGGGAAACCGGAAAAGTCCCTCTTAGGCTTATAAAGCTGGAAAGGAGTAGAGATCAAATGTAAAAGAAAGAATAGGAAAATTACCTTCCATGGCCCAATATTTTGAAAGGAAATAAAATTATTCTGATACGAAACTAAAGAAATGATTTTAATAAACCAACACAACTGAAGTCACAAACAAACAACATATCATTGGATTGAAAATAATTGTTTAATTACACCATGCAATGCAACAAATAACACCCAAGCATAAAAAAGACAAAGGAAGAAACAGTCGAAATGAGAGAAATAGGAATACCGAGGGAAACTTACCTAAAAAATATTTTCCTAATAAACATCTCGTCCTCCAGGGAAAAAGGAATATAAAATCCAAATGCAAAAACCAGAATATGAAACTAACTCTTAAGGCACAATGTGAGTGAAAGGAATCAAATTATTCTGATACGAAACTAAAAGAAATCAGTAATAGAAAACCAACATGAAGCGTCAAACAAACAAAGAGATCAAACGGATTAAAAATGAATTCTCAAGTACATACAGCATCAACTAATAACATCCAAACATACTAGAGAAGAATGAGGAACAATGCGAAATAGGACACGACATTGGAATATGGATAAACTTACCTAAAAGCCATTGTCCAATACACTCTCTTCCTCCCAAATACCTGAGAAATCTCCGTTAATACACTTCTAAATGAGGGGGAAAAGAATCCACATCAGAGGTAAACACGAGAAAGGAAAATTACCTCCTCAGCCACAATGTATTGAAAGGAAATCAAATTATTTGCATACCAAACCAAGAAAAATGAGAAAAAACAACCAAACATCAGCTCACAAACAAACATAGAAATCAATTGGATTCAAAATGACTTCTCTAGTACATACATATCCAGCCAACAAATAACACCCAAACATATACAAAGAAAATAATGGACAGTGCGAAATGGAGAGAATAGGGAATACAAAGTAAACTTACCAGCGAAGTATTTCCCAGTACACGTCTCTGCTCTGGGAAACCTAAAAAATCCAACATATATCTTAGAAATGGTGAAAAAGAAACCGAGATCAGATTAAAAACGGGAATAAGAAAATAATCTCCGCAAGGGCCATTGTATTGAAAGAAATGAATATTCTTATAATCAAACCAAATTATGAGATATAGATAACCCATCATCAAAGGCACAAACAAACTTAAAAATCTATCGGATTCTAAATGAATTTTCTAGTGCATACATCCAGTCAACAAATAACATCAAACATAAGAGAGAAGAATGCCCGAATAGTGTGAAATGGGAGAGAATTGGGGAGACACAGGAAACATACCGCGAAGTATTTCCCCAATAGACTATCATGCCCCTAGAAACCAGAAAAACCCCCAGTCAGCTGAAGAAACAAATAAATAGGGCGGAATGTGAGCATACCTTTGCAGTGAACAATAAGCACTTTTATAGAAAACATGATAGTACACAATCATAAATGTAAGATATCTCACATACCTCACTGAAGTAATCAAAGCAAGGATCGCAAACAAACAATTCATTGCATGATTATCAAGAATATATCATTGGGCCCCTACCAATTCCCCAATTTTTATTTACATGAAATTAATTGCGCAAAATCCGTCTTTCTAATATAAGGATGAAGATCAAAGAAAATCTAGAGGAATTCCATTATTTTGAATTTAGAGAATGTATTTTGGTTGTTTTAAAATCAAGAAATCGAGAAAATCATTAAAAGAAAATAAGAAAAAGTACATGCCAGAGTGAAATATGCAACAAACCATTATTGAAACTGATTTTATTTTCTAAGGATAAGTTTTAAAAAACAATTGACATTATTTTTGATGAACAAAGATTTGAAAACCTGATCAAAACAAGTTAATTCACACAAAGATATAAAGTAAGCATCAAGAGGAGGATAGTGGTGCACCAAGGTGGCCCAATGCTAGAGTGGATGCTCTAGGTGTGACGAGACTGTATTGCTATATCGGAAGCTGATGCCTCAACCATTCTGCTGCAATTTTTGGTGCATCTCATTAAATCAAGAATGTACATCTCCTTCATTATTTCTATCATTCGCACCCCCCCTCTTGCCATTCACCCACACTGGTAGTCTTTGGAAACAGTGCTTCATTGTCCAGAGTGCAGGAAATTCATAACTGCAATGAGGGCCCTTCTCCAGTTGACACTCAGTAATTCCCCACAGGAAAACATTGGTTTCCTGCGTAATCTGATGTCAATGCTTGGGTTTGCTTAGTTCATTCCTCGTAATCAATATAAGACAGAGATAGCTGTCCAACGCCAGCGATACAGGTGCAAAGGCATATTGGAAAATAGCCCACAAAGCTCCAAGAGAAAAGAATAATAAGTTCCAAATTTCCAACTCATAGCCACTCATTTGCATAGTTTAACTTTAGGAAGGAATTTCCTAGCCTGTAAACAATCTCCAATGAATACATCCCCTGCTCCATTATGTTCCAACCAGCTTCTGGATCTATTGGTGTCAGCATGTCTAGCTATTACTGACACAAGTCAAGCGCCCATTAATACCATTTCCAAAGGTAGCATACTCTTCAGATGAACATCAAGTCGACTATTCGCAGCTAGGAGGCCAGAATCCACATGATTGCAAGATTCACAACCTGTAGTAGTAGTGGTTCCAAGAGTTTCATCTGTTTTTTAACCATGTTTTCCGTGACACTATCTCATTGTGGTCCTAAAGGAGCATTGTCCTCAACTGGCTCTGGCCAGTCCATAACATGCCTTATCATGTGTCAGCTATCCAGATTTTGCCCTTCAGTCATCTTGGATTGTTAGTGAAATTAGCTAACCGCAGGAGTTTTTTGATGGTTCAGCAACTGCAAATTGGTCTGATGGAACTTTGGGAATCACCTTTCATTGTCTCTTTAACAGATTCTGAACGTTTGTTTAATGTTTGTCTGACCTGCTTCTGCTTTTATTCTCGCTCAGAATGATATTGACTTCGAAAGTTTTCTTTGAGGATGGATGGTTCCCTGCTGATCTCTGGATTAAAACTCCAATGTGGAAAACTTGATCCACAGGGACCTTTCTGTAATACAGACTTTGGAGATGAGGAAAACCTTGAATTGTTTAAAACTTTGATCGACTGCCGAATTCTACTGCCACTGTGATCAAATGAGATCACCAGATCCCTGGGTAAACATCCTTTTCTGATTCAAGTCTTCTTTTCGCATAATTGATCAACCTTGCTAGCCTTACCTGACTTTCCTGAATCTGTCATACAATAGGTTCACTGGCATATAACCAAATACTTTGGGCCATCTCTTCTCTTGAAGTTATTGCACGAAAAAGAGCTCCAGTTGCGATGTTCAACACTAGCATACGTATAATCTTCCTACAAAGTGATTTTTAAATTCCGGAACAGTCAAGACATGCATAGGCTCTGGCCATTCAGGAAAGCCCTCTTCTGGTGAGGCTGCTTGTAAATGCTTATTTCCGAACCTGTTAAACGCCATATGCCTCAAGGTTGTCCAAGTTGCCAGTTCTACCTGAATAAGAAATTCCGTGTCATTTTCTTTACTATCTCCACCAATCATATTGTAACCATCTGAACCAGCCACTGCCATTTTTAAAATCTGCAAATGAGACTGTTTTCTCGAGCGTCAACTGGTGATGCAGGTCCTTTCATTGCCAAGCGAAGGAGAGCAATTTTGAAATGCATCCACACGGTTTGCCATCAAAACGTTTCCAAACCACCAAGGCTTTTCACTAAGATTAGATCGTCATTATGTATCTAGAGGAAGACATTCCAAATCTTAGGGCCTCTAACGACTCATGCCAATATATATTGCAAGCCCCACTAAGGCCCTGGCAGTACCATCAAGCATGTAAGGATCGCATGGATTGTCATCCGTTGGGTCTCTATAACAGGATTATCCAAAAGCACTCCGACATCGGGCAACCCCTAAATCAAGCAACCAGAGCCCACTGAATTAATTCTAGCAATCTATTCACTAGCCCCCGGAGAAGGAACTCAGAACAAACCTGATGCAGAAAAGCAGGATTCTTTTGGAAAGAGAAGGCACGCATGTTGATAGTATGAGCAGCATCGCGAATCCCGAACTGGAGCTTGCTTTTTCATGTACTTCAACTCATCCTCTGAAAATGAATAGAAGCTTGAGGCAATGAATCCAAATAGCAAAGAGGTGCTATGCATGTAGGGTGCCACAAGCACGTGGTTGAAGCAGCCAAGGGAGATAGAAGGTTTTCCGGAAACTGCAAGGCGGGACACTAACGTGAGGGGCTCATCACTTTAACCGCAAGTGTGAAAAAAGTCCAGCAATTAAGCGAATTTGCCAACTTGCCATGGCATTGTTTCCCCCCTTAATGATCAGTGTAATGAAAAGCAAACCGACATTTCATCTTTCTCAAAGCATGCGTCAACTGAGTTGTTGAGCCCAATCAACCATTTAAAACGCGACTCAGAATTTAAGCTCCCCAGTACTCTGGCATTAATTCATAAAGCGCGGGGGAGGTTAAAGTATCCCTCAGAGTCATGATTTACTTCAGAAATTTCTGGCTTAATTTTCCATGACATGCAATCATCACTGAGAGGCCGCTCATGCAACAGTTTCCTCGCTCCAGTTTTGCTGCATATACCTGGCCCACCTTAAACGAGAATTATCCTATCAAATGTAAAATTCTTGGATGGGTGATACCGTCCTAAACTGCTCTCTGGAGAGAAGCAAAAATCCACCAGTGCTTTGGGCCATGGTGGTTGAACTAGATGAAACTGGCAATCCTGACCTCAAGGTGAATAATAAATGCCAGTTGCTTTCTCCGGGATTTCACCAAGTAAGGCCGTCCTCGGAATTGTTTCTCTCAGAGATCTTTGTGGCTTCTGGATACTTGTCTCTGAAATTCTCCAACTGTATGAACCCGTTAGCCTATACTACCCCAGGCATTTTTTGTCAACAGCATCATGATATTCTGCTCTAAATTTTGTCAAGTGAGTACCAAACTACTCAACAGTTCCGAGAAGATCACTGTCATTTACTCTGTTAAAAACCTCCAAGCCAAGGAATTTCCATTAAAACCCGTCTTCAAATGCCATATGTTGAAATCTTTGCAGGTGGGTTTCATGTTTTCATGGCATTGACTTGATTTCCTGCCATATATCTGGTGTCAAAACCAGACTCTGATGAATGAGCTATTTCGTTGAATTTTGTAATGAACACTGCCTGTGTTGACAAGATGCTTGAGCTTCCTGAACTTGCTCACTTGCAGTGTTGCTTGAGATACAAGCGTGATCTTCAAGAACGTTTGCATTTGGGCACTGCCTGAGATAAAACCTTCAGCTCTCATTAGTTTTAGTCTCCTGCTGTCGCTGGATAATACAACCAGACCAAAGGTGGCTGCATTAGTTTGATTCAGGAACACATAGTCATTGATGTGGCAAAAGGGGATGGAGTAAACGGCAACACGTGATGCTACAGGTTTGCAAACCTTCATGACATACTTGGTACCGCAATTGGATAAGTGGAAAATGATATAGTTGGGCAGGGCCAGCACACGTGTTGTGACAATAAGGATAGCTCCCACATAATCCCTGTTTGTGCATCTTCTTTTCAGCAATCCCCATCGGTTTTGGAATATGAACTTTTATTGGTTTTCTGCCAATAAACCCAAGAAAAAGTGTATCTCCACCGACTATTGCTGCCACGGTTTGCACGCTCAGAATCAATTTTCTAAAACCACATGTATTGAGCTGGCCGAGGTGGTAAACAGTGGAGTTGTGTGCATCTGCCTGCTATACACAACAATAACCTATCAAATGTAGTTCTTGAATGGCGATCTTGCCACCAAGTTGCCAATAGTGGGTTCCATACTTTCAAAACAGTTTCCTTCCCTCTGGTATCCCTCCTTTTCGGCTCTAATCGCAAGGATTACGTCAAAGCAAAAGTTGCCGGGGCGGCAGCTTAAACGTTCCCCCCCCACAACCAGATAACAGTTTTTTTTCGGAGCTGATTTAACCTAAACCGAAGTCGTGCCGTTGTTGTCCAGTGGGAGAGTCACACTGAAACTAGAAATTGAGGCAGCACTTGGACAAACCTGGGCTGGGGATCGTCTTCCTCTAAATTCTTTTTATAGTTGGCCTATCGAAGTTCCGCACAAGCTCTGCCATTTCCTTCTATGTTCAGAGAAGCTGTGCTGCCTTTTATGACCAGGATTTCTTGTTGAAGGGAACTTTTGTTCCTGTTCTTCCGAGAAGTAAATGCCTGACCTGAAAGTAGCTCACTTACATTGCAGTTCTTATCTGCATAAACCATCTCTCGTGCTCGAGGTGCAGCATCAGCTTTGCCTCCTCAAATCATCATGGCACTCTCACTTCACGGATTTCACCAGAAGAGGGGGATGAGCAAAAAGAGAAAGTCCAGAACCTTAAATGCCGTTCACCTTCTTTTTTCAGAGGTAACGAGTACCATTCACTCATCCCCAGAAAAAACTGATCCACTACTCGTAATGCAAGTTGACACAACCGAATTAGAGACACTTCCCAACTCGGCCTTTCCTGTGCAAGAAGCATTCTGCTGGTGACAAATGGAAGTTTGTTTTTTTACTTGGCAACTCCTGCAGCTATCTTTACATCAAACCTTTTCTTGGTGTTGAATCCACTCCTACAAAAGTGCCACACCTTGGTACAAGAAAATCACCGGGGGGGGGGCAGATTGGGCATTGGAGGCCTCCTTGAAACAAAGATCTGATGCTTGAATGGGCTTAGAACTTCTGATTTATCAAGACCAATCTTCTTCATGAGTGTCTGCCAATGGAGGATTAGCAAACTTTCTTCCAACGTAGATACGGGGAACTTGCCTTGGGTTCTTTCTGCTCCAAAAAAAAGCTAGAAAACTCTATACGTCATTCATCCCTGTGAGGAAGAGTGAGTCCGGACTATATTTATTAAATTTAATGCCTCCCGCTCTGGAGGCCCTTTTAGCTGAACAAAGTAATGAACTGTGAGAGGCTCAGCAATGACCCCCCCCCCAAATTTTCTGGAGAAAATATACCTGTTTCCTCGAGAGCTGTGGGATATCCTGCATCTCCATGGGGAAATTTCTTTAAAGCAATCAGAATCTCTTTCTTCAAATGATATATGGAGTTAGGCAAAGTCCTGAAACAATGAAATTGCCCCAAAGTAAGATTGTCGTCTCTCTCGGCTACAGTAGGACTGCAAACACCCTGTGCACGTGCCTTACTGAATCTCATGCTTCTTGAAACTTTTGGCTCTTTGTATCCCATGGGTAGCGAATCAATGATGAGATTGTCAGGATTCTAAAAAATGACTTAAGAATCTTTAGAAACACTTAGCTCACTCGCATCATAATCTGAAACCTCCTTTCTGTTGGTTCAGCCGTCTCTGTAGGTGACATGGTGCAACTTGTGTCCTACGTGCGTCTTTTGCAACTCAACTTTTGTAAGCAAAACTCAAAGGACTCTTTGGAGCTTTCTGATATTACAACCCCATGCCCAGTCCAGAGTACAAGTATACCACCCGGGCCACTCCTCCAAATGAATTTAGAAATATAGTAATGAAGGGTGCATCACTAATTCTGGCTCAACTGAACACCATCAACACCACCCCCGCATAACAGAAGGTTGCCTTCTGTATCCTTCCTCCCATCCACATTCTTGGTGGCATGCCCTGACCTCCAAAAGCATAGGAAAACTAAAAGGGGTTTCATTAGATCTTCCCAATCCACTTAGCAACAAACCCTTTTCAGATGCAAATTTCCATTTCCTTTGTTATATCATGTCTCTCATACACAGGTTGAGTGGAATAGATAATTCATGAATTGACTTACGATACCAAAAGGCTAAGGTCATGTTATAATTGAATAACCCTAACATGTCAATAAGAAAGTCAAATCTACAATCATAAAGAAGAAGTTAGGGTGTGTACGCTGGACTACTTCTCAACAGCTATCACAAGACATCACGGTTAGTTCAAAAAAAAAAGCACACAACATGTGCGTTTATCAGAAACTCAATAAAATCAAGGCATCAAGATCAGCATTAAACATAGGATATAGCTCACAATGCCATGGCATATTCATGGAATTTTGAAAGTGAAGGCTAGAGAGCATACCTGGGCAGCAAGTGAAGGCTTAAATTGGGAAACTAGTTAGTTCTATCAATAGGTATTGAACAATCTCATACGTAATCACAAAGTGGGTCAAGTCAATCGAACATGAAACAAACATTTCTTGAATGTTATCGAAGAAAAATACATAGATGTCAAGCCCCTACCCTAGGCCCAATTCATTTGCATGAATTGATGCTATGAATCCATATTTTTTGGAAATAATAGAAGATTATTCCTACTTTAAAAAACACAAGATATGGAAAATTAGGTTAAAAAAAAAAATACAGAACAATAAGAAAATGCATCTAGAAAGGAATGTGGCAAGCTAAAAGTTTATTCAATCGATTTTTATTTCTAAAGACGAAATTTTAAAAAGCGAAGAGTAATTTGAATGGAAAAAAAAAAAAGAAGTTTTGAAAACCGATTCAAAAACTATAAGAATCACAAAAAAAATAAAGAAAAAGCACCAGGAGGAGAATAGTGTGCACCAAGGTGACCATGCGGGAGTGGGCCCAGGAGTGTGGCGAAGCCGGAATTATTGATGGTGGTGAGGGCTGCTGTCACTATGAATTCTTCTGACAAGCAATACAAACTCCTTCTAGGGTCACCAAACCAAAATGGTCTTCCTCCAGACAGCTACACGTTATACCAGAAGATACTCCTAAAATTAAACTGTTTCTGTATACCTCATAACCATCATGTGTAGTTCTCTGTGGTCCTATATGCTTGACCATTTACAATGGGACCGTCCAAGCAAACAGCTGAGACAAGTGCAACCAATGTTTGGTGCCCAAAGATCATAATAGTTTGTCCAAATGATTCTGATTTCATTTGGCACTTTCTCAATTTCGTCAGACTCCGCCAAGTCTTACCAGGGATTCTAGCATGGTAAGTAAAGAAAGGAAGTTCCAATTCTGGCAAGGGATTTTTTTGTTAGCTCGGGAATTGAAAATAACGGCTGCCAATCAGTGCATCATCCCCACTTGATTATCTATATCAACCCCATACTAACTTGCATCTTCAACTCGATATATTACCTACCTGGTTTCCGGGGAATTGCTCTTATGCGCCTTGCTTTGGAAGCGAGGCCTTTGTTTGTGGTGGCTGTGGTGCTTGGCTTACGGTTCTTTGGTTGGGTAGGCCTCCTGATATTCGGATCCTTCAGACCAGAGAAAATGCTGGACGACACCACTGAGAATAATCCATCATCTGAAATTCCGCACGAGCCAAGAAGGTCACGAGAACCTTTAGTAGCGACCTTTTTATCTACATCGAACATCATAAATCAGTTCCGAAAATGAGTTGTAGACTCCCAAAGCACATTCCAAAAACAACATAAAGGCATTTTCTCCATGAAACAATACAACTACCTGGATTGATCTTGGGTAATGCCTAAAGCTGACTTTGGATAGATGGTGATACCCTATCAACAAGTCTTACGTACACAGGTTGGATGGGGTAATCAAAACTATTGTGACTGCTTTCCACAGCTGTAGGTTCCCATCAGGACCAGCTCCTACAACACATATTTTCCAAAAACTCCTTCACAGTATGAAAGTTGCAGTGATCGGCCTCTACCTGTTTGAGTAAATATTGTTGCGCCAAATTCATGCCTACAGAATTCCATCAGTACAACCAAACTTGTATCACACAGAAGCAAACAGATCGTCAAATATTACGTACATGAAGACTAAAGGGGTGTTTGATAAAAGATTCATCACTGAAAGTGAAAAATAGATAGTTCCACGTTTTAAAGTCCTTTCAATAACAGAAATAGTTATCGATAGTACCAGATGATCAAGTAGTTTCATCGTGACATAATTTTGGAATTACCCGTAGCTTGTTTGCCAACCCAGATCCAAAGATGCTATCTCTTGCAAAATGAAAAGGTCAAAAGGACCTTCCATCCATTAGTTTCCCAGTCCTCCTATGAAACAGATCATTTTTTCTACTAATAAGCGCCAGGGGGGGGGGGGCAATCTTGGCATATGTCAAATTTCCGTCACAAATGATGTCTGGGTTAGCACCACTAGTAGTCTCAACAGTCAAGCTCGCGGAATCACATCCTGCATGTCTTGTTCAAGTGCTCAAATCGGCATACAAGCAAGTCCCATATCTATTGTTCCACTGTGCAAGTCAGCCAGCATCCAAGGTGGTGAGCAATCCTGAGAATCTTTCCAACATGGAATCAACTGATAATATGGCTCATACATGTCCCTGATCCAGCTTGCACACAGCCTTGGCCCAAGGTAACTTTGAAGGAACTCCAGCATAAGAATAGTCCAGGAGATACAACTGAACGCTCTGGTAGTGGTTGGAGAGAGGACCCATCCTAACCGCTCAGCTAGTCGACCAATATTTGTGTACCCGGTAAGCATACTGTGAAGGGGTTTAATACCTCACACTTTCCCCACTATGCATGACATAAGACTGCCAGTGATTCCCCAAGAACCAGCCCAAGACTAATCCCTCTCTGACCGAGAAATCCGCAATCCACGTCCCCATCAAGTGGCATCAGAAACTAAAGAGAAGAACAGAGACCCAGAACAGAGGAGAACAGAGAAAACCAAAAAAGCTAACAAACAAACAATATATGAACCAAGAAAAGCTCATCGCAATGCTCTTTCAATGGCTCGGACTGGTGGAAAGTACTAGCAATTCTAACAAGAAAAAAAGGCAACCAATATATCTTCAAATAACGCAAAATGAAATACAGAGCTTCACTGAGTTCAAATAATACTAAAAATAACAGTGAATGAAACAATAACAAGAAGCAATGAACAAACCAGAAAATCAGTAAAACTCGTGTAGCCGCTGTCACCATAACCAAACAAGCAAACAAAAAGGCCCCAAACCAGCAAGAGAGAAATGAAGAACAGTGGTAGTGAAGATGAACAAGAGATACACAGGAAACTTAAACCGAGAACGCCCTCTAGGAAGCAAAGATTCATCAAGGAAAACTTGTGAGAGCCCCTCTTTCCTCAATACTTAATGAGAAGCGGAATTTCCCACAACAGCCGCTTCTCATATCCACTCAAAATCCTGTGGGGGCTTCAATGCATGAATAAACATCCCGACAACTTTGTCCTGCCATTTTCTCCAGAGAAATTCTAATGCAAGACAAAATGCTTGGATTCATACTTGACCTTCTGACTTACAGGAGACCATTTTTTGTCTAAACAATCCGCCTTCCAATTTGGGTTTTCCTCGTAATGAGGCATCCTCCGAGCATCTGAAATTGGCAGAAGCATTCAGTAAAAATACCAACAACCATTCCAACCACGATGTGCTAAGGTAAGACCAAGGTAGTTTAACTTCTGTCAACCACTCCATGTGGCCTTGAAAACCTTTCCGGTTTGAGCTTCTTAACAGCAATAACATCCTAATCCCAGGCTTTATGAGTCAACAAGTTTTGGTTCATCACCAGCTTCTGAAACACAGCTAAATCCTCCTTCACCGAGTAGACGATTCGGACGGAAGTTTCGGGTGTGCATTGCTTTAGTGCAGTAAATGGTAGGAAAGAAAGAAGAAGGAAAGAGGAGGAAAGGAAATGAGGGAAGACTGTTCACAAAACCTGGATAACAATTTCGAACCTTCTGATCTTAGTGTGGGAACGTTCAGTAGTCGGTACACACAACCAAGAAGGGGAGTTTACATGACCCATATAGGGTAATTCCATCATTGCCAATTGGCAAGCTTAAAGTCTCCACGCTCCATGTATGCACCAATGCCTTGTTCTGGATGCATCTTCATTAGAACTATGCGTGCTTGGTAAAAGCAAGTGAACATCTGAAGCAACTGGTGAGGACCCAAGTTTGCAGCTTACTTGAGAAAATCTTTATTTAAGAAACTTACTGGGGACCACAATTCATTGCTAAATTCTTTCCCAACTTACTGGTGATTTCAGGAAACTGTGAACGAGGAGGGAGGGCATTGCTAGGCAGTGGATGACTGTGTATCCTTGAGAAGAAGAAAAGTCATGGAAAATTCTCAGGGTCTCTAATGCAGAAATTCCTATAACATATGAAAGAAATAATTTAGGCATCTTGGATTATGGCATACCAAACTATACTTATCCAAAGATGGTTATTTCCTTTTGTTTTTTAAGAATAAAATACTTTTGATTTTCGTTAAAGTTTGTGACTTGCAAAACATCCCTGCAACTATTTTTCCTCTCAATTTATGAGAAAATCAACTAGTCCAGTCTCCCTTGTGTAATGTGAATGTTGGGGTGCCCTCTCGGGTGAAAACATTTTCAGGTGCTAGTGGTTTATGACATTGATAAATGATCACACCACGGGTGTGTTGAAACTATTCTCTTGAAAGAAAAATCCGAGGAAGCCACAGTTTGTTAAAACTTTCACCAAATGATCCAAAACCTAATATCCAAACTCAAATCACATGTCTAAGAACTGAAAATGGAAAAGAATATTCTCACAATTTTAAGGGAGGTACCTTGAAAAGAATGGCATTGTCTACTACCAAACATGGTGTATTGACACACCTCAACAAAATAGGATTGCAGAGAGGAAAATAGACATTTACGTGAGGTAAGCTAGAGCATATGAGGTCTAAAATCGGGTTCCAAGCTGGTTTGGGGGAAAGGAAAACAATGTTGACAGCCCATAACCTAATCAATAGATTCACTCGCGTCCTTAATGTTGATAACCCATAAACATACCTTGAAAAAATGATTATTTCACATCTCACCAATTTCTTCATTTACCTTTTTTTTTTTTTTTTTTTTTTAAAGAATCAAAGGTTTTTGGAATCTAGCCTTTTAAACATAGTCATAAATCACAACACATAGCAAAATTGGACCGAAGCGTCAGAAAAATGTTTTTCCTTGGCTACGCTCCTACACAAAAAGGGTATAATGCTCTCCCCACATTCTAAAATTGTTTTTTGTCTAGTATGGAATTTCATTCTTTGAAGACCAGCCCCACTTTGGCCAAAAATTCATTGAAATAGAGAGTGAAAAGACAATGAAGAAGCGAATTTTTGGGATATTTCACCCTCAATACATGGCCCATACTACCTATTCATAGTGAGTTCAACTACAGATTTCTTTACCAGTGTGATTGCAGGAAATGAAGCAAAGGGAGAAAACTACTTGATTTTACAACAACAACCGATAATGGTGATATTGAGGAGAAGCAGGAGAAACAGAAAGCAAACTAGAAGAGGCTGAAACCAGAAAAAATGCCAGAGCAGCGAGATGAAACAAAAAGAGAGTTGCAAGTTTTATTCAAGGAAGAGGAACGTGCAACATACCATGGAAATGAATTCCCTTATTCATTGTCAATCCTCACTATCAAACATGTTGAACCTGAACAACTCAGTGAGTAACTAACTTGTAATTTCCAGTTTTGGAGTCCCTTTTCATGCATTGCACTTAGAAAAAAGAATCAAAGTGTGTACCCAACATCCAATATCCAAATATTATTTCCTAATAGCAAACTCAATCCCCGCATGCCTGTGAAATTCCCTTGCATGCATTAAAAAATCACTGCCAGTTGCTGACTGTCCAAACAGCTAATCCTTTTTTAGGTAAAGCATATATTTCTGGAGATTTATAAGCAGATCCTGTACACAAGCCACTGATAACAGGACCTGAGTCCTAGTCCCTTTGAGAATATTTACAAAGGGCAGATACAGTCCCAAGTTTCAAATGGAAAATGAGAGAGAGGTTCTTTGTCCAGATGCATAAAAAAAAGATCCGCTGCACTAGGCATGTACCACTTGCAACGGGAATAAATGCCACTTCTTGCTACCTGCCTTATCTGAAGAAAGAGGGATCCCAATACTGATCCAGATACTTCAAACCGCACATGAAAGCTTCATCAATGGTTATCATGCCAGAAGCAGTTGTCAATGAGCTATAGTGTCTTCAACACCATTTCTTACAAAATGCTGCAAATGGTCGCATAAACTGTTGAAAAGAAACTGGAGGGCGCCTAAGTTTAAAAGGCTCCCCACGAGTACTTAGCAGAACCAATCTGTTTATAGAGAATGGGAGTACATCTCCGAGCTGGTGGCCAATCGTCAACTAAACAGCTTTCGGCTATAATGAAGAAGAGTACTCCTCTTCCTACCCTTTCTTATTACCTCCACACTTGAAATCCTCTTTCAATTCCTACAACCCACAATCTCAATTTCCATATCTCAAGAGTTGGTGGGATTTTTTCCTGTTGTCCGGACTATGCATTGTTTGTATCCTAGTTTTGTTACTTGTGCTCACATCCTTTTCCTCCATTCTGGTACCGTGTGAAGCTCATACCATTAAGGCTGATTTATCCAATGAATGCAATGCATTGTGAAAAGAAAACTCCAAGAAGCTCCTGCAATTGCTGCTGCTATAGCAAGATTCTGCAGTAGTCTCGCCAGTGTCTCCCACTTACAACATTTAAAAAAGTCATTGTCTTGGAGCTTTAGACTGGCGTCTTCATGAGAAACTGAGATACTCATGTCAGCTTTGCGTGCTGGGAACCCCATTAACTGCCTTGCAAATTGTTGATCCAGATAGACAGAGCACAAAATAACCAAGAAAAACAGAGAAGAGGTAATGCAAATCGAATAGCCAATCAAAGCCCACATCTCATATTTTTATCATGGGCTTGGAGGCTAGTGGATAAACTAGAAGCAGATTCAAACATAAACAGTCAATATCCTCCAATAGTGGAAAATCAAACATGCTAAAAAGAATAGTCAAGATAAAACAACAACAATAAGCCATATGGCACAAACTAGAAATAAAAAAACTCACCAGTGGCCTCGCTATCCACACCAAACAAACAAACAATGCCAGAGGCAACAAGCGGAGAAGACGAAGAACAATAAGTAAAGAGAACAAGAAAACCATAAACAACCCATACCTGGGAAAACTCCCTCCAAAAAAATCTGTTAGGGCTTTCTAGCTCCTCTCATACTCTAGAAACCTTCAAAATCCAGTAGGCTCACCTGTGTTTCTTCCCTTCCTCTGGTTTTTCTTTCTCCTCAATTTTTTCCTCTCACCACCAGTTGTTCTCTGCCCCTAAAAAGGAAAAGAACCCCTCAACAGGAAGTACTCTCTTCACTCTAGCTAACCACTCTCTTTCCTAACCACCCAAAAAAACGAGTTCTATGGTCCCCTCTCTCCTTCAGAAAAAATGGTCTCTTCCAGGTGGCCAAAAAAACTGAAAAGAAAAAAACCCCCACCACAAAACGTCCCAAAAAGGAGCCCCCACTAACAAAGGCCCAAAATAGTCCCGTGGAAAAAGAAAATGGAAGGCCACCTTCCCAAGCTGCAAGACTAAAAAAAAACCCTCAAGAGCCTAAGCTAGAAAGAAAAAAGGAAAAAAAAAACAAACAAACAAACTAAGCCTAACAAGCCTCCAAGAATCAACGAGGAGCCGGAAATAACGCCAGAAATGGTCTAAAATAGGGCTCAAAATTAGTAATGATTTGACAAACATGGACCAAACAAGGGACGATGAATGAACAACAAGAAGAATCCTAAATGTTGCAATAAAAAATTGAGTAAGGGTGAAGGAAAATAGAAATGCAACAAAATGTGTTTAAATGGGGACAAAATGAGGATCTAACATCATAATAATGAATAATATAACAATATAATATATATATATAACTCTAAAAATTCAATTATGCTGTGCATTCACATCCTAGACTATCAACAGTCTTCTGGTGGCGGCGATTAAGTGAATAGTGGGCAAAAGACCCTCAACAATGCCGAATCTGTCATAATAAACCTTGGCTAGAGGAAACAAGACAGTTGGTAAGCAGCAGCATGGGAAACAAGTCAATATCGGGCTTGTATTCCTTCTCATTGACACCTCAAATATGGAAGCATCCTTGTTAGGGCAGAGATGATTGCCCTTCTCTGCACAACCGTTCAAGGGGCAGCTGCCATTCCTTGTATATCCTTATAACCTATATATCCATGGAGTGACCTCTGGAATGCACTTCATCAAGTACTGGGCCTTTCAATTCACAGTCAAGGGAACTTTTGTCGTCACATTTTATTGGGAATGTACCATTTGGGTGGAAAACATATGCGCCAAATGCCTGAGAATCGTTATCAGTTCCATCATTTCCAGAACATACTGTATGATTGTTCCATAAGTGTTGTACCAAACTTTTGGTATTAAATACTGAGCAGCTTTCCTTCATCTGTGAATAAATTAGCTTATAAACTTCTTGCCAAAGTCATAGTACCATTTGTATTTTCCGTCTGAGTCCGCACCTTGTCAGATGGTTGAACCGAGCACTTGTCCTGTTGTGCCCTTGTCTTTTGAGATAATGCAGGTGTTGTAAAGCAAGAGGTGACAAACGGATGCTGAAAATGCAAGCCCATACGTAAGTGTGCACTAAGAGGGGGATTTACCCAAACAAGCTTTGACATAGAATCGATTTGCGTTATGGTGTGCCTCTAGGGGACTTACCCAAATAAGCTTTGACATAGAAGTTTCGTGGTGGTTAAATGAGGCCTTTGACTAGAGCTAGAAGCTGAGATTCAAGTTCTTTCCATTAGAATCATGAACAATAAGCCTTTCAGTGAAACCGGTTTTCGGACTTACTCTCTTTCTCTTTGCCATGCAAGGGGATTGTATATGAAACAACCACTTTTTCCATCAAGAAAATAACTTCCGATGGAGGACAGTAACTTATGGTAAGAAACACTGCTGAAACTTTGGGATTGGTTTGCTAGATCCAGTACTTAATCACATGCTACCAGGAAAGCCAAGTGGGAAGAGAAACCACTCCTCAGCCTCGACCATAGCCTATTGACAATCTTTGGCATAATCAGCAGCCAACATGCATCTTTGGGTACCACTAATTGCATCATGAGTTGAAGTTTTAAAAATTTTGCCAAGCACAACCAATCAATCTCATATTGGCCCTTAAGTATTGATTTACCCAGATTGGACCTCACGCAAGCCTTTTTGCAGCATCCAAGCTTTGTTGGCTTTCCTATCCAAATCTTCAAATCTCTGGTCCCTCTAGATCCAGAAACAAGATAGAAATAGCAAAATTCCACCAAGAATGTGAGCAACAATAAGTGCTATAAAGGAGTCGCTGGTTCACATCCAAGGTGCACATCTCCTAACCTCTGCATTCCTTCTCTGCTCCGAGACAACCCATGATGGTGTGACAGGAAGTGGATGAGCAAGCTATGTGCCCACAGTCTTACTCCCACTGCAAATCGATAACATTAATGAAGCAATCCAAGTGAGCAAGCACCTGCAACTGAACAAACTGATGTTGGATGTCAAAATTGTCTCAGAAGCGTCTCAAGTGCACATGATCTACCATGCGTTGTAGAAAAATCTAAGTTAGATTAGACAAAGTCAGAAAATTTTTCTGATGAAACCCTTGGGCAGCGACCCTTTGGAAGTGTCTCTTGCTCGTGTCATTGGCTGAGAGGAAAGCCCAGCTCCTCCACGAACAAGTGCTCACTTTCAACAGATTCTCCTGCGAGAAGGTTCATCATTGCATTTTTCTAAACACTGAAATCCTAGAAGAAGCAACAACGGCAGCAACGTTGCTTTTCTTTCCTTTCCTGCTTCTTTGCCTTCTTATGCCTCATTGCTTTCCTTTCCTCTTCTTGCTTCTTTCGGCTCATTTTCTTTCCTTTCCCTGCTTCTTTGCTTCTTTAAGCTCACAAAAGGTCCGTTTAAGGCTTCCTCCGCCATCTTCTATCGCCTGTAGGTAGACTGTGCACAACGTGATGAATGAAATCATCACTAAGGTTCTTGCTTGCAACTGCATTGCCAGAAGCTTATTTCGGAAAATAAATAAAGTTCCTACAACTTGGTCGCGTGGAGAATAGTCTAATAGACCCTGTATTTCCTGCCTTAAACCCTACGGCGCTACATTTGCTCCCATTAGATTTGACAATTCATTTCATTGCATGTTGAATGTTTGAATTTGGGGATACAAGGAACTCGGACATAAGAAGATGGTTGTCCAGAGGAGAAATTGCTGGCCCCTTGAACCTTCAACCGTACAACGTTGTGTTTCTGGAAAAGCAACCTACGCTCTGTTTGCCTTCATTTCTGGGACATAAGTGGGTGATTGTAAGAACTAGAATACTGTTTCTTTGTTTAGCAGATTAAGGAGGCACCTGGATCCACAACTGAACTATAGGGATTTTTCTTGGTCAAATTCACCATTATGTTCCTCAGCACCATCCCCTTAATTGAGCCACGTTATAGAAGGACTGTAGGTTGAAGGTTCACTACTTTCAAATTTAGTGAATTCCTTCAAAGAATCTTGAAACCGCAAGAAGCAGGTATAAGCTTTTCAGAGGCATTAGGAAAATATCCTTTACTTGAGTTTTCTAGTCCCTTCACCAGAAAGGGGGATCTGTGTGTACCTCATCCATTACGGTTCCAGTGTCACTAAATGTTACTTCAGATGACATATTATTCTGTTATGCCTTCAAAAGCCTAATTTGCTTGTTTGGTTCTTCTCCATGGGGAACTGACTTCATAGAAACTACTGGTTTCTAGAATATCAGTCTTAGAGATAAAGCAACAACAATCAGAGCCATCACTTCTTCAAATTTCTTCTTTCATGAAATTGCAGATTTCTAATTTGGACTTTCAAATTGTTTGTGGAAGTACCCATGCAAGCATGATCCCGTATTCATTGCACTATTTTCATTGCTAGTTAGGACCAAGATCATCACAAAGTGTGCAAGCCAATGAATCAGGTGGAACCCATATTGCGGTTGCTACATCTTTCACAACTAACTTTTCCCTAGTCAATTAACTCTTTAGGATCACTGCCAAGATTTATGGAGTCAGATGGGTTAACACCTGCACTGTTAAGTAGCCGAGCAGACGCATACCATTGAGTTTTAGTGCATCATGTCACGGACTTAGTCTTTCCTAAGCTCGCGGCGGCACGTAACTAGTCAAGACAACTTTGAGCTTGTTAAGTCAGTCTGACTCTCAATCAAGGCTTGACTTACGAGCTAAGACGCTCACAGACTTCGGAAGCTTAAAAGGCGTAGTAGGCAACTCTTTAAAAGAATGGAAACTTTTATTACTCAAGGAAGCCTTTACAAGGGCGTTGAAGCTTACTGCGTGGGGGCTTGGCCAAATGAGGCCCGCACCCTAGTTATAGGCACCATTGAACTCTTTGGAGGAACCCGGAGGGTTTCCTGACAAATCAAGAAATATTCTAGAACTCCCTAACACCATCCTATGGACAAGCTTATTCAAGGAGATCTCTAATTCTTCTAAAAGCCTTGGACCCGCTCATGTCTTCCACCATAGTGAGAGATTGTGACTTCTCTACTAGAATTTCGAGAACCTTCCACACTCGTCCCACTAATGGTTAAGTGTAGGATCTCAGAAGCTTCCTAGCTCTATAATTATGCCCATGGGGAGGCTCATTTGAGCATCCTGTACACTCTCCCCCCCTAAGCCGCAGACGTCCTCGTCGCCGCGTCCTACCTGAAACAGCTCAATCTTTTCTTGGAACTCTGCCATAGTGCAGCTGCTGGCCTCCCACTAGCCTCGCTCTCTGGTAAGTCCCCTGCATTTCACACCAGGTAACCTATTGCAGGAGGCACACTCGTCCCTGAGTGACTCGGTCTACAATGATGTGTTCCACTCCTTGGTCTAGGAGTCACAACCTCCCATCGCTATAGGTGCCCTCGTAGAAAACCTCGAACTTGATCATCCTTCTTCGTGATATGGTTCAAGTAGCTTAGGGATGACGGGATGAATCTTCAACCTCGGTGGTAACTCGAACCTTAACAGGACACCTTGCGGACCTTCCCAACGCTAGGGAAGGGTCCTCATACCTCCTCACAAGGCCCTAGCACCGGCCTTAGGGAGTTGAAGGGTTAGGAAGGAAGCTTGAGAGCACGATGTCTCGACCTTGTACGCTGTGTGACGTCGCTTCGTGTCCAGCCCACGTCTTCATTTCTTAGCACTTTGTCCAAGTATGAGCTGCTATGTCAGCTTGCTCGTGCCACCCCTTGCGAACGGGAAAGCCACCGGACTTCACCCCGTATAGCCTTATGGTTTAGTTGTGAGGAGTGAAGGGGGTTGTACTGTAGCTAAGCGTGAACCGGGCTCGTGTTTGGTTACCTCACTCTGTTGTAGGTTGTAGCAGAACTGGGCTATATCAACAACTTAGCCCAATCTTTTCCTGGTTGGCACTCACTAAAGTGCCTCAAATATAGCTCCAGTAAGGGCGTTCAAACCCTCTCTGTTTACCCTTCCATCTGTGGTGAAAGCTTGGTGAGAAGTGAGCTCCGACCCCATAAACTTGAAGAGCGCTCCGTCCAAACTCCCAGGAAACGCGTATAAATGAAGGGGTAAAGAATCCGAGATTAAGATGAAAAACGGAAGGGAAAAGAACTACCCATGCGCGAGGAAATGCAGTGAAAGGGAAATCAAATTCCCATCATCTCATAAAAAACCAACAAATGATAGATAAAAATCCAAACATAAATGCACCCAAACAAACATAGAAATCATATTTTCAAAATTAGTTCTACAAACGCATACATCAATCAAAAAATACTATGAAAGCATACAGAGATAGCGAATAATGGGGATAAGTAAAGAACAAGGATACGAAGTAACTTATCTAAACAATAGTTCCTCATAACTCTTCCCTTCTCCCGAGAAACCGAAAAAAATCAAGTTACATGCGTATAAATGAGGGTAACAAAACCGGAGATCAAAATCAAAATACGAAAGGGAAAATAACAACCCCATGGCTCAATGCAGTGAAAGGGATTCAAGTTCCTTCTCATACAAAACCAACGAATGATAAAAAAAATCCAAACATAAAGCGCACCAAAAAAACACAGAGATCAACATATTCAAAAATTATTCATATACGCAAACAGCAAGTCAAAAAATAATAATCAGCGTTTGTTATAACAGAGGAGCGAACAATGCGATATAGCAAGACAAGGGAATAGAAGAAACGTAGCTAACAAGTTCTTCCTCATACACTTCTCTTGCTCCAGAAACTGAAGATAAAGTTACATGCGATAAATGAGGGCAAAGCAACCGAGATCAGGATGAAAAGACGAGAAAGGGAAAATAACAACCCATGGCAACATAGAAGAAAGGGAAATCAATTCATGTCATAAGAAACCAACAAAATGATAAATAAAAATCCATACATAAAGCCCACACAAACCAAACACAGAAATCAACAGATTCATAATTAGTTCTATAACGTAAACATCAAGTCAAAAAATAATATTCAAGCTATAACAGAGAATACCGAACAATGCGATATAGCAAGAATAGGGAATACGAAGTAACGATCGAACAATACTTCCCATAAACTCCCTCACTCCCGAAAAACCCTGAAAAAGCAAGTTACATGCGTATAAATGAGGGGTAAATATAAACCGAGATCAAATCAAAAATACGAGAAAGGAAAATAAAACCCCATGGCACAATGCAGTGAAAGGAAATCCAAAATCATCTCATACAAAACGAACGAAATGAGAAATCACAATCCAAACATAATGCGAACAAACAAACACAAAAATAAACATATTCCAATTAGTACGATAAATCATACACCAAGTCAAAAAATAATATTCAAGCAGAACAAGATCGCGACTAATGCGATATAGAAAAAAAACAAACAAGGATACGAATAATCGTATCTAACAAGTACGTCTCATACACTTCCTGCTCCAAAAAACCTGAAAATCAAGTTACATGCGTATATATGAGGGAAAGAAATCGAGATGAGAGGAAAAGGCGGGAAGGGTAAAAATAACTACCCATGGCAAGAGGCTGAGTAAGAATTAAAATCCAGCGAAAAAAAAACGAACGAAATGTAAAATAAAAACCCAAAAATAAAGCGCACAAACAAACATATTCCAAAATGAAGTCCTATAACGCATAAATCACGTCAAAAAAATATTAGTAACATAAGAGAGATACCAACAATGCGATATAGGCAAGAACAAGGGAATAACGAAGTAATCTTATTTCTAACAAGTTCTTTCCTCATATACTTCACTTGCTCCCGAGAAACCTGAAAAATCCAGTTACATATGCGTATAATTTAAGGGCAAAAAACAAGATCAATGAAAATAACGAGAAAGGGAAAATAACTACCCTTGGTCGAATACAAGGAAAAGGGAATATCAAAAAGATTGTCATATCTCAATAAAAAACCAAATAATGAGAAATAAAAATCAAATATAAAGGGCACAACATACACGAAACAACAATGAAAAATCAGTTCTATAAAGCACACATCAAGTCAAAAAATACTATTCTTAGAGAACAGAGAGAGCGTACAATGCGATATTGCAGCAGAACAGGGAAATCAAAGTAACTTATCTTAAATAGTTCTCCTCATATACTTCTCTTGCGCCCGAAAACCTGGAAAAATCCAGCTACATGAGTATAAATGAGGGGCAACGAAACCGAGATCAGATGAAAAGACGAGAAAGGGAGAAATTAAAAACCCATGGCAAAATACTACGAAAGTAAATAATCAAATGCATCTCAGAATAAACAAACAAATGATAAATATAAATCAACAAAAGGGCACAAACAAAACAGAAAAAAAACATATTTCAAAAGTAATTCTATAACGCATACATCAGCATAAAAATAATATTCATGCATAACAGGATAGCGAACAATGCGAGATAGCAGAGAACTGGGAATACGAAGTAAAACTGATCCTAACCTGTGCTTCCTCATATACGTTCTCTGCTCCGAGAAACCGGAAAAATCCAGTTACATAGGCGATAATGAGGGTAAAGAAACGAGTTCCCGATGAAAAGAGTAAAGAGAAAGGGAAAATAACAACCATGGCAGAATACAAGGAAAAGGGATGCAAATGCAGCTCTAAAATACCAACAAAATGATAATAAAAATCCCAAACATAAAGGCTCAAAGAAACCAGAACCTAACATATTTCAAAATTAGTGCTAGAACGCAGACATCAAGTGAAAAAATAATATTCAGCATAATAGAGATAGCGAACAATACGTATAGCAAAGAACAGGGATGACGAAGTAAACTTTCTAACAAGTTCTTCCTCATATACTTCTCTTGCTCCCGAGAAACCGAAATGCAAATACTGCATATTAATTGAGGGGGCAAAAGAAACCGAGATCAGAGGATAATGGCGAGAAAGGGAAAATAAGAACCCCTAGACAAAAGACAACGAAAGGCAAAGCAATGCATCCTAAAAAAAAACCACAAAATGATAAATAAAAATCCAAACATATAGGGCACAAAAAAAACAGTAGAAAATCACAAATTCAAAAATCAATGCTAGAAAGGTCAGATCAAGTCAAAAAATACAGCAACGATAACAGAGATATCGAACAATGCATATAGCAAAGACAACAGGGAATACGAAGTAAACCTATCTAACTATTCTCCTCATATACTTCTCTTGCTCCCAGAAACCTGAAAATCAAATGACAGGCATGAAATGAGGGGCAAGAAACCGAGATCAGATGAAAGGCGAGAAAGGGAAAAATAAGAACCCATGACAAAAGAGAACGAAAAGGCAAATCAAATGCAATCCATAAAAAAAACCAAACAGATGATAAATAAAAATCCAAACATAAAGGGCACAAACAAACAAGAAACAACCAGATCAAAAGTAGTACTATAACGCAGACACAAGTCAAAAAATAATATTCAAGCATAACAAGATAGCGAACAATACGATATAAAGAGAACAGGGAATAAACGAAGTAAACTAATCTAACAGTTCTAGTTCGTCCTCATATACTTCTCTTGCTTCTGAGAAACCAGAATCCATTACAATTGCCGATAAATGAGGGGCAAAGAAAAACCGAGATCAAGGAAAAGACGTGAAAAGGAAAATAACAACCCATGGCAGAATACAAGGAAAGGAAATCAAATGCAGCAAAAAAAAAAACCATTAAAAGAAAAAAAAAAAATTCACAAACACATGGGACACAAACAAACACAAAATCCATAATTCAAAATTAGTTATATAAACCACATATCAAGTAAAAAATAACATTCAAGGATTACAGAGATATCGAACAATGCGAGATAACAGACAACAGGGAATACGAGTAAACTTAATCCAACAAGTTTCTTCCTCATATAAACTTCTCTTTGCTCCCGAGAAACCTGAACACTCCAGTTACAGGTTTAAATGAGGGGCAAGAAACCAGAAATCCTAATGAAAAGGTGTGAAAGGGAAAATAACAACCCAGGCAAAATACAATGAAAGGCAAAATCCATTGCCATCTCAGAAAAAACCAACAAAAGAGAAATAAAATCCAACATAAAGGGCACAAAGAAACACAGAAACTACATATTTCAAATAGTTCTATAACGCAGACATCAAGTCAAAAAATAATATTCAAGCATAACAAAGATAGCGAACAAGCGAATGAGCAAAAGATCAGGGAATACGAAGTAAACTATCTAACAATGTTCGTTCCTCAGATACTTGCGCTTGCTCCTAAAACCTGAGAAATCCATTACATGAGTATAAATAGGGGCTAAGAAACCGAGATCAACGAAAAGACGTGAAACGAAATAACAACCCATGGCAAATACAAGGAAAGTAATCAAATGCAGCAAAAAAAAAAACCCAACAAATAATGATAAATAAAAACCAAACCTATAGGGCACAAACAAACACAGAAATCATCAAATTCAAAATTAGTCCCCCCCCCCCCCCCCCGATTAAGCACATATCAAGCAAAAAATAACATTCAAGGATAAAAGAGATCATCGAACAAATGGCGATATAGCAGACAACACGAATACGAAGTAAACTATCGAACAAGTTCCTTCCTCATATACTTCTCTTGCTCGCCGAAAAACCGGAAAAATCCAGTGTACAGGCGATAAATGAGGGGCAAAGAATCCGAAATCAAATGAAAAGGTGAGGACAAAAAAAGGAAAATAACAACCCATGGCAAAATCCAATGAAAGGCAAATCCAATGCATGCTCATAAAAAAACCAATAAATGATAAATAAAAATCACAAACATAAGGGCAACATACAAACAAGAACAAACATATTCAAAATTAGTTCTATAAACCTAATATCAAGTCAAAAAATAAGATTCAAGCATAATACAGAGATAACGAACAATACGAGATAAACAAGAACAAGGGAATACAAAGTAAACGTATCTAACAAGTTCATCCTCATATACTTCTCGTGTTTGCTCCCGAGAAACTGAAAAATCTAGTTACAATGATTTATAAGAGGGGCAAAGAAACGACGAGAACAGATGAAATGACGAGACAAAGGAAAAATAACAACCCATTGGCAACAGAGAAGGAAAGGGAAACCAAATTCCAGGTCAAAAAAACCAACGAAATGAGTAAATAAAAATCTCCAAACATAAAGCGCACAAACAAACTAGAAATCAACATATTCAAAAATTAGTTTTATAACGCAAACATCAAGTCAAAAAAAAATATTCAAGCATAACAGAGATACCGAACAATGCGATATAGCAGATGAACAGGGAATAACGAAGTAAACTATGTAACTAGTTCTTCCTCTTATACTTCTCTTGGCTCCCGAGAAACCTGAGAAATCCAGTACATGCGGTATAAATGAGGGCTAAGAAATCGAGATCAGAGAAAGACGAGAATAGGAAAATAACAACCCTTGGCAAATACAAGGAAAGAAATCATCTGCATCTAAAAAAAAAACCAACAAAATGTAAATAAAAAAGCCAAACATATAGGCACAAAAAAAACACAAGAAATCAACAAATGCAAAATCAATTCTATAAAGGCCATATCAAGTCAAAAAATAACATTCAACGATAACAGAGATTTCGAACAATGCCGATATAGCAGACAACAGGAATACGAAGTAAAAACTTATCTAACAAGTTCTTCTCATATACTTCTCGTGCTCCCGAAAACCCTGAAAAATCAAATTACATGTGCATATAAATGAGGGCGAAGAAACCGAGATCAGATGAAATGGCGAGAAAGGAAAATAAAACCTTGACAAAATACCACGAAAGCAAATCAAAATGCATCTAAAAAAAAACCAACAAAATGGATAAATAAAAATCCCAACATAAAGGGTGCAAACAAACCAAGAAACATACATATTCAAAATTATTTTCTATAAACGCATACATCAATCAAAAAATAATATTCCAGCATAACAGAGATAGCGAACAATACGATATAGCAGAGAACAGGGATACAAGTAAACTTATCTAACAAGTTCTTCCATATACTACACTCTTGCTCCGAGAAACCTGAAAACTCAAATTACATGCATATAAATGAGGGGGCCAAGAAACCGAGATCAGATGAAATGGCGAGTAAGGGACATAAGAACCCATGACAAAAATAAAATTACAACGAAAGGCAAATCAAATGCTTCTAGAAAAAAACCAACAAAATGATAACTAAAATCCACACATAAAGGTACAAACAAACAAAGAAACAAACATATTCAAAATTAGTTTCATACACGCATACTCAAGTCAAAAAATAATATTCACGCATAACAGAGAAGCGAACAACGATATAGCCGAGAACAAGGAATACGAATTAAACTTAGCTAACAAGTTTCTTCCTCATAACTTCTCCGTGCGTCTGAGAACCTGAGAATCCAGTTACAAGTGCTATAAATGAGGGGCAAAGAAACCGAGATCAGATGAAAAGACGTGAAAGGGAAAATAACAACCTAACATGGCAGAATACAAGAAAGGGAAACAAATGCTCTAAAAAAAACACATGTATAATGATAAATAAAAATGCAATCATATAGGAACACAAACAAAACACAAAGCGAAATTCAATAAATTCAAAATTAGTTTCATAAACCACATATCAAGTAAAAAAATAACATTCCAAGGATAACAAGATACGAAACTATGCGATTAACAGACCGGGAATACGAAGTAAACTTATACCAACCAAGTTCTTCCCTCATCTACGTTTCTTGCTCCCCGACAAACCTGAAAATCTAGCTACAATGCGGATAAATAGGGGCACCGAAACCGAGATCAAGAAAAGACGAGAAAGGGAAAATAAAAACCCATGGCAAAAGACAACGAAAGGGAAATCAAATGGCAACTCATAAAAAAACAACAAAATGTTAATTAATAAAAATCCAAACATAAAAGGCACAAACAAACACAAAAACAAACAGATTCAAAATTAGTTCTATAAGCATACATCAAGTCCAAAAATAATATGCGCGTCAAGCATAACAAGATAGCGAACATGCGATATAGCAAAGAACAGGGAATACGAAAGTAAACTTATCTAACAAGTTCATCCTTCATATACGTCTCTTGCTCCGGAGAAACCTGAAAAATCCAGGTACAAGCGTATAAATGAGGGGTAAACAAACCGAGATCCGATGAAAGACGAGAAAGGGAAATAACCAACACATGGCAGAATACAAGGAAAGGGAAATCAAATGCCATCTCATAAAAACCAACAAAATGATAAATAAAATCCAAAAATAAAGGGCCACAAAGAAACACAGAAACAAACAAGATTCAAAATTAGTATCCTATAACGCAACAGCAAGTCAAAAAATAATATTCAAGCATAACAGAGAATAGTGAACAATGCGATAGTAGCAAGAACAGGGAATACGAAGTAAACTTATCTACAAGTTCTTCCTCATAATCCTCTTCCGCCCGAGAAACCTGGAAAATCCCATTACATGCTATAAAGAGGGGCAAAGAAACCGAGATCAGAGGAAAAGCCGAGAAAGGGAAATTAACAAACCCATGACAAAATACAACGAAAGGGAAATCAAATGCAACTCATAAAAAACCAATAAAATGATAAATAAAAATGCAAGCATAAGGACACAAACAAAACACAAAAAATCTACAAATTCAAAATCAGGTTTGTATCTGTAAACACCATCTAGTCAACAAATAATAGTCCAGCAGTAGCAAGATAACGCACAATGCGATATAACAGAGAATAGGAATACGAAGAAAATTAATCTAACAAGTCTCCTCTTATACGTTCTCTGCTCCGGAGAAACCCTGAGAAATCCAGTACATGCTAAAATGAGGGCAAAGAAATCGAGATCAGATGAAAAGAGGAGAAAGGGAAAATAACAATCCATGGCAAAATCCAAGGAAAGGAAAGCAAATGCTATCTCATAAAAACCAATAAATGATAAATAAAAATCCACATAAGGGCAACAAATATACACAGAAATAACAAATTCAAAAATCCGTTCTATAAAGCACATATCAAGTAAAAAAAAGAACATTCAAGGATAACAGAGATAGCGAACAATGCATAATAGCAGACCAACAAGGAATACGAATAAACTTAGCTAACATAGTTCGTCCTCATTATACTCCTCTTGCTTCCCGAGAAACCTGAAAAAATCCAGTTACATGCGTATAAATGAGGGGCAAAGAAACCGAGATCAGATAAAAAGGCAGAAAGGGAAAATACAACCCATGGCAAAATAAAAACGAACGACAAATCAAATACATCTGCTAATAACCAATAAAATGATACATAAAAATTCAAACTAAAGGGCACAAACAAACAAAGAAACAACATAATTTCAAAATTAGTCATAACGCATACATCAATCAAAAATAATATTTTCAAAAGCAAAATAGAGATACAAACAATACGATATATCAAAGAGAACAGGGAATACGAAGTAAACTTATCTAACAAGTTCGTCCTCATATACCTTCTCTTGCTCAAAGAAACCTGAATAATCCAGTTACATGCGTATAAATGAGGGCAAAGAGACCGAGATAGAGGAAAGACGAGAAAGGGAAAATAAAAAGAACCCATGGGCAAATACAAGGAAAGGAAAGCAAATGCATCTCCATAAAAAACCAACAAATGATAAATATAAATCCAACATATAGACAAAAACAAACACTGGGGGGGGGGGGGGGGGGGGGGGGGGGGGGGGGGGGGGGGGGGGGAATACAGAAACAACAAGTAAAAATGAGTGGGGGAATGCAAACAATCAAGTCAATAAATAATATGCATCATAATAGAGAGAACAAACAAGGCGAGAAGATAGATCAGGGAATACGAAGTAAACTTATCAAACAAGTTCTTCCTCATATACGTCTTTGCTCTGGAGAAACCTCAAATCCAGTTACATGCGTATAAATGAGGGCAAAGAAACCGAGATCAAATGGAAAAGACAGAAAGGGAAAATAACAACCCATGGCAGAATACAAGGAGGGGAAATCAAAGGCATCTCTAAAAAACCAACAAAATGATAAAGGAAAATCAAAACATAAAAGGCAGAAACAAACATAAATCAACAAATTCAAATCAGTTCTAAAAGCACACAACAATCAAAATAACAATCAAGCATAACAGATAGCGAACATTGCGATATAGCAGAGAACAGGGAATACGGTAGAAAACTTATCTATCAAGTTGCCTCCTCATATACTTCTTCATTGCTCTGAGAAACTGGAGAAATCCAGTTACATGCCGATAATTGAGGGGCAAAGAAATCGAGATCAATGAAAAGACGAGAAAGGGAAATAACAATCCATGGCAAAATCTAATGAAAGGGAAATCAAATGCATCTCATAAAAACAATAAAATGATAAATAAAAATCCAAACATAAAGGGCACAAAACAAGAACAAAAATTAACAAATTCAAATCAGTTTCTATAAAGCACATATCAAGGTAAAAAAAATAACATTCAAGGATAACAGAGATACGAACAATCCCGATAGCGGACAACATGAATACGTAGGAACTTACTTACAAGTTCATTCCCCTCATTATACGTCCTCTTCTCCCGAGAAACCTGAAAAAATCCAGGAGACATTGCGGACAATGGAGGCAAAGAAACCGAGAATCAGCATGAAAAGGCGAGAATGGGAAAAATTAACATCCCATGCAAATACAACGAAAACAAATCAAAATGCTCGGCTAAAAACCTAACAATATGATAAATAAAAATCCAAACATAAAGCGCACAACAAATCAAATAAACAAACATAGTCAAAATTAGTGGTCTATAACCGAATACAGCTAGTCAAAAAATAATATTCAAGCTAAAATACAGATAGCGAACAATACGACATATCAGAAAAGGAATATACGAAGTAAACGTACAACTAGTTTCTTCTTCCTCATATAACTTCTTCTGCATCCAAGAAAACACTGAAAAAATCCTCCAGTTACGTGCGTATAAATAGAGGCAAAGGACCGAGATCAGATGAAAAGACAGAAAAGGAAAATAAAAACCCATGGTAAAATACAAGGAAAGGGAAATCAATGAATCTCATAAAAAACCAACAAAAATGGATTAATAAAAACCAACTTATAGGACAAAAAACAAACATAGAATCAAACATATTAAAAAATTATTTTTATAATGCAAACTCAAGCAAAAAAATAATATCAAGCATAATAGAGATAGCAACATTGCGATATAGATAGATCAGGGAATAACGAAGTCCAACTTATCAAACAAGTCTTCCTCATATACTTCGGTTGCTCAGGAGAAACATTAAAAAAACCAGTTACATGCGTATAAAATGAGGGCACAGACACCGACACAGATGAACAGACGAGAAAGGAAAATAACAACCCATGGCAAAAGACAACGAAAGGGAAATCAAATGCATCTCATAAAAAACCAATAAAATGATAAATAAAAATGCAACCATATAGGACACAAACAAACACAAAATTCAACATATTCAACATCAGTTCTATTAAGCACACATCAAGTCAAAAAATAATATTCCAACCTAACAGAGATAGCGAACAATGCGAAAATAACAGAGAACGGGGGGGGAAACATACAAGTAAAATTAGCCTAACAGTTCTTCCTCATATACTTCTCTTGCTCCGGAGAAACCTGCGAAATCCAGTTACATGCGTATAATAAATGAGGGGCAAAGAAATCGAATTAGATGAAAAGAACAGAAAGGGAAATACCAATCCATGGCAAAAATCCAATGAAAGAAATCAAATGCATTCATAAAAAACAATAAAAGATAAATAAAAAATCCAAACATAAAGGGCACCAACAAACATAGAAATTAAAACAAATTCAAAAAAATCAGTTCTATAATGCACATTTCCAGTAAAAAATTAACATTCAAGGATAACAGAGATAGCGAACAATGCGATATAGCAGACAACAAGGAATACGCAGTAAACTAAGCTAACATGTTCTTTCTCAGAACTTCTCTTTCTCCCGAGAAACCTGAAAAACTCCAGTTACATTCGTATAAATGAGGGGGCAAAGAAATCGGAGATCAGATGAAAAGGCGCGATAGGGAAAATAACACCCCCATGGCAAAATAACAAACGAAAATCAAATCAAATGCATCACTAAAACCAACAAAATGATAAATACAAATCCAAACATAAAGGCACAAACAAACAAAAGAAACAAACATATGCAAAAGTAGTTCTATAACGCATACATCAAGTCAAAAATAATATTCAAGCAAATACAGATAGCGCACAATACGACATAGCAGAAACAGAGGAAATAACAGGGGAACAGATAAACGTATCTAACAAGGTACTTCCTCATAACTTCTCTTGCCCAGAGAAACCTGAAAATCCAGTTATGCCGTAAAAAAATGAGGGCAAAGAGACTGAGATCAGATGAAAAAGGGAGAAACGGAAAATAAAAACCCCTGCAAAATACAAGGAAAGGAAATAAATGAATCTCATAAAAAACCAACAAAATGATTAATAAAAATCAAACATATAGGACAAATACAAACAACACAGAAACAAACATATTTAAAAATTAGTTGTTATGATGCAAACATCAAGTTAAAAAATATATAATATTCAAGCATAACAGAGATAGCGAACAATGCGATATAGATAGATCAGGGAAATACGAAGTCAACTTACCAAACATGTTCTTTCTCTCATATACTTCTGTTGCTCTGGAGGAAACATTAAAAATCCGTTACATGCGTAAAAATGAGGGGCAAAGAAACCGAGAATCAATGAAAAAGACGAGAAAAGGAAAATAAAAACCATGGCAAAAATACAACGAAAGGGAAGTCAAATGCATCTCATAAACAAAACCAACAAAAAGATAAATAAAAATCTAAACATAAAAGGGCACAAACAAACAATGAAATGAAGAAATTAAAAATCTTCTATAAAGCACACATCACGTTCAAAAAATAATATTCAAGCATAACAAGATAGCGAACATGATGCGATATAGCAGAGAACAGGGGAATTACAAAGTAAACTTACTAACAAGTTCCTTCCACATATACCTTCTCTTGCTTTCCGAGAAACCGAAAATTCTAGTTACATGCGTTATAATGAGGGGCAAAGAACCAGATAAGATGAAAAAAGAAGAGAAAAGGAAAAATAAGTACCCATGCAGAATAACAAGAAAAGGGAAACAAATGCATCTCATAAAAAACCAACAAAATGATAAATAAAAAAAAATCCAAAAGTAAAGGGCACAAAGAAACATGGAAACAACATATTCAAAATTAGTTTAGTAACGCAGACATCAAGTCAAAAAAATAATATTCAACATAACAGAGATAGCGAACACTGCTATAATAGCAAGAAGAACAAAAATTGAAAGAAATAAATTTACACAAAACTTATCTAACAAGTTCTTCCTCATATACTTTCTCTTGCTCACGAGAAACCTGAAAAACCATTACAAGCGTATAAATGAGGGCAAAGAAACTGAGATCAGATGAAAAGACGAGAACGGGAAAATAACAATCCATGCAAAATACAAGAAAAAGGAAATAAAATGCATCTCAAAAAAACCAACAAAATAAACTACAAATCCAAACAGAAAGGGCATAAACAAACATAGAAATCAACAAACTCAAATTCAGTTCTATAAAGCACACATCAAGTCAAAAAAATAATATTCAAGCATAACAGAGATAGCGAACAATGCGATATAGCAAGAACTAGAATACAAGTAAACTTATCAAACAAGTTCTCTTCCTCATACACTTCTCTTGCCTCCCGAGAAACTAGAAAAATCCCATACATGCGTAAAATGAGGGCAAGAAATCGAGATCAGATGAAAAGACCAAAAGGGAAAATAACAACCCATGCAAATACAAGGAATGGAAATCAAAGGCATCTCATAAAAAACCAGCAATATAAAATGAAAACAATACATAAAGGGTAGAAACAAACATAGAAATCAACAAATTCCAACTCAGTTCGATAACACACATCAAGTCAAAAAATAACATACAAGCAAACAGAGAGAGCGGAACACTATGCAATCTAGCAGAGAACAGGGATAACGAAGAACACTTATCTAACAAGTTTCTCCCCATCTACTTCGCTTGCTCCCGAGAAACCTGAAAAATCCAGTACAGCGTATAAAATGAGGGGCCAAAGAAACCGAGATCCAATGAAAAGACGAGAAAGGGAAAATAACAATCCATGCTAAATACAAGTTAAAGAAAATAAAGTGCATCTCATAAAAAACCAACAAAATGAAAACTAAAAATACCAACGTGATATAAAGGGCAGAAACAAAACACAGAAATCAACAAACTCAAAATCATTCTAGAAAGCACACATCAAGTCCAAAAAATATATTCAAGCTAACAGAGTTAGCGACAATGCGATATAGCAAGAACAGAATACAAAGTAAACTTATTCAAACAAGTTCTCCTCATGACCACTGCTCTTGTCCCGAGAAACCCAGAAAAAATCCAGTTACATGCGTATAAATGAGGCAAAGCAACCGAGATCAGAGAAAAGACCAAAAGGAAAACAACAACCCTGGCAAGAATACAAGGAAAGGGAAATCAAGGCATCTTATAATAAAACAACAAAAGTGATAAATGAAAATCAAAACATAAAGGGCAGAAACAAACATAGAAATCAACAAATTCAAAATCCAGTTTATAAAGCACACATCAAGTCATAAAGATAACTACAAAGCATAACAAGATAAGCGAACAATGCAATATAGCAGGAACAGGGAATTTGAAGAAAACTTATCTAACAATTTCTTGCTCATAACTTCTCTGCTGCCCCAAGAGAAACCTGCAACATCCAGTTACAGGCGTATAAATGAGGCAAAGAATCCAGATCAGATAAAAGACGAGAAAGGGAAATAACAATCCATGGCAAAATACAAGGAAAAGGAAAATAAAATGCATCTCATAAAAAACCAACAAATGAAAACTAAAAAATCCAAACATAAAGGGCAGAAACAAACACCTAAATCAACAAACGCAAAATCAGTTCTATAAAGCACACATCAAGTCAAAAATCTAATATTCATGCATACAAGATAGTGAACAATGCGATATATCAGAGAACTAGAAACAAAGTAAACTTTCCCAAACAAGTTTCTTCCTCATACACTTCTCATGCTCCCGAGAAAACCCAGAAAAAATCCAGTTACATGCGTATAAATAAGGGCAAAGAAATCGAGATCAGTTGAAAAGACCAGAAAGGGAAAAATAACAACTACCCATGGCAGAATACAACAAGAAATCAAAGGCATCTCATAAAAAACCAACAAAATGATAAAATAAATATCCAAACATAAAGGCACAAACAAAACCACAGAAACAAACATATTCAAAATGAGTTCTATAACGCAGACATCAGTCAAAAATAAAATTCAAGCATAACCAGAGATAGCGAACAATGCGATATAGCAAGAACAGGGTACGAAGTAAACTAATCGAAAAAGTTCTTCCTCTATACTTCTCTTGTTTCCCAGAAACCTGAAAATTCCATTACCTGCGTATAAATTAGGGGGAACGAAAACTGAGATCTGATGAAAATACGAGAAAGGGAAAATAACAACCCATGGCAGAATACAAGAAAAGGGACTCAAATGCATCTCATAAAAAACACAACAAAAATGATATATAAAAATCCAAACATAAAGGGCACCAAAAATAACAGAAACAAACTTATTCAAATGAGGTCCTATAAGGCATACATCAGTCAAAAAATATTTTCAAGCAAAACCAGAGATAGCGAACAATTAACGATATAGCAGAGAACAGGGAATAACGAAGTACACGTAATCGTACAAGTTCTTCCCATATACTCACTTTGCGCCCGAAAACCTGAAACATATTCCAGTTACATTGCGTATAAATGAGAGGGCAAAGAAACCGAGATCAGATGAAAAGACCAGAAAGGGAAAATAACAACCCATGGACCATTCAAGAAAGGGGAAATCAAAGGCATCTCTAAAAAACCAACAAAATGATAAAGACAATCAAAACATAAAGGGCAAAAACAAACAGAGAAAACCAACTAATTCAAAATCAGTTCTATAAAGCACACATCAAGTCAAAAAATAACATACAGCATAACAAAGATACGAACATGCGATATAGCAGAGAACAGGGAAATACGAAGTAAACTTATCAGACAATTCTTCCTTCCTCATATACTTCTCTGCGCCCGAGATACCTGAAAAATATCCAGTGACATGCTATAAATGAGGGCAAAGAAACCGAGATCAGATGAAAAGACAGAAAGGGAAAAATAACAATCCATGGCAAAATTCCTGGAAGGGAAAGCAAAATGCATCTCATAAAAAACCAACAAAATGATAAATAAAAATCAAACATAAAGAGCACAAACAACATAGACATCAAAACAAACTCAAAATGATCATAAAGCACACATCAAGTCAAAAAATAATATCTAGCCTAATAGAGAATAGCGAACAATGCGATATAGCGGAGAACAGGGAATACGAAGTAAACTTATCTAACAATTCATCCTCATAGACTCTCTTGCGCCCGAGAAACCAAAAAATCCAGTTACAGGCATAAATGAGGGACAAAGAAACGAAAGATCAATGAAAAGACGAGAAAGGGGAAAAGAATAATCCATGGCAAAATAGAAGGAAAAAGGAAATAAATCATCTCAGAAAAAACCAACAAAATGAAAAATAAAATCCAAACATAAAAGGGCACCAAACAAACACAGAAAACAACAAACTCAAAATCAGTTCTATATATAGCCACTTCAATCAAAAAATAATATTCAAGCATAACCAGAGAATAGCGAACAATGGCGATATTAGCAGAGAACAGGAATACAAAGTAAACTTATCAACAAGTCTTTCCTCAAACACGTCTCTTGCTCTAAGAGAAACCTGAAGAATCCAGTTACATGACATAATGAGAGGCAAAGAGACCGAGATCAGATGAAAAGACGAGAAACGGAAATAAAAACCCATGGGCAAAATACAAGAAAGGAAATCAAATGCATCTCATAAAAAACCAAACAAAATGATAAATAAAAATCCAAACATAATTGACAAAAACAAACACAGAAAACTAACATAGTAAAAATTTTGTTCTATAATGCAATACAGCAAGTCCAAAAAATAATATCAAGCAAACTAAGATAGCGAACAAGCAATATAGAAGATCCGGGAATACGAAGTAAACTTAGCAAAACAATTCTTCATCATAAACTTCTCTTGCTCTGAGAAAACTTGAAAAATCAAGTGACAAGCTATAAATGAGGGAAACGAAACCGAATCAGATGAAGAAAGCGAAAATGGAAAATCACAACCATGGAATATACAAGGAAAGGGAAATCAAAACGCAGCTCAAAACAACCAGCAAAATGAAAATAAAATCCAAACATAAGGGCACAAACAAACACAGAAATCAACAAATTCAAATCAGTGTCTACAAAGCACACATCAAGTCCCAAAAATAATAGTCAATCATAACAAGATAGCGAACATGCGATATAGCAGAGAACAGGAATACAACAATAAACGTATCTAACAAGTTCTTCCTCATATACTTCTCTTGCTGCCGAGAAAACCCTGAAAAATCCAGTTACATGCTATAAATGAGGGGCAAAAAAACCGGAGATAGAATGAAAAGACGAGAAGGGGATAATAACAACCCATGGAATACAAGGAAAGGGAAATCCAATGCATCTCATAAAACACCAACACAATAATAAATAAAAATCCAAACATAAAGGTCCCTTTCTCGCCTTTTCATCTGATCTTGGTTTCTTTGCCTCTCATTTATACGCATATAACTGGATTTTTCAGGTTTCTCAGGAGCAAGAGAAGTATATGAGGAAGAACTTGTTAGATAACTTTCCTTCGTATTCCCTGTTCTCTGCTATGTCGCATTGTTCGCTATCTTTGTTATGCTTGAATATTATTTTTTGACTTGATATCTGCGTTATAGAACTAATTGTGAATATGTTTATTTCTGTGTTTGTTTGTGCCCTTTATGTTTGGATTTTTATTTATCATTTTATTGGTTTTTTATGAGATGCATTTGATTTCCCTTTCCTTGTATTTTCCCATGGGTTGTGATTTTCCCTTTCTCGTCTTTTCATCTGATCTCGGTTTCGTTTCCCCTCATTTATAAGCTTGTAACTTGATTTTTCAAGTTTCTCAGGAGCAAGAGAAGTATATGAGGAAGAACTTGTTTGATAAGTTTACTTCGTATTCCCTGTTCTTTGCTATATCGCATTGTTCGCTATCTCTGTTATGCTTGAATATTATTTTTTGACTTGATGTGTGCTTTATAGAACTGATTTTGAGTTTGTTGATTTCTGTGTTAGTTTGTGCTCTTTATGTTTTGATTTTTATTTATCATTTTGTTGGTTTTTTATGAGATGCTTTTGATTTCCCTTTCCTTGTATTTTGCCATGGGTTTTAAATTTTCCCTTCTAGTCTTTTCATCTCATCTCGGTTTTTTTACCCCTCATTTATACGCATGTAACTGGATTTTTCAAGTTTCTTGGGAGCAAGAGATGTATATGAGGAAGAACTTTTGAGATAAGTTCACTTCGTATTCCCTGTTCTTTGCTATATCGCATTGTTCGTTATCTCTGTTATGCCTGAATATTATTTTTTTACTTGATGTATGCGTTATAGAGCTAATTTTGCTTATGTTTGTTTCTGTGTTTGTTTGTGGCTTTTATGTTTGAATTTTTATTTATCATTTTGTTGGTTTTTTATGAGATGCATTTGATTTCCCTTTTGTTGTATTTTCCCATGGGTTGGTATTTTCCCCTTCTCGTCTTTTCATCTCATCTCGGTTTCTTTGCCCCTCATTTATACGCATGTAACTGGATTTTTCAGGTTTCTCGGGAGCAAGAGAAGTATATGAGGAAGAACTTTTTAAATAAGTTTACTTCTTATTCCCTGTTCTCTGCTATATCGCATTGTTCGCTATCTCTGTTATGCTTGAATATTGTTTTTTGACTTAATGTATGCGTTATAGAACTAATTTTTAATATGTTTGTTTCTGTTTTTGTCTGTGCCCTTTATGTTTGGATTTTTATTTATCATTTTGTTGGTTTTTTATGAGATGCATTTGATTTCCTTTCGTTGTATTTTGCCATGGGTTTTTATTTTCCCTTTCTCGTCTTTTCATCTGATCTCGCTTTTTTTGCCCCATATTTATATGCATGTAACTAGATTTTTCAGGTTTCTCAGGAGCAAGAGAAGTATATGCGGAAGAACTTGTTTGATAAGTTTACTTCGTGTTCCCTGTTTTCTGCTATATCGCATTGTTCACTATCTCTGTTATGCTTAAATAGTATTTTTTGACTTGATGTATGCGTTATAGAACTAATTTTGAATATGTTTTTTTCTCTGTTCATTTGTGCGCTTTATGTTTGGATTTTTATTTATCATTTTGTTGGTTTTTTTTTAGATGCATTTGATTTCCCTTTCCTGGAACTTTGCCATGGGTTGTTATTTTCCCTTTCTCGTCTTTTCATCTGATCTCGGTTTCTTTGCCCCTCATTTATACGCATGCAACTAGATTTTTCAGGTTTCTCGGGAGCAAGAGAAGTATATGAGGAAGAACTTGTTTGATAAGTTTACTTCGTATTCCCTGTTCTCTGCTATGTCGCATTGTTCGCTATCTCTTTTACGCTTGAATATTATTTTTTGACTTGATGTGTGCTTTATAGAACAGATTTGAATTTGTTGATTTTTGTGTTTGTTTGTGCCCTTTATGTTTAGATTTTTATTTATCATTTTGTTGGCTTTTTATGACATGCATTGGATTTCTCTTTCCTTGTATTTTGCCATGGGTTGTTATTTTCCCTTTCTCATCTTTTCATCTGATCTCGGTTTCTTTTCCCCTCATTTATACGCATGTAACTATATTTTTCAGGTTTCTCGAGAGCAAGAGAAGTATATGAGGAAGAACTTTTGAGATAAGTGCACTTCGTATTCCCTGTTCTCTGCTATATTGCATTGTTCGCTATCTCTGTTATGCCTGAATATTATTTTTTTACTTGATGTATGCGTTATAGAGTTAATTTTGCTTATGTTTGTTTCTGTGTTTGTTTGTGGCTTTTATGTTTGAATTTTTATTTATCATTTTGTTGGTTTTTTATGAGATGCATTTGATTTCCCTTTTGTTGTATTTTCCCATGGGTTGGTATTTTCCCCTTCTCGTCTTTTCATCTCATCTCGGTTTCTTTGCCCCTCATTTATACGCATGTAACTGGATTTTTCAGGTTTCTCGGGAGCAAGAGAAGTATATGAGGAAGAACTTTTTAAATAAGTTTACTTCTTATTCCCTGTTCTCTGCTATATCGCATTGTTCGCTATCTCTGTTATGCTTGAATATTGTTTTTTGACTTAATGTATGCGTTATAGAACTAATTTTTAATATGTTTGTTTCTGTTTTTGTCTGTGCCCTTTATGTTTGGATTTTTATTTATCATTTTGCTGGTTTTTTATGAGATGCATTTGATTTCCTTGTCGTTGTATTTTGCCATGCATTTTTATTTTCCCTTTCTCGTCTTTTCATCTGATCTCGCTTTTTTTGCCCTATATTTATATGCATGTAACTAGATTTTTCAGGTTTCTCGGGAGCAAGAGAAGTATATGCGGAAGAACTTGTTTGATAAGTTTACTTCGTGTTCCCTGTTTTCTGCTATATCGCATTGTTCACTATCTCTGTTATGCTTAAATATTATTTTTTGACTTGATGTATGCGTTATAGAACTAATTTTGAATATGTTTTTTTCTCTGTTCGTTTGTGCGCTTTATGTTTGGATTTTTATTTATCATTTTGTTGGTTTTTTGTGAGATGCATTTGATTTCCCTTTCCTTGTATTTTGCCATGGGTTGTTATTTTCCCCTTCTAGTCTTTTCATCTCATCTCGCTTTTTTTACCCCTCATTTATACGCATGTAACTGGATTTTTCAGGTTTCTTGGGAGCAAGAGATGTACATGAGGAAGAACTTTTGAGATAAGTTTACTTCGTATTCCCTATTCTCTGCTACATCGCATTGTTCGCTATCTCTGTTATGCTTGAATATTATTTTTTGACTTGATGTATGCGTTATAGACCTAATTTTGCATATGTTTGTTTTTGTGTTTGTTTATGCCATTTATGTTTGGAATTTTATTTATCATTTTGTGGGTTTTTTATGAGATGCATTTGATTTCTCTTTCCTTGTATTTTGCCATGGGTTGTTATTTTCCCTTTCTCGTCTTTTCATCTCATTTCGGTTTCTTTGCCCCTCATTTATATGCATGTAACTAGATTTTTTAGGTTTCTCGGGAGCAAGAGAAGTATATGAGGAAGAACTTGTTTGATAAGTTTACTTCGTATTCCTTATTCTCTGCTATATCGCATTGTTCTCTATCTCTGTTATGCTTGAATGTTATTTTTTGACTTGATGTGTGCTTTATAGAAATGATTTTGAATTTGTTGATTTCTGTGCTTGTTTGTGCCCTTTATTTTTGGATTTTTATTTATCATTTTGTTGGTTTTTTGTGAGATGAATTTGATTTCCCTTTCCTTGTATTTTGCCATGGGTTTTTAATTTTCCCTTCTAGTCTTTTCATCTCATCTCGGTTTTTTTAACCCTCATTTATACGCATGTAACTGGATTTTTCAAGTTTCTTGGGAGCAAGAGATGTATATGAGGAAGAACTTTTGAGATAAGTGCACTTCGTATTCCCTGTTCTCTGCTATATCGCATTGTTCGCTATCTCTATTATGCTTGAATATTATAATTTTACTTGATGTATGCGTTATAGATCTAATTTTGCTTATGTTTGTTTCTGTGTTTGTTTGTCGCTTTTATGTTTGAATTTTTATTTATCATTTTGTTGGTTTTTTATGAGATGCATTTGATTTCCCTTTTGTTGTATTTTCCCATGGGTTGGTATTTTCCCCTTCTCGTCTTTTCATCTCATCTCGGTTTCTTTGCCCCTCATTTATACGCATGTAACTGGATTTTTCAGGTTTCTCGGGAGCAAGAGAAGTATATGAGGAAGAACTTTTTAAATAATTTTACTTCTTATTCCCTGTTCTCTGCTATATCGCATTGTTCGCTATCTCTGTTATGCTTGAATATTGTTTTTTGACTTAATGTATGCGTTATAGAACTAATTTTTAATATGTTTGTTTCTGTTTTTGTCTGTGCCCTTTATGTTTGGATTTTTATTTATCATTTTGCTGGTTTTTTATGAGATGCATTTGATTTCCTTGTCGTTGTATTTTGCCATGCATTTTTATTTTCCCTTTCTCGTCTTTTCATCTGATCTCGCTTTTTTTGCCTGATATTTATATACATGTAACTAGATTTTTCAGGTTTCTCGGGAGCAAGAGAAGTATATGCGGAAGAACTTGTTTGATAAGTTTACTTCGTGTTCCCTGTTTTCTGCTATATCGCATTGTTCACTATCTCTGTTATGCTTAAATATTATTTTTTGACTTGATGTATGCGTTATAGAACTAATTTTGAATATGTTTTTTTCTCTGTTCGTTTGTGCGCTTTATGTTTGGATTTTTATTTATCATTTTGTTGGTTTTTTTTTAGATGCATTTGATTTCCCTTTCCTTGAACTTTTCCATGGGTTGTTATTTTCCCTTTCTCGTCTTTTCAGCTGATCTCGGTTTCTTTGCCCCTCATTTATACGCATGCAACTAGATTTTTCAGGTTTCTCGGGAGCAAGAGAAGTATATGAGGAAGAACTTGTTTGATAAGTTTACTTCGTATTCCCTGTTCTCTGCTATGTCGCATTGTTCGCTATCTCTTTTAAGCTTGAATATTATTTTTTGACTTGATGTGTGCTTTATAGAACAGATTTGAATTTGTTGATTTTTGTGTTTGTTTGTGCCCTTTATGTTTAGATTTTTATTTATCATTTTGTTGGCTTTTTATGAGATGCATTGGATTTCTCTTTCCTTGTATTTTGTCATGGGTTGTTATTTTCCCTTTCTCGTCTTTTCATCTGATCTCGGTTTCTTTTCCCCTCATTTATACGCATGTAACTATATTTTTCAAGTTTCTCGAGAGCAAGAGAAGTATATGAGGAAGAACTTTTTAAATAAGTTTACTTCGTATTCCCTGTTCTCTGCTATATCGCACTGTTCGCTATCTCTGTTATGCTTGAATATTGTTTTTTTACTTGATGTATGCGTTATAGAACTAATTTTTAATATGTTTGTTTCTGTATTTGTCTGTGCCCTTTATGTTTGGATTTTTATTTATCATTTTGTTGGTTTTTTATGAGATGCATTTGATTTCCCGGTCCTTGTATTTTTCCATGGGTTCTTATTTTCCTTTTCTCATCTTTTCGTCTGATCTCGGTTTCTTTGCCCTTCATTTATAAGCATGTAACTAGATTTTTCAGGTTTCTCGGGAGCAAGAGAAGCATATGTAGAAGAACTTGTTAGATAAGTTTACTTCCTATTCCCTGTTCTCTGCTGTATCACATTGTTCGCTATCTCTGTTATGCTTGAATATTATTTTTTTACTCGATGTATGCGTAATAGAACTAATTTGAATATGTTTTTTTCTGTGTTTGTTTGTGCGCTCTGTGGTTGGATTTTTATTTATCATTTTATTGGTTTTTTTTTAGATGCATTTGATTTCCCTTTCCTGGAACTTTGCCATGGGTTGTTATTTTCCCTTTCTCGTCTTTTCATCTGATCTCGGTTTCTTTGCCCCTCATTTATACGCATGTAACTTGATTTTTCAGGTTTCTCGAGAGCAAGAGAAGTATATGATGAAGAACTTATTTGATAAGTTTACTTCGTATTCCCTGTTCTCTGCTATATCACATTGTTCGCTCTCTCTTACGCTTGAATATTATTTAGTGACTTGATGTGTGCTTTATAGAACTGATTTTGAATTTGTTGATTTTTATGTTTGTTTGTGCCCTTTATGTTTAGATTTTTATTGTTCATTTTGTTGGTTTTTTATGAGATGCATTTGATTTCTCTTTCCTTGTATTTTGCCATGGGTTGTTATTTTCCCTTTCTCGTCTTTTCATCTGATCTCGGTTTCTTTGCCCCTCATTTATACGCATGTAACTATATTTTTCAGGTTTCTCGGGGGCAAGAGAAGTATATGAGGAAGAACTTTTTAAATAAGTTTACTTCCTCTTCCCTGTTCTCTACTATATCGCATTGTTCGCTATCTCTGTTATGCTTGAATATTTTTTTTTGACTTGATGTATGCGTTATAGAACTAAATTTTAATATGTTTGTTTATGTGTTTGTCTGCGCCCTTTATGTCTGGACTTTTATTTATCATTTTGTTGGTTTTTTATGAGATGCATTTGATTTCCCTTTCCTTGTATTTTGCCATGGGTTCTTATTTTCATTTTCTCGTCTTTTCATCTGATCTCGGTTTCTTTGCCCCTCATTTATACGCATGTACTTGATTTTTCAAGTTTCTCAGGAGAAAGAGAAGTATATGAGGAAGAACTTGTTTGATAAGTTTACTTCGTATTCCCTGTTTTCTGTTATATCGCATTGTTCGCTATCTTTGTTGTGCTTGAATATTATTTTTTGACTTGATGTGTGCTTTATACAACTGATTTTGAATATGTTGATTTCTGTGTCTGTTTGTGCCTTTTATGTTCGGATTTTTATTTATCATTTTGTTGGTTTTTTGTGAGATGCATTTGATTTCCCTTTCCTTGTATTTTGCCATGGGTTGTTATTTTCCCCTTCTAGTCTTTTCATCTCATCTCGGCTTTTTTACCCCTCATTTATACGCATGTAACTGGATTTTCCAGGTTTCTTGGGAGCAAGAGATGTACATGAGGAAGAACTTTTGAGATAAGTTTACTTCGTATTCCCTGTTCTCTGCTACATCGCATTGTTCGCTATCTCTGTTATGCTGAATATTATTTTTTGACTTGATGTATGCGTTATAGACCTAATTTTGCATATGTTTGTTTTTGTGTTTGTTTATGCCATTTATGTTTGGATTTTTATTTATCATTTTGTTGGTTTTTTATTAGATGCATTTGATTTCTCTTTCCTTGTATTTTGCCATGGGTTGTTATTTTCCCTTTCTCGTCTTTCCATCTCATTTCGGTTTCTTTGCCCCTCATTTATATGCATGTAACTAGATTTTTCAGGTTTCTCGGGAGCAAGAGAAGTATATGAGGAAGAACTTGTTAGATAAGTTTACTTCGTATTCCCTATTCTCTGCTATATCGCATTGTTCTCTATCTCTGTTAAGCTTGAATGTTATTTTTTGACTTGATGTGTGCTTTATAGAACTGATTTTGAATTTGTTGATTTCTGTGCTTGTTTGTGCCCTTTATTTTTGGATTTTTATTTATCATTTTGTTGGTTTTTTGTGAGATGCATTTGATTTCCCTTTCCTTGCATTTTGCCATGGGTTGTTATTTTTCCCTTCTAGTCTTTTCATCTCATCTTGGTTTTTTTACCCCTCATTTATACGCATGTAACTGGATTTTTCAAGTTTCTTGGGAGCAAGAGATGTATATGAGGAAGAACTTTTGAGATAAGTTCACTTCGTATTCCCTGTTCTCTGCTATATCGCATTGTTCGCTATCTTTGTTATACTTGAATATTATTTTTTTACTTGATGTATGCGTTATAGAGCTAATTTTGCTTATGTTTGTTTCTGTGTTTGTTTGTGCCTTTTATGTTTGAATTTTGATTTATCATTTTGTTGGTTTTTTATGAGATGCATTTGATTTCCCTTTTGTTGTATTTTGCCATGGGTTGGTATTTTCCCCTTCTCATCTTTTCATCTCATCTCGGTTTCTTTGCCCCACATTTATACGCATGTAACTGGATTTTTCAGGTTTCTCGGGAGCAAGAGAAGTATATGAGGAAGAACTTTTTAAATAAGTTTACTTCCTATTCCCTGTTCTTTGCTATATCGCATTGTTCGCTATCTCTGTTATGCTTGAATAGTGTTTTTTGACTTAATGTATGCGTTATAGAACTAATTTTTAATATGTTTGTTTCTGTTTTTGTCTGTGCCCTTTATGTTTGGATTTTTATTTATCATTTTGCTGGTTTTTTATGAGATGCATTTGATTTCCTTTTCGTTGTATTTTGCCATGGGTTTTTATTTTCCCTTTCTCGTCTTTTCATCTGATCTCGCTTTTTTTGCCCCTTATTTATAATCATGTAACTAGATTTTTCAGGTTTCTCGGGAGCAAGAGAAGTATATGCGGAAGAACTTGTTTGATAAGTTTACTTCGTGTTCCCTGTTTTCTGCTATATCACATTGTTCACTATCTCTGTTATGCTTAAATATTATTTTTTGAATTGATGTATGCGTTATAGAACTAATTTTGAATATATTTTTTTCTCTGTTGGTTTGTGCGCTTTATGTTTGGATTTTTATTTATCATTTTGTTGGTTTTTTTTTAGATGCATTTGATTTCCCTTTCCTGGAACTTTGCCATGGGTTGTTATTTTCCCTTTCTCGTCTTTTCATCTGATCTCGGTTTCTTTGCCCCTCATTTATACGCATGCAACTAGATTTTTCAGGTTTCTCGGGAGCAAGAGAAGTATATGAGGAAGAACTTGTTTGATAAGTTTACTTCGTATTCCCTGTTCTCTGCTATGTCGCATTGTTCGCTATCTCTTTTACGCTTGAATATTATTTTTTGACTTGATGTGTGCTTTATAGAACAGATTTGAATTTGTTGATTTTTATGTTTGTTTGTGACCTTTATGTTTAGATTTTTATTTATCATTTTGTTGGCTTTTTATGAGATGCATTGGATTTCTCTTTCCTTGTATTTTGCCATGGGTTGTTATTTTCCCTTCCTCGTCTTTTCATCTGATCTCGGTTTCTTTTCCCCTCATTTATACGCATGTAACTATATTTTTCAGGTTTCTCGAGAGCAAGAGAAGTATATGAGGAAGAACTTTTTAAATAAGTTTACTTCGTATTCCCTGTTCTCTGCTATATCGCATTGTTCGCTATCTCTGTTATGCTTGAATATTGTTTTTTTACTTGATGTATGCGTTATAGAACTAATTTTTAATATGTTTGTTTCTATATTTGTCTGTGCCCTTTATGTTTGGATTTTTATTTATCATTTTGTTGGTTTTTTATGAGATGCATTTGATTTCCCTTTCGTTGTTTTCTGCCATGGGTTGTTATTTTCCCTTTCTCATCTTTTCATCTGATCTCGTTTTCTTTGCCCCTCATTTATAAGCATGTAACTTGATTTTTCAGGTTTCTAGGGAGCAAGAGAAGTATATGAGGAAGAACTTGTTCGATAAGTTTACTTCGTATTCCCTGTTCTCTAATATATCGCATTGTTCGCTATCTCTGTTATGCTTGAATATTATTTTTTGACTTGATGTATGGGTTATAGAACTAATTTTTAATTTGTTTGTTTCTGTGTTTTTTTTGTGCCCTTTATGTTTCAATTTTTATTTATCATTTTGTTGGTTTTTTATGAGATGCAGTTGATTTCCCTTTACTTGTATTTTACCATGGGTTTTTATTTTCCCTTTCTCATCTTTTCATCTGATCTCGGTTTCTTTGCCCCTCATTTATACGTATGTAACTGGATTGTTCAGGTTTCTCCGGAGCAATAGAAGTATATGACGAAGAATTTGTTTGTTAAGTTTTCTTCGTATTCCTTGTTTTCTGCTATATCACATTGTTCCCTATCTCTGTTATTCTTGAATATTATTTTTTGACTTGATGTGTGCTTTATACAACTGATTTTGAATTTGTTGATTTCTGTGGTTGTTTGTGCCCTTTATTTTTGGATTTTTATTTATCATTTTGTTGGTTTTTTATGAGAATCATTTGATTTCCTTTTCCTTGTATTTTGCCATGGGTTGTTATTTTCCCCTTCTAGTCTTTTCATCTCATCTCGGTTTTTTTACCCCTCATTTATACGCATGTAACTGGATTTTTCAGGTTTCTTAGGAGCAAGAGATGTATATGAGGAAGAACTTTTGAGATAAGTTCACTTCGTATTCCCTTTTCTCTGCTATATCTCATTGTTTGCTATCTCTTATATGCTTGAATATTGTTTTTTGACTTAATGTATGCGTTATAGAACTAATTTTTAATATGTTTGTTTCTGTTTTTGTCTGTGCCCTTTATGTTTGGATTTTTATTTATCATTTTGTTGGTTTTTTATGAGATGCATTTGATTTCCCTTTCGTTGTATTTTGCCATGGGTTGTTATTTTCCCCTTCTCATCTTTTCATCTGATCTCGGTTTCTTTGTCCCTCATTTTTACGCATGTAACCGGATTTTTCAGGTTTCTCAGGAGCAAGAGAAGTATATGAGGAAGAACTTGTTAGATAAGTTTACTTCGTATTCCCTATTCTCCTTTGCTATATCGCATTGTTCGCTATCTCTGTTATGCTTGAATGTTATTTTTTGACTTGATGTGTGCTTTATACAACTGATTTTGAATTTGTTGATTTCTGTGTTTGTTTGTGCCCTTTATTTTTGGATTTTTATTTATGATTTTGTTGGTTTCTTATGATGCATTTGATTTCCCTTTCCTTATATTTTGCCATGGTTGTTATTTTCCCCTTCTAGTCTTTTCATCTTATCTCGTTTTTTTACACCTCATTTATACGCATGTAATTGGATTTTTCGGGTTTCTTGGGAGCAAGAGATGTATATGAGGAAGAACTTTTGAGAGAAGTTCACTTCGTATTCCCTGTTCTCTGCTATATCGCATTGTTCGCTATCTCTGTTATGCTTGAATAATGTTTTTTGACTTAATGTATGCGTTGTAGAACTAATTTTTAATATGTTTGTTTCTGTTTTTGTCTGTGCCCTTTATGTTTGGATTTTTATTTATCATTTTGTTGCTTTTTTATGAGATGCATTTGATTTCCCTTTCGTTGCATTTAGCCATGGGTTTTTATTTTCCCTTTCTCGTCTTTTCATCTGATCTCGCTTTTTTTGCCCCTTATTTAGAAGCATGTAACTAGATTTTTCAGGTTTCTCGGGAGCAAGAGAAGTATATGCGGAAAAACTTGTTTGATAAGTTTACTTCGTGTTCCCTGTTTTCTGCTATATCGCGTTGTTCGCTATCTCTGTTATGCTTGAATATTATTTTTTGACTTGATGTATGCGTTATAGATCTAATTTTGAATATGTTTTTTTCTGTGTTTGTTTGTGCGCTTTATGTTTGGATTTTTATTTATCATTTTGTTGGTTTTTTTTAGATGCATTTGATTTCCCTTTCCTGGAACTTTGCCATGGGTTTTTATTTTCCCTTTCTCGTCTTTTCATCTGATCTCGGTTTCTTTGCCCCTCATTTATACGCATGTAACTGGATTTTTTAGGTTTCTCGGGAGCAAGAGAAGTATATGAGGATGAATTTGTTTGATAAGTTTACTTCGTATTCCCTCTTCTCTGCTATATCGCATTGTTCGCTATCTCTGTTACGCTTGAATATTATTTTTTGACTTGATGTGTGCTTTATAAAACTGATTTGAATTTATTGATTTTTGTGTTTGTTTGTGCCCTTTATGTGTAGATTTTTATTTATCATTTTGTTGGTTTTTTATGAGATGCATTTGATTTCTCTTTCCTTGTATTTTGCCATGGGTTGTTATTTTCCCTTTCTCGTCTTTTCATCTTATCTCGGTTTCTTTTCCCCTCATTTATACGCATGTAACTATATTTTTTAGGTTTCTCAGGAGCAAGAGAAGTATATGAGGAAGAATTTTTTAAATAAGTTTACTTCGTATTCCCTGTTCTTTGATATATCGCATTGTTCGTTATCTCTGTTATGCTTGAATATTATTTTTTGACTTGATGTATGCATTATAGAACTAATTTTGAATTTGTTGATTTCTGTGTTTGTTTGTGCCCTTTATTTTTGGATTTTTATTTATCATTTTGTTGGTTTTTTATGATATGCATTTGATTTCCCTTTCCTTGTATTTTGCCATGGGTTGTTATTTTCCCCTTCAAGTCTTTTCATCTTATCTCAGTTTTTTTACCCCTCATTTATACGCATGTAAGTGGATTTTTCAGGTTTCTCCGGAGCAAGAGAAGTACATGACGAAGAACTTGTTTGATAAGTTTTCTTCGTATTCCCTGTTTTCCGCTATATCGCATTGTTTGCTATCTCTGTTATTCTTGAATATTATTTTTTGACTTGATGTGTGCTTTATACAACTGATTTGTAATTTGTTGATTTCTGTGTTTGTTTGTACCCTTTATTTTTGGATTTTTATTTATCATTTTGTTTGTTTTTTATGAGATGCGTTTGATTTCCCTTTCCTTGTATTTTGCCATGGGTTGTTATTTTCCCCTTCTAGACTTTTCATCTCATCTCGGTTTTTTTACCCCTCATTTATACGCATGTAACTGGATTTTTCAGGTTTCTTGGGAGCAAGAGATGTATATGAGGAAGAACTTTTGAGATAAGTTTACTTCGTATTCCCTGTTCTCTGCTATATCGCATTGTTCGCTATCTCTGTTATGCTTGAATATTATTTTTTGACTTGATGTATGCGTTATAGACCTAATTTTGCATATGTTTGTTTCTGTGTTTGTTTGTTCCCTTTATGGTTGGATTTTTATTTATCATTTTGTTGGATTTTTATGAGATGCATTTGATTTCCCTTTCGTTGTATTTTGCCATGGGTTGTTATTTTCCCCTTCTAATCTTTTCATCTTCTCTCGTTTTTTTACACCTCATTTATACGCATGTAACTGGATTTTTCGGCTTTCTTGGGAGCAAGAGATGTATATGAGGAAGAACTTTTGAGAGAAGTTCACTTCGTAGTCCCTGTTCTCTGCTATATCGCATTGTTCGCTATCTCTGTTATGCTTGAATGTTATTTTTTGACTTGATGTGTGCTTTATAGAACTGATTTTGAATTTGTTGATTTCTGTGTTTGTTTGTGCCCTTTATTTTTGGATTTTTATTTATCATTTTGTTGGTTTTTTATGAGATGCATTTGATTTCCCTTTCCTTGTATTTTGCCATGGGTTGTTATTTTCCCCTTCTCATCTTTTCATCTGATCTCGGTTTCTTTGCCCCTCATTTTTACGCATGTAACTGGATTTTTCAGGTTTCTCGGGAGCAACAAAAGTATATGAGGAAGAACTTGTTAGATAAGTTTACTTCGTATTCCCTGTTCTCTGCTATATCGCATTGTTCGCTATCTCTGTTATGCTTCAATGTTATTTTTTGACTTGATGTGTGCTTTATAGAACTGATTTTGAATTTGTTGATTTCTGTGTTTGTTTGTGCCCTTTATTTTTGGATTTTTATTTATCTTTTTGTTGGTTTTTTATGAGATGCATTTGATTTCCCTTTTCTTGTATTTTGCCATGGTTGTTATTTTCCCCTTCTCATCTTTCATCTGATCTCGGTTTTTTTGCCCCTCATTTTTACGCATGTAACTGGATTTTTCAGGTTTCTCAGGAACAAGAGAAGTATATGAGGAAGAACTTGTTAGATAAGTTTACTTCGTATTCCCTGTTCTCTGCTATATCGCATTGTTCACTATCTCTGTTATGGTTGAATATTATTTTTTGACTTGATGTGTGCTTTATAGAACTGATTTTGAATTTGTTGATTTCTGTGTTTGTTTGTGCCCTTTATTTTTGTATTTTTATTTATCATTTTGTTGGTTTTTTATGAGATGCATTTGATTTCCCTTTCCTTGTATTTTGCCATGGGTTGTTATTTTCCCCTTCTAGTCTTTTCATCTTATCTCAGTTTTTTTACCCCTCATTTATACGCATGTAACTGGATTTTTCAGGTTTCTTGGGAGCAAGAGATGTATATGAGGAAGAACTTTTGAGATAAGTTCACTTCGTATTCCCTGTTCTCTGCTATATCGCATTGTTCGCTATCTCTGTTATACTTGAATATTATTTTTTGACTTGATGTATGCGTTATAGACCTAATTTTGCATATGTTTGTTTCTGTGTTTATTTGTGCCTTTTATGTTTGGATTTTTATTTATCATTTTGTTGGTTTTTTATGAGATGCATTTGATTTCCCTTTCCTTGTATTTTGCCATGGGTTGGTATTTTCCCCTTCTCGTCTTTTCATCTCATCTCGGTTTCTTTGTCCCTCATTTATGCGCATGTTACTGGATTTTTTAGGTTTCTCGGGAGCAAGAGAAGTAAATGAGGAAGAGCTTTTTAGATAAGTTTACTTCCTATTCCTTGTTCTCTGCTATATCGCATTGTTCGCTATCTCTGTTTTGCTTGGGTATTGTTTTTTGACTTGATGTATGAGTTATAGATGTAATTTTTAATATGTTTGTTTCTGTGTTTGTCTGTGCCCTTTATGTTTGGATTTTTATTTATCATTTTGTTGGTTTTTTATGAGATGCATTTGATTTCCCTTTCGTTGTATTTTGTCATGGGTTTTTATTTTCCCTTTCTTGTCTTTTCATCTGATCTCGGTTTTTTTGCCTCTTATTTATAAGCATGTAACTAGATTTATCAGGTTTCTCGGGAGCAAGAGAAGTATATGCGGAAGAACTTGTTTGATAAGTTTACTTCGTGTTCCCTGTTTTCTACTATATCGCATTATTCGCTATTTCTATTATTCTTGAATATTATTTTTTGACTTGATGTAGGCGTTATAGAACTAATTTTGCATATGTTTTTTTCTATGTTTTGTTGTGCGCTTTATGTTTGGATTTTTATTTATCATTTTGTTGGTTTTTTTTTAGATGCATTTGATTTCCCTTTCCTGGAACTTTGCGATGGGTTGTTATTTTCCCTTCCTCGTCTTTTCATCTGATCTCGGTTTCTTTGCCTTTCATTTACATGCATGTAACTGGATTTTTCAAGTTTCTCGGGAGCAAGAGAAGTATATGAGGATGAACTTGTTTGATAAGTTTATTTCGTATTCCCTATTCTCTGCTATATCGCATTGTTCGCTATCTCTCTTACGCTTGAATATTATTTTTTGACTTGATGTGTGCTTTATAGAACTGATTTTGAATTTGTTGATTTTTGTGTTTGTTTGTGCCCTTTATGTTTAGATTTTTATTTATCATTTTGTTGGTTTTTTATGAGATGCATATGATTTCTCTTTTCTTGTATTTTGCCATGGGTTGTTATTTTCCCTTTCTCGTCTTTTCATCTGATCTCGGTTTCTTTGCCCCTCATTTATACGCATGTAACTATATTTTTCAGGTTTCTCGAGAGCAAGAGAAGTATATGAGGAAGAACTTTTTAAATAAGTTTACTTCGTATTACCTGTTCTCTGCTATATCGCATTGTTCGCTATCTCTGTTATGCTTGAATATTATTTTTTTACTTGATGTGTGCTTTATACAACTGATTTTGAATTTGTTGATTTCTGTGTTTGGTTCTGCCCTTTATTTTTGGATTTTTATTTATCATTTTGTTGGTTTTTTATGAGATGCCATTGATTTCCCTTTCCTTGTATTTTGCCATGGGTTGTTATTTTCCCCTTCTCGTCTTTTCATCTAATCTCGATTTTTTTGCCCCACATTTATACGCATGTAACTGGATTTTTCAGTTTTCTCGGGAGCAAGAGATGTATATGAGGAAGAACTTTTGAGATAAGTTTCCTTCGTATTCCCTGTTCTCTGCTATATCGCATTGTTCGCTATCTCTGTTATGCTTGAATATTATTTTTTGACTTCATGTATGCGTTATAGAGCTAATTTTCCATATGTTTGTTTCTGTGTTTGTTTGGATTTTTATTTATCATTTTGTTGGTTTTTTATGAGTTGCATTTGATTTCCCTTTCGTTGTATTTTGCCATGGGTTGTTATTTTCCCCTTCTCGTCTTTTCATTCATCACGGTTTCTTTGCCCCTCATTTATACGCATATAACTGGATTTTTCAGGTTTATCGGGAGCAAGAGAAGTATATGAGGAAGAAATTGTTAGATAAGTTTACTTCGTATTCCCTGTTCTCTGCTATATCGAATTGTTCGCTATCTCTGTTATGCTTGAATGTTATTTTTTGACTTGATGTGTGCTTTATAGAACTGATTTTGAATTTGTTGATTTCTGTGTTTGTTTGTGCCCTTTACTTTTGGATTTTTATTTATCATTTTGTTGGTTTTTTATGAGATGCATTTTATTTCCCTTTCCTTGTTTTCTGCCAAGGGTTGTTATTTTCCCCTTCTCGTCTTTCCATCTCATCTCGGTTTCTTTGCCCCTTATTTATACGCATGTAACTGGATTTTTCAGGTTTCTCCGGAGCAAGAGAAGTATATGAGGAAGAACTTGTTAGATAAGTTTACTTCGTATTCCATGTTCTCTGCTATATCGCATTGTTCGCTACCTCTGTTATGCTTGAATGTTATTTTTTGACTTGATGTTTGCTTTATAGAACTGATTTTGAATTTGTTGATTTTTGTGTTTTTTTGTGCCCTTTATGTTTAGATTTTTATTTATCATTTTGTTGGTTTTTTATGAGATGCATTTGATTTCTCTTTGCTTGTATTTTGCCATGCGTTGTTATTTTCCCTTTCTCGTCTTTTAATCTGATCTCGGTTTCTTTGCCCCTCATTTATACGCATGTAACTATATTTTTCAGGTTTCTCGGGAGCAAGAGAAGTATATGAGGAAGAACTTTTTAAATAAGTTTACTTCGTATTCCCTGTTCTCTGCTATATCGCATTGTTCGCTATCTCTGTTATGCTTGAATATTATTTTTTGACTTGATGTATGCGTTATAGACCTAATTTTGCATATGTTTGTTTCTGTGTTTGTTGGTGCCCTATATGTTTGGATTTTTATTTATCATTTTGTTGGTTTTTGATGAGATGCATTTGATTTCCCTGTCCTTGTATTTTTCCATGGGTTCTTATTTTCCTTTTCTCGTCTTTTCATCTTGTCTCGGTTTCTTTGCCCCTCATTTATAAGCATGTAACTAGATTTTTCAGGTTTCTCAGGAGCAAGAGAAGTATATGCGAAAGAACTTGTTTGATAAGTTTACTTCGTATTCCCTGTTTTCTGCTATATTGCATTGTTCGCTATCTCTGTTATGCTTGAATATCATTTTTTGACTTGATGTGTGCTTTATACAACTGATTTTGAATTTGTTGATTTCTTTATTTGTTTGTGCCCTTTATTTTTGGATTTTTATTTATCATTTTGTTGGTTTTTTATGAGATGCATTTGATTTACCTTTCCTTGGATTTTGCCATAGGTTGTTATTTTCCTCTTCTCGTCTTTTCATCTAATCCCCATTTTTTTGCCCGTCATTTATACGCATGTAACTGGATTTTTCAGTTTTCTCGGGAGCACGAGATGTATATGAGGAAGAACTTTTGAGATAAGTTTACTTCGTATTCCCTGTTCTCTGCTATATCGCATTGTTCGCAATCTCTGTTATGCTTGAATATTATTTTTTGACTTGATGTATGCGTTATAGAGCTAATTTTGCATATGTTTGTTTCTGTGTTTGTTTGTGCCCTCTATGTTTGGATTTTTATTTATCATTTTGTTGGTTTTTTATGAGATGCATTTGATTTCCCTTTCGTTGTACTTTGCCATGGGTTTTTATTTTCCCCTTCTCGTCTTTTCATCTCATCACGGTTTCTTTGCCCCTCATTTATACACATGTAACTGGATTTTTCAGGTTTCTCGAGAGCAAGAGAAGTATATGACGAAGAACTTTTTAAATTAGTTTACTTCCTATTCCCTGTTCTCTGCTATATCGCATTGTTCGCTATCTCTTTTATGCTTGAATATTGTTTTTTGACTTGATGTATGCGTTATAGAACTAATTTTTAATATGTTTGTTTCTGTGCCCTTTATGTTTGGATTTTTATTTATCATTTTGTTGGTTTTTTATGAGATGCATTTGATTTTCCTTTCCTTGTATTTTTCCATGGGTTTTTATTTTTCCTTTCTCATCTTTTCATCTGATCTCGGTTTTTTTGCCCCTCATTTATACGCATGTTACTGGATTTTCAGGTTTCTCTGGAGCAAGGGAAGTATATGAGGAAGAACTTGTTTGAAAAGTTTGCTTCGTATTCCCTGTTCTCTGCTATATCGCATTGTTCGTTATCTCTGTTACGCTTTAATATTATTTTTCCACTTGATGTGTGCTTTATAGAACTGATTTTGAATTTGTTGATTTCTATCTTTGTTTGTGCCCTTTATGTTTGGATTTTTAGTTATCATTTTGTTGGTTTTTTATGAAATGCATTTTATTTCCCTTTCCTTGTATTTTGCCACGGGTTGTTATTTTCCCTTTCTCGTCTTTTCCTCTAATCTCGGTTTCTTTGCCCCTCATTGATACGCATGTAATTGGAATTTTCAGGTTTCTCGAGAGTAAGAGAAATATATGAGGAAGAACTTGTTAGATAAGTTTACTTCGTAATCCCTATTCTCTGCTATATCGCATTGTTCGCTATCTCTGTTATGCTTGAATATTATTTTTTGACTGGATGTCTGCATTATAGAACTAATTTTGAATATGTTTGTTTCTGTGTTTGTTTGTGCCCTTTATGTTTGGATTTTTATTTATCTTTTTGTTGGTTTTTTATAAGATGCATTTGATTTCCCTTGTATTGTTCCATGGGTTGTTATTTTCCCTTGCTCGTCTTTTCATCTGAACTGGGTTTCTTTGCTCCTCATTTATACGCATGTAACTGGATTTTTCAGGTTTCTCGGGAGCAAGAGAAGGATATGAGGAACACCTTGTTTGATAACTTTACTTCGTTTTCCCTGTTCTCTACTATATCGCATTGTTCGCCAAATTCAAAATCCAGTTGATGTGTGCTTTATAGAACGGATTTTGAATTTATTGATTTCTGTATTTGTTTGTGCCCTTTATGTTTGGATTTTTATTTATCATTTTGTTGGTTTTTTATGAGATGCATATGATTTCCCTTTCCTTGTATTTTGCCATTGGTTGTTATTTTCCCTTTCTCGTCTTTTCATCTGATCTCGGTTTCCTTGCTCCTCATTTGTACGCATGTAACTGGATTTTTCAGGTTTCTCGGGAGCAAGAGAAGTATATGAGGAAGACCTTGTTTGATAAGTTTACTTCGTATTCCCTGTTCTCTACTAGATCGCATTGTTCGCTATCTCTGTTATGCTTGAATATTATTTTTTGAGTTGATGTGTGCTTTCTAGAACGGATTTTGAATTTATTGATTTCTGTATTTGTTTGTGCCCTTTATGTTTGGATTTTTATTTATCATTTTGTTGGTTTTTTATGAGATGTATATGATTTCCCTTTCCTTGTATTTTGCCATTGGTTGTTATTTTCCCTTTCTCACCTTTTCATCTGATCTCGGTTTCTTTGCCCCTCATTTATACACATGTAACTGGATTTTTCAGGTTTCTAGGGAGCAAGAGAAGTATATGAGGAAGACCTTGTTTGATAAGTTTACTTCGTATTCCCTGTTGTCTGCTATATCGCTTTGTTCGCTATCTCTGTTATGCTTGAATATTATTTTTTGAGTTGATGTGTGCTTTATAGAACAGATTTTGATTTTGTTGATTTTTGTATTTGTTTGAGCCGTTTATGTTTGGATTTTTATTTATCATTTTGTTGGTTTTTTATGAGATGCATTTGATTTCCCTTACCTTGTATTTTGCCATGGGTTGTTATTTTCCCTTTCTTGCCTTTTCATCTGATCTCGGTTTCTTTGCCCCTTCTTTATACGCATGTAACTGGATTTTTCAGGTTTCTCCAGAGTAAGAGAAGTATATGAGGAAGAACTTTTGAGATAAGTTTACTTCGTATTCCCTGTTCTCTGCTATATCGCATTGTTCGCTATCTCTATTATGCTTGAATATTATTTTATGACTTGATGTATGCGTTATAGAATTGATTTTGAATATGTTTGTTTCTGTGTTTCTTTGTGCCCTTTATGTTTGGATTTTTATTTATCATTTTGCTGGTTTTTTAGGAGATGCATTTGATTTCCGTTTCGTTGTATTTTGCGATGCGTTTTTATTTTCGCTTTCTCGTCTTTTCATCTAATCTCGGTTTTTTTGCCCCTCATTTATACGCATGTAACTGGATTTTTTAGGTTTCTCCGAAGCAAGAGAAATATATGAGGAAGAACTTGTTTCATAAGTTTACTTCGTATTGCCTGTTCTCTACAATATCGCATTGTTCGCTATCTCTGTTATGCTTTAATACTATTTTTTGACTTTATGTGTGCTTTATAGAACTGATTTTGAATTTGTTGATTTCTGTGTTTGTTTGTGCCCTTTATGCTTGGATTTTTATATATCATTTTGTTGGTTTTTTATGAGATGCTTTTGATTTCTCTTTCCTTGTATTTTGCCATGGGTTGTTATTTTCCCTTTCTTGTCTTTCCATCTGATCTACGTTTCTTTGCCCCTCATTGATACGCATGTAACTGGATTTTTCAGGTTTCTCGGGAGGAAGAGAAGTATATGAGGAAGAACTTGTTAGATAAGTTTACTTCGTATTCCCTGTTCTCTTCTACATCGCATTGTTCGCTATATAGTTGAGAACAGGGAATACGAAGTAAAGTTATCAAACAAGGTGTTCCTCATATCCTTCTCTTGCTCCCGAGAAACCTGAAAAATCCAGTTACATGCGTATAAATGAGGAGCAAAGAAACCCAGTTCAGATGAAAAGACGAGAAAGGGAAAATAACAACCCATGGAAGAATACAAGGGAAATCAAATGCATCTTATAAAAAACCAACAAAAAGATAAATAAAAATCCAAACATAAAGGGCACAAACAAATACAGAAATCAATAAATTCAAAATCCGTTCTATAAAGCACACATCAACTCAAAAAATAATATTCAAGCATAACAGAGATAGCGAACATAGCGATATAGCAGACAACAGGGAATACGAAGTAAACTTATCAAACAAGGTCTTCCTCATATACTTCTCTTGCTCCCAAGAAACCTGAAAAATCCAGTTACATGCGTATAAATGAGGGGCAAAGAAACCGAGATCAGATGAAAAGGCGAGAAAGGGAAAATAACAACCAATGGCAAAATACAAGGAAAGGGAAATCATATGCATCTCATAAAAAACCAACAAAATGATAAATAAAAATCCAAACATAAAGGGCACAAACCAATACAGAAATCAATAAATTCAAAATCCGTTCTATAAAGCAGACATCAACTCAAAAAATAATATTAAAGCATAACAGAGATAGCGACAATGCGATATAGCAGACAACAGGGAATACGAAGTAAACTTATCAAACAAGGTCTTCCTCATATACTTCTCTTGCTCCTGAGAAACCTGAAAAATCTAGTTACATATGTATAAATGAGGGGCAGAGAAATCGAGATCAGATGAAAAGGCGAGAAAGGGAAAATAACAACGCATGGTAAAATACAAGGAAAGGGAAATCAAATGCATCTCATAAAAAACCAACAAAATGATAAATAAAAATCCAAACATAAAGGGCTCAAACAAACACAGAAACAAACATATTCACAATTAGTTCTATAATACAGACATCAAGTAAAAAAATAATATTCAAGCATAACAGAGATAGCAAACAATGCGATATAGCAGACAACAGGTAATACGAAGTAAACTTATCAAACAAGGTCTTCCTCATATACTTCTCTTGCTCCTTAGAAACCTGAAAAATCCAGTTACATGCATATAAATGAGGGGCAAAGAAACCGAGATTAGATGAAAAGGCGAGAAAGGGAAAATAACAACCAATGGCAAAATACAAGGAAAGGGAAATCATATACATCTCATAAAAAACCAACAAAATGATAAATAAAAATCCAAACATAAAGGGCACAAATAAATACAGAAATCAATAAATTCAAAATCCGTTCTAGAAAGCACACATCAACTCAAAAAATAATATTCAAGCATAACAGAGATAGCGAACAATGCGATCTAGTAGAGAACAGGGAATACGAAGTAAACTTATCACACAAGGTCTTCCTCATATACTTCTCTTGCTCCCGAGAAACCTAAAAAATCCAGTTACATGCGTATAAATGAGGAGCAAGGAAACCGAGATCAGATGAAAAGACGAGAAAGGGAAAATAACAACCCATGGCAAAATACAAGGAAAAGGAAATCAAATGCATCTCATCAAAAACCAACAAAATGATAAATAAAAATCCAAACATAAAGGGCACAAACAAACACAGAAATCAACAAACTCAAAATCAGTTCTATAAAGCACACATCAAGTCAAAAAATAATATTCAAGCATAACAGAGATAGCGAACAATGCAATATAGCAGAGAACAGGAATACAAAGTAAACTTATCAAACAAGTTCTTCCTCATACACTTCTCTTGCTCCAGAGAAACCTGAAAAATCCAATTACATGCGCATAAATGAGGGGCAAAGAGACCGAGATCAGATGAAAAGACGAGAAAGGGAAAATAACAACCCATGGCAAAATACAAGGAAAGGGAAATCAAATGCATCTAAAGAAAAACTAACAAAATGATAAATAAAAATCCAAACATAAAGGGCACAAACAAACACAGAAACAAACATATTCAAAATTAGTTCTATAACGCAAACATCAAGTCAAAAAATAATATTCAAGCATAATAAAGATAGCGAATAATGCGATATAGCAGAGAACAAGGAATACAAAGTAAACTTATCTAACAAATTCTTCCTCATAGACTTCTCTTGCTCACGAGAAACCTGAAAATCCAGTTACATGCGTATAAATGAGGGGCAAAGAAACCGAGATCAGATGAAAAGACGAGAAAGGGAAAATAACAACCCATGGCAGAATACAAGGAAAGAGAAATCAAATGCATCTCATAAAAAACCAACAAAATGATAAATAAAAATCCAAACATAAAGGGCACAAACAAACACAGAAACAAACATAGTCAAAATTAGTTCTATAACGCAGACATCAAGTCAAAAAATAATATTCAAGCATAACAGAGATAGTGAACAATGCGATATAGCAGAGAACAGGGAATACGAAGTAAACTTATCTAACATGTTCTTCCTCATATATTTCTCTTGCTCCCGGTAAACCTGAAAAATCCAGTTACATGCGTATAAATAAGGGCAAGGAAACCGAGATTAGATGAAAAGACGAGAAAGGGAAACTAACAACCCATGGCAAAATACAACAAAAGGGAAATCAAATGCATCTCATAAAAAACCAACAAAATGATAAATAAAAATCCAAACATAAAGGGCACAAACAAACACAGAAATCAACAAATTCAAAATCAGTTCTATAAAGCACACATCAAGTCAAAAAATAATATTCAAGCATAACAGACATAGCAAACAATGCGATATAGCAGAGAACAGGGAATACGAAGTAAACTTATCTAACAAGTTCTTCCTCATATACTTCTCTTGCTCCTGAGAAACCTGAAAAATCCAGTTACATGCGTATAAATGAGGGGCAAAGAAACCAAGATCAGATGAGAAGACGAGAAAGGGAAAATAACAACCCATGGCAAAATACAAGGAAAGGGAAATAATATGCATCTCATAAAAAACCAACAAAATGATAAATAAAAATCCAAACATAAAGGGCACAAACAAACACAGAAATCAACAAATTCAAAATCTCTACTGACTAGGTTGAGGGAGATGTAGCAATTAATTAGTTGATTGTGGATAGCTAGGTAGGCTAGATGATTTCACAAGAATAGCATGCCAAACAAGATCAAATCACTATAGAGGAGAGTTAAGGTGCGTACCTGAATGGCTTTTCAAGTGCTATCATGAAACATCAAAATTAGTATAGAAATATGACACAAAACTTGCATTCCATTGGAGATAATCAAACAAGCATCAAGGTAATCAAGTATGACATCAAGCAATGGCATAGTACACAAATACATGGATATTCATGGAATTTTGAAAATGGGGAGATGGAGAGCGTACCTGGACAACGAGCTGAGCGCTAAAATGGGGAACAAGGTTAGCTCAATAACAGGTGTAAAATAATCTCATGTATTCACAAAGAGGAAGCACAATCAATTATCAAACAAACACCCCATTCGAATTAATATCAGAAATGATGTCTAAAATGTTGGATCCCCCACCAAGATCCAAATTACTTTTGCACAAATTGATTCAATCAGTCCCATTATTTGGAACCATGAAATTTATTCGTGCTTGTTTGAAAAAAATGAGAAAACCATGAAAATAGTTGAAAATAGAACAAAATAGTGAAAATGCATGCCCAGAGGAAAGTGGCAGCAAATTTATTAAAATCTGGATTTTAGTGACTAAAAGGGCTCTAAAGATGGATTTTTCAAAGCTGGAAATGTTTAGTTG